>CM021101.1:645243081-645685140 GCA_007115665.2 Sequoiadendron giganteum | reverse complement strand
ATACCATTCTCTTCAACAACCTACAATTTTTAGATAAAACAATCCCATAGGGTTGGCAATTCTAAAATGATCATAACTTTCTCCAAACTCAATGAAAAAAAAACCAAACCAATTTCAAATGAGAGATATTTCATCCTTCTATCAATAGAAATCAATTTAAAGTCTGTAAAACTTCATATTAATCTGTATCATGTAAAAGAACAGGGCAGAACATTGGAATTGCAGAAAAATTCATGCCTGCCTTCATAAATTATTGTTCAAAACTACCTTCCCCACCCCCATTCGACTTGGAGGCCTATTTTTATTCTTGTACAATCAAGTTATTCTCCAAACAACCTATAATTACCATTTAACAAATTTTAACAAACTTTTTAAAAAGTTGTCATTTAACAAGAAAAGTTGTTATGACAACATTTGACAACTTTTGACAATGTTTTCATTTTTTCAACTAAATGACACCAAACCTTCATCAATGACTCCAAATTAATTCAAACATATATAAAATGGCTCATTCAACCTTATTACAAGATTAAAACACCTAATTTAATGAATTTATACAATATGGCCTCATGAAGGCTTGAAAGCAAATAGGTGCTCCTGCATCAAACTCCCAGGGGAAAAAGAATTCAAGCCCCTTTGAATTGTCTTCTTCCTTGTCCTCCAGTTACTTTTCACTTTTTCCTTTGTCTTTTCAATCATATTTGGTCATTTCTTCCTTTTATTCTTCTTATTTCTTCTTCTATCAATCATCATTGCAACTTGGAGTTCCCAAAACTCTATCAATTCATCATACACTTCACTTTGTCCTTCATGACCTGCACATACATAATCCAATGAAAAATCAAAAACAAAATATCGAGACCTTGAGGTCTCCTCCTTATCTTCTTGTGCTTCAAAATCCTCCTCACCCATGACCAAATGATTAATATAGTTCCCCTTCAAAATCAATTCACTTGCAAACTCAATTTCCTTATTTTCTTCTACTTTGATGAGTTCCTCTTCCTCTTTCTTGAATTGTCAATTACCAATCTTACTATACCATTCTTCTTCAATGGATGCAAACTTTTTCCACAAATCATCTTCTTCATCTTTGACTGAATTTTCTAACTTATTCTATTGTCTTTGCTTCTGCATAATCTTCTTTAGAGGCCATCTTAACCTTTTTGGCATTGGTACACTCCAACTCCTTTGTGCTTCCTTAATAAGTCGGTGTTCTTTGTCTAATCGTTCCAACCTTTGGCTTATCTCTTCCATAGATTTCTCAAACTCTATTTGTCTTTCCTTCTTTCTCTCCTTTTTTCTCATTTCCTTTTCCTCTCTTTTCTTCTTCCTTCGTGAATCCTCAGCCTGCCAACATCTCTTCAAAAATTCCATCTTCACAAGCAAGTCTCTCCTTGCTTCCACTTCACCTTGCCTCACCTAGGCAATCAGGTTCATCCCTCAACCTACAAACAACCACACACAAACCAAAAACAACTTTCTCAAAGAATCTTCAGGCTCTGATACCAAACTGATGTGAAGAAAAGAGGTTTCACAACTCACCATGCCATTTACTTGACAACTTTCATAAAATTATTCATCTCAAACAATGATTAAGTGCATTCTAGATCACATTGAAAACATTCTCATGGCAACCAACAATTCAATGCACTGAACTACCATTTATAACTTCCCCAAAAAAGAATAAAAAACCAATCAATTAGGTTAGATTGACTATAACATAATTTTAGACTTTCCTTCTGATCTTTATGAAGATCCAACAGTGGAAAATAAAGTTATTACATTTTTCCTAAAACTGCAAACCCTAGACAGTGTTCAAACTTGCCCTCACCAAAATGGTCATAAATTATTCAAATCTTACTCAAATTTGATGAGACTTGAAGAAAATGAAACTAGATTCACATATCTAACATGTAAAAAATTTCTTAGGTCTTTATTTGATCTTTACAATAAATATCATTCTCTGCAACAGCCTGCAATTTTTAGATAAAACAATCCCATAGGGTCGCCAATGGTAAAATCATCATAACTTTTTCCAAACTCAATGAAAAAAAACCAAACCAATTTAAAATGAAAGCTAATTCATCCTTATATCAATAAATATCAATTTCAAGTCTGTAAAACTTCATACAAATCCATACCACGTAAAAGAGCAGGGAAAAACATTGGAAAAGACAGAAAAAATCATGCCATCCTTCATAAATTCTTATTCAAAACTACCTTCCCCACCCCCATTCGACTGGAAGGCCCATTTTTATTCCTATTAAATAAAGTTATGCTCCAAATAAACCTACAACTACCATTTAACAAATTTTAACAAACTTTTTAAAAAGTTGTCATTTAACAAGAAAAGTTGTTATAACATTTGACAACTTTTGACAATGTTTTCATTTTTTCAACTAAATGACACCAAACCTTCATCGATGACTCCAAATTAATTCAAACATATATAAAATGGCTCATTCAACCTTATTAAAAGATTAAAACACCTAATTTAATGAATTTATACAATATGGCCTCATGGAGGCTTGAAAGCAAATAGGTGCTCCTGCACCAAACTCCCAGGGGCAAAAGAATTCAAGCCCCTTTGAATTGTCTTCTTCCTTGTCTTCCACTTACTTGGCACTTTTTCCTTTGTCTTTTAAATCATCTTTGGTCCTTTCTTCCTTTTATTCTTATTATTTATTCTTCTATCAATCATCATTGCAACTTGGAGTTCCCAAAACTCTATCAATTCATCATACACTTCACTTTGTCCTTCATGACCTGGACATACATAATCCAATGAAAAATCAGAAACAAAATATCGAGACCTTGAGGTGTCCTCCTTGTCTTCTTGTGCTTCAAAATTCTCTTCACCCATGACCTAATTATTAATATAATTCCCCTTCAAAATTAATTCACTTGGAACCTCAATGTCCTTATCTTCTTCTACTTTAATGAGTTTCTCTTCCTCTTTCTTGAATTGTTCGTTACCAATCTTACTATCCCATTCTTCTTCAATGGATGCAAACTTTTTCCACAAATCATCTTCTTCATCTTTGACTGAATTTGCTGCCTTATTCTATTGTCTTTGCTTCTGCATAATCTTATTTAGAGGCCATCTTAACCTCTTTGGCATTGGTATATTCCAACTCCTTTGTGCTTCTTTAAGAATTCGGTGTTCTTTGTCTAATCATTCCAACCTTTGGCTTATCTCTTCCATGGCTTTCTCAAACTCTATTTGTCTTGCCTTCTTTCTTTCCTTTTTTCTCATTTCCTTTTCCTCTCTTTCCTTCTTGCTTCGTGAATCCTCAACCTGCCAACATCTCTTCAAAAATTCCATCTTCACAAGCAAGTCCCTCCTTGCTTCCACTTCACCTTGCCTCACCTAGGCAATCAGGTTTTTTCCTCAACTTGCAAACAACCACACACAAACCACAAACAAATTTTCCAGAGCATGTTTAGGCTCTGATACCAAACTGATGCAGAGAAAATAGGATTCACAACTCAACATTTCATTTACATGACAACTTTCATAAAATTATTCATCTCAAACAATGATTAAATGCATTCTAGATCACATTGAAAACATTCTCATGGCAACCCACAATTCAATGAATTGAACTACCATTTATAACTTCCACAAAACAAATAATAAGGACACTCGATTTGGTGAGATTGATGATAACATAATTACAGACTTCACTTACAATTTTTATGAAGATCCAACAATGGAAAATAAATTTATTACATTTTTACCAAAACTGCAAACTCTAGACAGTGTTCAAACATGCCCTCACCAAAATGGTCATAAATTATTCAAATCTTACTCAAATTTGATGAGACTTGAAGAAAATGAAAGTATATTCACATATCAAACATTTCCAAAAGTTCTTATGTCTTTATTTGATCTTTACAATACATACCATTCTCTGCAACAACCTAAAGTTTTTAGATAAAACAATCCTACAGGGTTGCCAATGGTAAAATGATCATAACTTTCTCCAAACTCAATGAAAAAAAACCAAACCAATTTCAAATGAAAGATATTTCATCCTTCTATCAATAGAAATCAATTTAAATTCTGTAAAACTTCATATTAATCTGTATCATGTAAAAGAACAGGGCATAATATTTGAATTGCATAAAAATTCATGCCTGCCTTCATAAATTCTTGTTCAAAACTACCTTCCCCACCCCCATTCGACTTGAAGGCCTATTTTTATTCTTGTACAATAAAGTTATCCTCCAAACAACCTACAATTACCATTTAACAAATTTTAACAAACTTTTTAAAAAGTTGTCATTTAACAAGAAAAGTTGTTATGACAACATTTGACAACTTTTGACAATGTTTTCATTTTTTCAACTAAATGACACCAAACCTTCATCAATGACTCCAAATTAATTCAAACATATATAAAATGGCTCATTCAACCTTATTAAAATATTAAAACACCTAATTTAATTAATTTATACAATATGGCCTCATGGAGGCTTGAAAGCAAATAGGTGCTCCTGCACCAAACTCCCAAGGGCAAAAGAATTCAAGCCCCTTTGAATTGTCTTCTTCCTTGTCTTCAAGTTACTTTTCACTTTTTCCTTTGTCTTTGCAGTCATCTTTGGTCCTTTCTTCGTTTTATTCTTCTTATTTCTTCTTCAATCAATCATCATTGCAACTTGGAGTTCCCAAAACTCTATCAATTCATCATACACTTCACTTTGTCCTTCATGACCTGCACATACATAATCCAACGAAAAATCATAAACAAAATATCGAGACCTTGAGGTCTCCTGTTTGTCTTCGTGTGCTTCAAAATCCTCTTCACCCATGACCAACTTATTAATATAATTCCCCTTCAAAATCAATTCACTTGCAACCTCAATGTCCTTATCTTCTTCTAGTTTGATGAGTTCCCCTTTCTTGACTTGTCTATTACCAATCTTACTATCCCATTCTTCTTCAGTGGATGCAAAATTTTTCAACAAATCATCTTCTACATATTTGATTGAATTTTCTGCCTTATTATGTTGTCTTTGCTTCTACATAATCTTCTTTAGAGGCCATCTTAACCTCTTTGGCATTGGTATATTCCAACTTCTTTGTGCTTCCTTAAGAAGTTGGTGTTCTTTGTCTAATCATTCCAACCTTTGGCTTATCTCTTCCATCGCTTTTTCAAACTCTATTTGTCTTGCCTTCTTTCCTTCCTTTTTTCTCATTTCCTTTTCCTCTCTTTCCTTCTTCCTTCGTGAATCCTCATCCTACCAACATCTCTTCAAAAATTCCATCTTCACAAGCAAGTCTCTCCTTGCTTCCACTTCACCTTGCCTCACCTAGGCAATCGGGTTCCTTCCTCAACCTACAAACAACCAGACACAAACCAAAAACAACTTTCCCAGAGCATCTTCAGGCTCTGATACCAAACTGATGTAGAGCAAAGAGGATTCACAACTCAACATGCCATTTACTTGATAACTTTCACAAAATTATTCATCTCAAACAATGATTAAGTGCATTCTAGATCACATTGAAAACATTCTCATGGCAATCCACAATTCAATGCATTGAACTACCATTTATAACTTCCACAAAACAAATAATAGAGCCAATAGATTCTGTGCAAGTGAAGATAACATAATTTAAGACTTCCTTTCCAAGTTTTGTGAAGATCCAATAGCGGCAAATAAAGTTATTACATTTTTCCCAAAACTGCAAACTCTAGACAATGTTCAAACTTGCCCTCACCAAAATGGTCATAAATTATTCAAATATTACTCAAATTTGATGAGACTTGAAAAAACGGAAACTAGATTCACATATATAACATTTAAAAAGGTTCTTATGTCTTTATTTTATCTTTACAATATGTACCATTCTCTGCAACACCCTACATATTTTAGATAAAACAATCCCATAGGGTTGCCAATGATAAAATGATCATAACTTTCTCCAAACTCAATGAAAAAATTCCAAAACAATTTCAAATGAAATCTAGTTCATCCTTCTATCAATAAAAATCAATTTAAAGTCTGTAAAACATCATACAAATCCATACCATTTAAAATAATAGGGCAGAACATTGGAAATTGTAAAAAAATCCATGCCTTCCTTCATAAATTCTTGTTCAAAACTACCTTCCCCACCCCCATTCGACTTGGAGGCCCATTTTTAATTGTACAATAAATTTATGCTCAAAACAACCTACAACTAAAAATTTAACAACTTTTAACAAACTTTTTAAAAATTTATCATTTAACAAGAAAAGTTGTTATAACAACATTTGACAACTTTTGACAATGTATTTTTTTAGCTAAATGACACCGAACCTTCATCAATGACTCCAAATTAATTCAAACATATATAAACTATCTCATTCAACCTTATTACAAGATTAAAACACCTAATTTAATGAATTTATACAATATGGCCTCATCGAGGCTTGAAAGAAAATAGGTGCTCCTACACCAAACTCCCAAGGGCAAAAGAATTCAAGCCCCTTTGAATTGTCTTCTTCCTTGTCTTCCAGTTACTTTGCACTTTTTCCTTTGTCTTTGCAATCATCTTTGGTCCTTTCTTCCTTTTATTCTTCTTATTTCTTCTTCTATCAATCATCATTGCAACTTGGAGTTCACAAAACTCTATCAATTCATCATACACTTCACTTTGTCCTTCATGACCTGCACATACATAATCCAATGAAAAATCAGAAACAAAATATGGAGACCTTGAGGTCTCCTCCTTGTCTTCTTCTGCTTCAAAATCCTCTTCACTCGTGACAAACTTATTAACATAATTCCCCTTCAAAATCAATTCACTTGCAATCTCAATGTCCTTATCTTCTTCTACTTTGATGAGTTCCTCTTCCTCTTTCTTGACTTGTCCATTACCAATCTTACTATCCCATTCTTCTTCAATGGATGCAAACTTTTTCAACAAATCATCTTCTTCATCTTTGACTGAATTTGCTGCCTTATTTTGTTGTCTTTGCTTCTGCATAATCTTCTTTAGAGGCCATCTTAACCTCTTTGGCATTGGTATATTCCAACTCCTTTGTGCTTCCTTAAGAAGTTGGTGTTCTTTATCTAATCGTTCCAACCTTTGGCTTATCTGCTCCATGGCTTTCTCAAACTCTATTTGTCTTTCCTTCTTTCTCTCCTTTTTTCTCATTTTCTTTTCCTCTCTTACCTTCTTCCTTCATGAATCCTCAACCTGCCAACATCTCTTCAAAAATTCCATCTTCACAAGCAATTCTCTCCTTGCTTCCACTTCACCTTGCCTCACCTAGGCAATCAGGTTCCTTCCTCAACCTGCAAACAATCACAGACAAACCACAAACAACTTTCCCAGAGCACCTTCAAGCTCTGATGCCAAACTGATGCATAGAAAACAAGATTCACAACTCAACATTCTATTTAATTGATAACTTTCACAAAATAATTCATCTCAAACAATGATTAAGTGCATTCTAGATCACATTGAAAACATTCTCATGGGAACCCACAATTCAATGCACTGAACTACCATTTATAACTTCCACAAAGAAAATAATAAAGACAGTCAATTCGGTGAGATTGAAGATAACATAATTAGAGACTTCACTTCCAATTTTTATGAAGATCCAACGGTGGAAAATAAAGTTATTACATTTTTACCAAAACTGCAAACCCTAGATAGTATTCAAACATGCCCTCACCAAAATGGTCATAAATTATTCAAATCTTACTCAAATTTGATTAGACTTGAAGAAAATGAAAGTAGATTCACATACCTAACATTTCCAAAAGTTCTAAGGTCTTTATTTGATGTTTATAATACATTCCATTCTCTGCAACAACCTGCAACTTTTAGATAAAACAATCCCATAGAGTTGCCAATGGTAAAATGATCATAACTTTCTCCAAACTCAATGAAAAAAAACCAAACCAATTTGAAATGAAATATAGTTCACCCTTATATCAATAAAAATCAATTTAAAGTCTGTAAAACTTCATACAAATCTGTACCATGTAAAAGAGCAGGGCAGAACATTGGAAATTGCAGAAAAAATCATGCCTTCCTTCATAAATTCTTGTTCAAAACTACCTTCCCCACCCCCATTCGACTTGGAGGCCTATTTTTATTATTGTACAATAAATTTATGCTCCAAACAACCTAAAACTACCATTTAACAAATTTTAACAAACTTTTTAAAAAGTTGTCATTTAACAAGAAAAGTTGTTATGACAACATTTGACAACTTTTGACAATGTTTTCATTTTTTCAACTAAATGACACCAAACCTTCATCAATGACTCCAAATTAATTTAAACATATATAAAATGTCTCATTCAACCTTATTAAAAGATTAAAACACCTAATTTAATGAATTTATACAATATGGCCTCATGGAGGCTTGAAAGCAAATAGGTGCTCCTGCACCAAACTCCCAAGGGCAAAAGAATTCAAGCCCCTTTGAATTGTCTTCTTCCTTGTCTTCCAGTTACTTTTCACTTTTTCCTTTGTATTTGCATTCATATTTGGTCCTTTCTTCATTTTATTCTTCTTATTTCTTCTTCTATCAATCATCATTGCAACATCGAGTTCCCAAAACTCTATCAATTCATCATACACTTCACTTTGTCCTTCGTGAACTGCACATACATAATCCAACGAAAAATCATAAACAAAATATCGAGACCTTGAGGTCTCCTACTTGTCTTCTTGTGCTTCAAAATCCTCTTCACCTATGACCACCTTATTAATATAGTTCCCCTTCAAAATCAATTCACTTGCAACCTTAATGTCCTTATCTTCTTCTACTTTGATGAGTTCCTCTTTCTTGACTTGTCCATTACCAATCTTACTATCCCATTCTTCTTCAATGGATGCAAACTTTTCCCAAAAATCATCTTCTTCATAATTGACTTAATTTGTTGCCTTATTCTGTTGTCTTTGCTTCTGCATAATCTTATTTAGAGGCCATCTTAACCTCTTTGGCATTGGTATATTCCAACTTCTTTGTGCTTCCTTAAGAAGTTGGTGTTCTTTGTCTAATCATTCCAACCTTTGGCATATCTCTTCCATGCCTTTCTCAAACTCTATTTGTCTTGCCTTCTTTCTTTCCTTTTTTCCTAATTTCCTTTTCCTCTCTTTCCTTCTTCCTTTGTGAATCCTCATCTTGCCAACATCTCTTCAAAAATTACATCTTCACAAGCAAGTCTCTCCTTGCTTCCACTTCACCTTGCCTCACCTAGGCAATCAGGTTCCTTCCTCAACCTACAAACAACAACACAAAAACCAAAAAAAACTTTCCCAGAGCATCTTCAGGCTCTGATACCAAATTGATGTAGAGAAAAGAGGATTCACAATTCAACATGCCATTTACTTGACAACTTTCATAAAATTATTCATCTAAAACAATGATTAAGTGCATTCTAGATCACATTGAAAACATTCTTATGGCAATCCACGATTCAATGCATTGAACTACCATTTATAACTTCCACAAAATAAATAATAAAGCCAATCAATTCTGTACGAGTGAAGATAACATAATTTAAGACTTCCCTTCCAAGTTTTATGAAGATCCAATGGTGGAAAATAAAGTTATTACATTTTTCCCAAAACTGCAAACCCTAGACAGTGTTCAAACCTGCCCTCACCAAAATGGTCATAAATTATTCAAATCTTACTCAAATTTGAGGATACTTGAAGAAACTGAAACTAGATTCACATATCTAACATTTAAAAAATTTATTATTTCTTTATTTTATTTTTATAATACATACCATTCTCTGAAACATCCTACAACTTTTAGATAAAACAATCCTATAGGTTTTCCAATAGTAAAATGATCATAACTTTCTCCAAACTCAATGAAAAAATGCTAAAACAATTTCAAATGAAATCTAGTTCATCCTTCTATCAATAAAAATCAATTTAAAGTCTGTAAAACTTCATACAAATCCGTACCATGTAAAAGAATAGGGAAGAACATTGGGAATTACAGAAAAATTCATGCCTTCCTTCATAAATTCTTGTTCAAAACTACCTTCCCCACCCCCATTCGACTTGGAGGCCCATATTTATTATTATACAATTAATTTTCGCTCAATACAACCTACAACTACCATTTAATAACTTTTAACAAAAATTTTAAAAAGTTGTCATTTAACAAGAAAAGTTGTTATAACAACATTTGACAACTTTTGACAATGTTTTCATTTTTTCAACTAAATGACACCAAACCTTCATCAATGACTCCAAATTAATTCAAACATATATAAAATGGCTCATTCAACCTTATTACAAGTTTAAAACACCTAATTTAATGAATTTATACAATATGACTTCATGGAGGCTTGAAAGCAAATAGGTGCTCCTGCACCAAACTCCTAGGGGCAAAAGAATTCAAGCCCCTTTGAATTGTCTTCTTCCTTGTCTTCCAGTTACTTTGCAGTTTTTCCTTTCTCTTTGCAATCATCTTTGGTCATTTCTTCCTCTTATTCTTCTTATTTCTTCTTCCATCAATCATCATTGCAACTTGGAGTTCCCAAAACTCTATCAATTCATCATACACTTCACTTAGTCCTTCATGACCTACACATACATAATTCAATGAAAAATTAGAAACAAAATATGGAGACCTTGAGGTCTCCTCCTTGTCTTCTTGTGCTTCAAAATCCTCTTCACCCGTGACCAAATTATTAATATAACTCCCCTTCAAAATCAATTCACTTGCAACCTCAATGTCCTTATCTTCTTCTACTTTGATGAGTTCCTCTTCCTCTTTCTTGACTTGTCCATTACCAATCTTACTATCTCATTCTTCTTCAATGGATGCAAACTTTTTCCACAAATTATCTTCTTCATATTTGACTGAATTTTCTGCCTTATTCTGTTGTCTTTTCTTCTACATAATCTTCTTTAGAGGCCATCTTAACCTCTTTGGCATTGGTATATTCCAACTCCTTTGTGATTCCTTAAGAAGTTGGTGTTCTTTGTCTAATCGTTCCAACCTTTGGCTTATCTCTTCCATGGATTTCTCAAACTCTATTTGTCTTTCCTTTTTTCTTTCCTTTTTTCTCATTTCATTTTCCTCTCTTTTCTTCTTCCTTCGTGAATCCTAATCCTACCAACATCTCTTCAAAAATTCCATATTCACAAGCAAGTCTCTCCTTGCTTCCACTTCACCTTGCCTCACCTAGGCAATCAGGTTCCTTCCTCAACCTGCAAACAACCACACACAAACCAAAAAAAACTTTCCCAAAGCATCTTCAGGCTCTGATACCAAACTGATGCATAGCAAAGAGGATTCACAACTCAACATTCCATTTAATTGACAACTTTCATAAAATTATTCATCTCAAACAATGATTAAGTGCATTCTAGATCACATTGAAAACATTCTCATGGCAACCCACAATTCAATACACTGAACTACAATTTATAACTTCCACAAAACAAATAAAAAATCCAATCAATTCGATGAGATTGAAGATAATATAATTGAAGACTTCCATTCTAATTTTTATGAAGATCCAACGGTGGAAATAAAGTTACTACATTTTTACCAAAACTGCAAACCCTAGACAGTGTTCAAACCTGCCCTCACCAAAATGGTCATAAATTATTCAAATATTACTCAAATTTGACGAGACTTGAAGAAAATGAAACTAGATTAAAATATATAACATTTGAAAAAGTTCTTAGTTCTTTATTTTATTGTTAAAATACGTACCATTCTCTGCAATAGCCTACAACTTTTAGATAAAACAATCCCATAGGGTTACCAATGGTAAAATGATCATAACTTTCCCCAAACTCAATGAAAAAATACCAAACAAATTTAAAATGAAAGATAGTTCATCCTTATATCAATAAAAATCAATTTAAAGTCTGTAAAACTTCATACAAATCCGTACCATGTAAAAGAATAGGGCAGAACATTGGAAATTGCAGAAAAATTCATGCCTTCCTTCATAAATTCTTGTTCAAAACTACCTTCTCCACTGCCATTCGACTTGGAGGCCCATTTTTATTCTTGTACAATAAATTTATTCTCCAACCAACCTAAAACTACCATTTAACAACTTTTAACAAACTTTTTAAAAAGTGGTCATTTAACAAGAAAAGTTGTTATGACAACATTTGACAACTTTTGACAATGTTTTTATTTTTTCAACTAAATGACACCAAACCTTCATCAATGACTCGAAATGACTTCAAACATATATAAAATGGATCATTCAAGCTTATTACAAGATTAAAACACCTAATTTAATGAATTTATACAATATGGCCTCATGGAGGCTTGAAAGAAAATAGGTGCTCCTGCACCGTGGAGGAAGGAGCGTATGTGGATGATCATTTGAATACGTTCAATATGTTGATTGCTTAGTTAACATATGCTAGTGTAAAGATATATGATGAGTATCATTATATGATCTTGTTGTGTTATTTTCATAACTCTTGGGATCATTTAGTGATGGTGATTAAGAGCATGACAACCACTTTCAAAATGGAAGATATGGTTGCTTCATTGCTGTCATAAGAGATGTGAAGGATATATTTCGGGATGGAAAAGGAGGCTCTTGTTTTTCGAGGCAGATCGAAGGAGAAAGGCAATAAGAAAGATAAGAAGTCTAAATCTAAATCTCAAGGGAGATCAAAGTCTCCTAGAAAAAAATCCAAGGTGAAATGTTGGAATTGTGAGCAGCCCGGTCATGTCCGTAAGGATTTGAAAGAGGAGAAAAAGAAGAAGAAAACAAATTCTTCGGATAATGATTCTTCTTAGAGTGATGCAGATGCCTTCATTGCAGCCTTGGTGACTTAGGCATCAGGTGATGTCTGGATGATCGAATCAAGTGTGTATTTTCATATGACATCTCATAGAGATTGGTTTACAAAATATGAAATATTGGTGGAAAGGTGTATTTGGTAAGTGACTCATCTCTAGAAATTGTTGGTCGTGGAAGAGTTAGAATTCAATTTCTTGATAGAAGGATTAAAGGGATTTATGGAATTATGTATATACCAGGTCTGGCTCAAAATATACTATCTATAAGCAAGCTAAGTGATGTTGGTGTATAAGTCTATTTTTTGAATGGTGGCTGAAAAATGACAAGAGGCTCAATGGTGCTAGATAGGGGTGCTCGAATTGGTACTTTTTATAGGTTAGACGTGCATGTGGTTCAATGTAACAGTGTCTCTGAAAATTCAAGCAAGGATATTCGAGTATAGAAAGAGACTGAAGTTCCTCTGGTGGTGAATTCTTTGGAGGTGATACTTCCTATAAAAAAAAACATGGTCTAGCATCAAAGGCTTAGACACATTGGTGAGAAATTCTTAAAAGCTTTGCAAAATAAAAACCAGGTAGAAGGGCTTGATGATTGCAATTTTGAGTTTGATTTATGTGAACATTGTATATATGGAAAGCAACACCATGTTTCATTTTATTCAAGTCCTCATAAATCTTTTGGTTTGTTGGATTATATTCATTCTGATGTTTTTGGTCCAGTTGATGTTCCTTCTCTATCTAAGTCAAGATATTATGTATCTTTCATAGATGATTATTCGAGAAGCGAATTTGTATACTTTCTTAAAAGTAAATCAGAAGTTTTTAGTCAATTTAAAGAGTTCAAGAACTTGGTAGAGAATCAAACTAGTAGGAAAATAAAATTCTTGAGGACAGATAATGGTGATGAGTTTTTCTCAGCAGATTTTGACAAGTATTAAAAAGACCATGCAATTAAAAGACATAAAAAATTCCTTACACTCCACAACATAATGGAGTTGTTGAAATGTTAAATAGAATGTTGATGGAAAGGGTGAGAAGTATGTTGATTAGTGCTAGTCTAGAGCAGAAGTTCTGGGTTGAAGTCGTTACTACTACATGTTACTTGTTGAATCGATCACCCTCTTTGGCATTGGTAGAAAAAATACCTATGGAAGCATGGTCTGGTAAGAACCCCTCTTTAAGACATCTTCGTGTCCTTGGTTGTGAGGCATATGCTTATGTTCCTAATGTAAAAATATGTAAGTTGGATAAAAATGTTGTCAAATGTATCTTTATTGGCTATGGAGTCAATGTAAAAGGATACAAGCTTTGGGATCCTGTCACTAAGAAGGTTGTATACAAAAAAAGTGTAATCTTTCGAGAGTTGAAACCTTCTACTATAGATTTACAGTTAGAGAAGAAGGAAGAAGAAGCAAAACAGGAGTTCGTATAAGTACCCATTACTCCTGAAAAGAAAGAACTATGTACTCTTAGTGGCCCTGATAATGAGGAGAGTTCAAGCAGCTCTAAGAGTTCTGAACATGAAGAGGAACCAAAACCTCAGCCTCAGCCTACGAGAAGGTCTACACGTGAAAGGTGGAAACCTGATAGGTATGGATTCAAATTGTTCCTATGATTTGATTACTAACATTGATGAGCCTAGAACTATGAAGGAGGCAATAAATATGTCTAATACAAATTCCTGGTTGGAGGCCATGAATGAAGAAATGGTGTCATTAAAGAAGAATGTAACCTAGGATCTAGTACCCTTGCCAAAAGGTCAAAAACCAATTGGCTGTAAATGAATATTTAAGAAGAAAATTGTTCTAGATGGTAGTGTTGAAAAGTATAAAGCAAGGTTGGTCACAAAGGGGTATTCCCAGAAAGACAAAATGGATTATGGAGAAATATTTTCTCTTGTAGCTAAGCTGTCATCTATCAGATTTATTTTTTCACTTGCAATAGTGTATGACTTAGAGATCAAAAATATGGATGTGAAAACAATGTTCCTTCATGGTGACTTGGAAGAAGAAATTTATATGTCCCAACCTGAGCACTTTGTGGAAAAAGGTAAAGAAAATCTGGTTTGCAAGTTAAAGAAATCTCCATATGGTTTAAAATAGTCACCTAGAATGTGGTACCAAAATTTTGACACTTATGTGTTTTCATTGGGATTTGTGAGATCAAAATAAGATCATTGTATATATTAGAAAACTAAAAATGATCATTTGTTTATTATTTCCGTGTATGTGGATGACATGTTATTCATTGGGAATATTAAGAGTATGATTTTTGAATTAAAGTCTTAGTTGTTAGCATAGTTTGAAATGAAATATTTAGGTGTAGGTAGGTATATTCTAGGCATGTAAATTAAAAGGGATAGGGAGAATATAAAAATTTCTCTCAGCCAGAGCAAGTATATCAATACTATCCTTAAGACATTCAATATGGCAAATTGCAAGACGTTAGTTGTTCCAGTATTGTAGGGAACGAAGCTATCTATTGAAGATTGTTCAAAGTCTTTGAATGAGATGGAGGACATGACCAGAGTGCCTTATGAAATTGCAATTGGTAGTTTAATGTATGTAATGGTTTATACTAGGCTAGACATTGCCCAAGCAGTGGGAGTATTTAGTCAGTTTATGGAAAATCCAAGAAGACTACATTGGGATGTTGTGAAAAGAGTTTTCATATATTTGAAGGGAACTTTAGAGTATGCTTTGTGTTATCATGGAAACTTTGTTGGATCAAAAAATTCTCTTAGCATTCATGGATATGTGGACTCTGATTGGGTACATGACATTGACAACAAAATATCCACCAGTGGATACATCTTCACGTTGTTTGGTGGTGCAATTAGTTGGATGAGCAAGTAGTAAGTTGTAGTCACTTTATCTACTACAGAGGTAGAGTATATGGTATCAACTTGTGCTTTTCAAGAGGTTGTTTGGCTCAAGAATTTGTCTTTTGATGTTGGCTTTAATGCAAGGTAGACTCCTATCTGTTGTGACAGTCAAAGTGCCATTTGTTTGAAAAAAAACCCTACTTTCCATGCTAGGATGAAACCTATTGATGTGCACTATCACTTTGTTTGAGACATGGTGGAAGATGGAAAGGTTAATCTAGAAAATTTTGATACTCTGATGAATGTTGTAGATGCATTGACAAAGTCTATGAGCACAACTAAGTTCAAATGGTGCTCAAATGTGATGGGCCTTGGTGCCCATAATTCTCAGTGATTTTCAGTTCATTTGGAGGGCCAGTAAGTTCATCGTCAAGTGGGAGAATGTTGAGAAGTAGTGCCTCAAATTACTTTCCTATATTGGTGGTTGAACATCGACATGTCGGCGATCGCTTGTTAAGTTGGTTAATCTTTAGAGTTGTTACTTAGTCTACTTTGGAGTATCAGTGTTTGGCAATCGGATGGATTGGAAATCAAAGTTCGATCATTGAAAGTTATTTAATGTTGCAAAGTCTCTAACATCCCCAACCTTCGATAGCTTTGATGGTGCCTTGGTCCAAAATTCAAGTATCATCATATCGATGATGTCATGGGTTTGAGTGGAAAATCTGGCAATGTTTTCTCAGCACTCGATCCTCCAATGCTCTAATACCTCTGACACTTCGATGAGTTGATAAAAATGAAGAGTCAAGGTGACTTGGTGGTGATGTTAGCTTGAAGAAAAAGGTCAACATGTCAACACATAGTCTTTTGTGGGAAGTTGTATTTAAACTTGAATCAATTCCTCTACTTGGTGCATGTGGGATAATGAATATCTTGCAATTGTCTAAGGAAGAATGGTTGAACTACCAATAATCAAATGGAAAAATTTTGATGGAGATTTAAAAGATGTCTGAGAACTTTGTTGGGAGTTAAATGGTTGATTGTTTGGAAGTTGAATGTTGTAATTACTTACTGTATGCTATTGTAGCATTGTAATAGTATGATAGAGTTATTTTTGTATAATTGTAATCTATGTGAGGTGATCAGGTTGTTGTCATTGTGTAAAACTGAGAATTGATGTCATGAAGGATTGATCTATAACTTTATTGTGAACCATTGTTTAATGATAATAAAGTGATCTTTTCTTGGTGGTGGTTTTTTCTTCGATAAGGCTTTTCCCATGTTAAATATGGTGTTTATTTTGTGCCAGTGTAATTATCTATTTGTTTCATATTAATGTGCATCTTTAATGAGCTGTATTTTGAAATTTGAACCTTAAATTTGCATTCTCCTCTCTGATTTAGCATTAGTAAATTTGTTCTTCACTCTTGCTTTCCTTAAAAGGAAGACACATGAAAGACATTATGCATATGAGTAAGAGCTAATAGTAGATATAATTTATAAGAACCTAGGTTGATTACTTCTAGGATCTAAAATGGACCGACATATCTAGGTGCTAGTTTGGCATATTTTCCAACATTTATCAACCTCTTTTAGGGTTTGAATCTTAAGAGTAATTTATCTCCTACTAAGAATAATCATGGAGTATGCTTGGTATTAGCATAAATTTTTTCCTATCATTTTGTTTTACTAATATTTTTTTGATTAGTTTAATTTTCTCCTTCATTTCCATCAATATTTCTAGCCCAAGGCTAATCCTATCTTCTAGTTTATCTCAACTTATAGGATTTTGGCATTCCCTATCATACAATAATTCAAAAGAATCCAATTTTATCACAAAATGATATGATTTATTATAATAAAACTCAACTAATGGAAGGAACTTCTCCCACTTATATTATCAATCCATGCAATACATCCTCAACATATCCTCAAGCACTTGATTTACTCTCTCTATTTGATCATTTGTCTCTAGATGATAAGATGAACTCATATTCATTTGAGTTCCTAGTGTTGAAACCAAGGTTTTCCGTAACCTTGAGTTCATCCACACATTTCTATCTAAGATAATCTTCTCAATAACTCCATGCAATCTAAAGATTTCTTGAACACATTTTCTTGTAAGGATAGGTGCTCCATCAGGAAGGTTTCTTGGAATAAAATGAGCTATCTTTGTGATATTTTCCAACACTATAAGAATTTTTTCATTATGATTTCTCGACATAAGTAGGCCTTGAAAAAATATACAGTAATCACTTTATATTTCCATTTATAAACATTGTGAGGGTACAACAATCTATATGGTTGTTTATGCTCATTCTTGACTCGTTGATATTATAGACATTTGGCTACAAATATTTTGGCATATTGCTTCACACCTTTCTAAAAATAAAGTGGTTTTAAACATATAAACAATTTTGTTACTCTTGGATGACTAGAATATGGAGCAGGATGTGATTCTCTCACCATGAGGTTCCTTACATAATTATTATTTGGAATATATATTCTATATTTATACCTCATTAATTCATCATATTCAAAATGGTACCCTTCATATCTAGTATATTGAGGATTTTTTAAAAGTTATTTCTTAACTTGCTTGTAGAATTCATGTTTTATATAAATTTGTTTTACCCAATCTTGCAAACTTGATTGAATCGAGACCATTTCTGCAATATTCCTTTTGTGACTCTGGGCATCGGTAAACCAATTCTCCTTTCCTATTATGTAATTTATTTCAAAATATAGATTGAAAAATTTCCAATCATTTTATTTTTCATGTATTGATATTTGGTTGTGTGAATATATACTTGAGACCTTTATTGTTTGATTTAAGATCAAAATTAATTCCCAAAAGGTAGTGTCTCTACACTTGGAGATCATCCACAATTGTAGATAACTCCAAATCATGCCAAGTATATTTTCTTGTATGGTCACACTTTCTTGGACTCATATGCTACTACTTTCCCATATTTCATTAAAAAAACACCCAACCCTTCTCCTAAAGCATTAGTGATGACTACAAAATGATCTTTTGGGTTTGGAAATCTCAAAATTATTGAAAATGTTAGCTTCTCTTTAAGAATGTGAAATCCTCTTCACACTTTTGAAACCATTCAATATTATTTCCCTTCCTTTGGAGTTAAGTGATAGGATTATAAATCTTTATAAACTTAAACATAAATAGACATAAATATCATGCATACCACAACATAGTAATTTACGTGGGGAAAACCCTTTCGGGAGGAAAACCCCACACTCCAAAAAGTTGCCTAATATATTATTCATAAATCAAAAAGATTATAATATAATTGCATAGCAAGCTTCTCACAGGAGTATCACCAACCAAAAATCCAAAGGAAACATGACTACTATTAGAATCAAGAAATACATCACAATACATAGCCATAATACAATTCCCTCATAAAATATCTCTCAAGCCCTTGCTAGGGCGTGCTACCCCTGGACCCCAACTGGGGGGATGATCCCCTCAGACCCCTCATGGGTGAGACCCGCCCGCACCCCGACATCATCGTCAAATGAACAATGCCTTATGTATCAACAATAACTTATGTAATTGTAAGGTTGATACAAATTTTCCCAACATCACCATGAGGCAAAGGATATTTATTCTTTACCATTTCTTTATTAAGAATATGCTAATCTATACACAAGTTAAAATTTCATCCTTCTTTTTGATGAAAATAATAGGTGCTCCCCAAGGTGATACACTAGGCCACATTAATCATTTTGTTAGCATCCCCTACAATTGGTCTTTTAGTTATGATACTTTTATTGTTCTCATATGGTAGGGTACCTTAGATATAGATCTAGATCCTAGAATTATATCAATTAATAATTCAAAGGCTCTCTTAAGTGGTAACCTTCACAATTTATTAAAAAAAAAAACCTAAAACTCATGGAGAAAAGGATAATCTTGGATGGATGGCTCTTTAATTTCTCATTTGGTGCCATTTTAACTTCAAACAACTTTTAGAAGTCATATACGAATAGATAATCTAGACTTGTTGATTCTTTAAGTTATTTTACTTGATCCATTTTCCTTTTTCATAGCCTTCTTTAATTACATTGTTGATATTTGTTTGATCTTAACATTAGGTTGAATTCCTTGGATCAAAATAGGGTTCCCTAAATCATCTAGGTATTTGAATATTTTATTAGAATAATAGTTTTTCTCTTATGATTCCATTACTAATTCATCCCTAAGATAACATCATAGGATCCCAAATGAGATACATAGAGGTTAACTTATATTAAGAAAGAAGGTAATCTCAATTTACCTTCAAATAAACAATTCTCTACCTAAGCTCTTGACTAGTTTACATATTCAATTGATCATGGGTTAGCCATGTACCTAGATCGCTTAGGAATTGTTTTCAAAAAATTAGGTGTTATAAAACTCTTAGTAACATTGGTGTCTATAAGAATAGAAATTGGAATACCAAATAAAATATATGTAGTCTTAATAGGCATGATTTGATATTTTGCTTGATGATTTTCTATAGCTACATGAAGCCTCTATAATTAGAATGCTTTAGGTTGCAATGGTAAAGAATTAATTCATAATTTGTTCTCTTGGCTCTTATTTGGGAATTGATTAGCATAATTATCACCTCCATAGCTAAAAATTCCACCAAGAGGTCCTTTCTTCTCTATTAATTGATCATTCTTAATGTTATCTCCCCTTTTAAAGTCCTCATTTATTTTTCCATTTTGGAAGTCATTATAGTTATTTATAGGTCCTTTTCCATTTGAATTGGGATTAGAATCTTCATTCTTATTCTTCTTCTTGAAATATGTTGTTGATTTGGTCTATCTAATTTTTTTTCAAGTCTTATCTCAATAAGTTGAGATGGAATTAATCTTTTTCTCCTACTTAATTATTCTAAAAGACTTGGTCCATGGTGGTTTGACCATGAAAATGCATCTTTCCTATGATTAAAAGATTCAAACCCATGATGAATATCCTTATACAAAACTATTCATCATACTGGTATTGTCACACATATTTCATTAGTTTGGTGAATTTCTCCTAGTATTCTATTATTGACATATCTCCCTAACATAGATTCTAGAAATCTATTAGTTTCTAATCAAATTATAACCGAGGTAACCACCTCTATCTAAAAATGACCACAAATTGATCCCATGTCAGAATTAGGGAATTTAATCTGAATAATGTCTTGTTCATCCACCAAGTAGATGCTTCACCAGATAATTGATAGGCTCCCCAAATTGGCTTAGTTATCTTTGAATAGTTTTTTAATCTCAAACTACTTCTTCATATCAATGATCCATGCTTCATCTCCATCTCATATCATTATTCCATCAAAATTTTGGTTGTCACCCACAAAAGGATATAAAATTCATGGCAAATCCTAACCTGGGAATTGGACATTCCAGTAGGTGACTAACATCTTCTTATGGTCATTCATTTACATGGTCAAACCAGGGAACATATACTTGAAATGGAGCAGCACTGTATGTGCACTAAGAACCAGTTTTAGCCACAATTTACTAGAAATAAAGGCTTGGAAGGAATTCTACTTATGATGCAGGAATGTAATGTAAGGTCTTCTTAACTTAAGCATAACTTAATCAAAGCAAAAATCATGACAACTATTACTAAGGAAAAAACTATGAACTGGTCTTATGCTGTAGGAACAAACACATGGATGGATTCCTAATGCTGCAGGAATAATATAAGACTGATTTTGCATTGAAACCTTCAAGAATGAAATTCTAACTTATAAACAACAGGAAATAAAAAACTAACTACAGATACTCACTAAGTGGGCCCCCTTAGCAAGCATCAACTAGTTTATGCAAGAATTGAACTCAAAACTTCATCAACTTTTATTCGTAAACTTGGAATCATATACATTGATCATTCTGCTTATAAGAAAACTAACACAAAACTCTATTTCTCATTATAATACTAATCTGAACATACTCTGTTTTGTTCTCTTGTCTCTAGTCTAGTCTAATCTCATCTAATCTGTTCACTCATGCAGGAGGAACACTTATTTATAGAAAAGCAACTAACTACCTAACTCTCACATAGAAAGAAGTGGACATAAATGATTCCTAATACTGAGGAACAAACTTCTCATAAATGAAAGCATATATGTTTAATTGATTCAGAGAGAATCTAGAATTCCACTCTTCCTAGATTGATGACCATTTAGATTTCCTCCCAATGACCCAAACAGAGAGTCTTCGCTGGAACAACTTCCTCGATGCTGTGTTGGAAATGGACTTTACTACAGGGCCGAGATTTGTTGTGCTTTGACTCGTTCATGCCTCTTTCAACAACCTATAGTACACATTGCGACATAAGTGAAAGAAAACATGCATATAATAACACGATACACACTCATTAATCAAACACATTAAATCCATTTCATTTATCCAAAAACCACATGCATCATATCAATCATTTCAGAGGTCAAACAGGGCAATAAATATAGAGACAAAAAGATGTTAAGCTACAGGAATATAGGAATGTGTTGCCACAGGATACTACCCAATTTTAAATAAAAAGTCTTTAATCAAAGAGTTTAAACAACCATCAACAAAAGAGTAAAGGTATTTAAAAATACATCATGATATTCAATCTATGATCATAATTCAAGCTCATCATTTGCCCCCTACTTATCCTAAGGATGGTCCTCCAGCATTAAGCTTTCTGGTTGTTTCTTTGAAATCAGTAGGAGTAGCATGGCCTTGCATTGAAGTTCTGAACTTGTAGTAGAAGCCTCTGTAATTTTTCCATCTCTCATACCGGCGGGTTTCTGTATCTTCATTAACATTTGTAGCCAAATAAGGGTATAGTTTCCACATCAAAACTGGAGGTCGAAATGTTAATGGCAACCATAATTCAAACCTTTCCTAGAGACCCAACTGTATATACCTTTCTAACCTTTTGATGGCTGCTCTAAATTTCAGAGGGCTATGAGGCTCAGATTTCCTTAGACCAACAGTCAGTTTTACCCATCTTGTTTTAATTCTAGAAGATGAAAGCTTCCAAAACAAATATGTTTGGTCTTTGAATTCATCATACACCTGCTTCCTGAGATCAAATCTTTTTATTCTTGCTACGGGATCATAGAATCCATATGCAATAGTAAGCCAAGTTCTCAGAACTATTTGGGGATCTGAGCTTTCAGGTCGTAGGGGAATAGGTTATTTCCTTTTAGCCTCTTCATAAGCCTCTAATTACTTCCCATAGTTAGTTTCATTAGCCATCCAAGACATGAGCGACCTCAGATGAATGTCACCAATGTATAGAAGCAGATTCCATTCTATTTCAAAGGGAATTAGCAAACCATGCAGATAAAATTCACATAAAGAATTTCTTAGCCAATTGGGTGTTGTTTGATATGCATCATAAAATTCTTTAGCTATGTGAATGTCAAGGTCCAAATTTTAGGAAATTCTCATCAATTGGAACCACAAAAATTGTTCTTTAAGGCATATAGAATATACCCTAGGTGGTGGTCTACATTCCATAATTTGACTAGCTACCTTCATCATCATTTCATTCATTTTCTCTTTCATTTCCTGGATTTCCTATTTTTGTCTTTCAATTTCTTTTTTCAATTTCTTCTTTTCTTCTTCCCAAAGACTTTGCTGAAGTTTAGTCTTAGCCAAATGGTGGAAACTCAAATTTTGAAGTGTAACAAGCCTCCAGGTAATCCTAAGATATTCTAAATATTCAATCAACAACGTCCTTCTATACACAACCAATGCACGACAAGTTTCAGAGGGAAATGGTGTTTCATTGAATACTTTAGTTTGTTCAAGTTGTTCATCCTATTGATGTAGGATGGACTCCTGTTGTTGCTCAATAGGAGATTGTGCTTCTCTTGAAATTTTCTCAACTACGTTAGCCAAGTCATTAATACTAGGCATCCTCCTTTCATTACCACTACCATGTTGTGCTTCCTCAACTTCCTTAGTTTCAGCTTGCAATTCCCCAGGAATAACAGAGGAACTATGCAGAACATTCTCAGATACACTCTAAGAATCATCATGACTGAGCTCCTCAAATTCCTCAAAAATGACTATAATTTCTGGTTGAATGGAGGTTGAGGTAACTTTACTTTGTTTCCTTGTTGAAGCTCTTTTTGGCAATGGAATAGTCATAGGCGGCTCTTTCGCAACTTTCCTCTTTCTAACTTGCCTAGGGGATTCAGACTCAGTAGGAGAGGGTGATGATGAAACTGTGGTGGCAACAGGCGTTGCTGCAGGGGAAAGTAGGGTAGAATATTTTTTCTTTTGTGTATGAGGGCTTGTTTCTGGGGTTTGTTTAGCCCTAGATGACTCCCCTACCTTCGTTTTTCCTTTTTATTTTCTTGTAGTAGACCTGGTTTTTACTTGGGTAGAGGAATTTGGTGTGGAGGCTGCAGGACTAGGTGTTGCAAGAGCATATGATTCTTGCTCTACTTCCCTATTTATAGATTCCACTTTCTTTTTCTTTTTCTTGGGCTGTGTAGGGAGTGCTCTAGGAGGTTCTGGAGGTTGCAGTCCCTTCTGGGCAAAAAATTCTAGCCAAGAAAGGGGTGATACATCCCTCAGGGAATGCTCAATCAATAATTTAATGAGGGAATGATGGGTGATAGAGTTGTCCTTACCCTTCTGGGTTTCATGGGCACTACATTCTAAAAGGTTTAACAAAAAGTTTGTAACATTGACAACTAAATCGTACCTCATATGACTCAATAGTTTAAAATGAAGGAGGCAAATAGGAAAAACATTCCTCACAAGTCAAATACCTGATTATGAAGGAGGCATATTATGAGTATGGATAAGGTAGTCACACCCATTTGCATCCTTGTTTGGAAACCTCTACGGGTCCATCTGTTGGTATTGTGAATTATGTCCTAGGAGAGACAACATCTCTCCCTGAAAGAAATTTCTCTCCTACCGTCGAAAGCCTAGTTACATCAACAATCCGCTCTTCTTCTGTCAATGAAAGAGACTCACCTGTCATTAAAGGAGCCATCCACAATTGTTGAATGCATGAACCACTGTCAAGGCTTCATGAGCCTCATGAGATGAGATTCCTGAAAACTCTACCTGCAATCTAAAAGGTACTTAAAATTATGTCAAGGAAGTTCTACACCCCTACTTAAAACATACCTAGGCCATACCACAATAAAAGAATCGTGTTAAGAATGCAAATAGGAAAAACATTCCTCACAAGTCAAATACCTGATTATGAAGGAGGCATATTATGAGTATGGATAAGGTAGTCACACCCATTTGCATCCTTGTTTGGAAACCTCTACGGGTCCATCTGTTGGTATTGTGAATTCTGTCCTAGGAGAGACAACATCTCTCCCTGAAAGAAATTTCTCTCCTACCACCGAAAGCCTAGTTACATCAACAATCCGCTCTTTTGTAACGACCACTGTCAAACCCCACACTGTAGCTTCTCCTTCTGAAAGAGTTCTCAAAAACTCACCTGCAACTTCCTCATTAAAGGAATCTATCCCCAAAAAATAATTCAGCCATCCACAATTGTTGAATGCATGAACCACTTGAGGATTTTGTGTCAAGGCTTCATGAGCTGTAGGCTCATGTCTCACTAATTTTCCACCCATTTTCACAAATTATCCCAGATGAGATTCCTGAAACTCAAACTTCTTCTAAAAATTCAAAAAAAAATTCACTCTGCTTTTTCTTTCCTGCTATTACCTTTCTTTACTTTTCGAAGAATGATACAAAGGATTTTGCATGAAATGATTATTAAAAACTACTAAAATCAAGTAGTTAACTTGTTGATCAGGTTAAAAGCACACAATCGTACTTGGTAAGTACAAAAAAATAAAACTGTCTTGACAGGCATGTCAATGATACAAGAAAAAGTTCTGAAATGGATTATTCCCACCCCTACTTAAAATTTGGCATGTGTCCTCACATGTGTGAAAGGATAGGCAAAAAATAGGCAATAATGACTGATAGATACATAGCAGTTAATGAATAAATGAAATAAATAAATGATGTGACAATAAAAGATATCGTGTACCTTATAATAAATGCTCGCAGATGTTGGGAGAGATCACAACTCAACTTGAAATGACCGCAGGAACAAAAACCATAAATGAAGGTGATACGACAGGATGGATGACATGGATGGGTGACGTGGAAAAAGATGGAATGAATGATGGTGATGGATGAAAAACGGAGAAAGTGACTCCCTTAAAAAGGAAACCTTTATTATGGACATGCAACAAAGTATTTTGAAGAGATGCTGCAGGAAAAAGACCGAAGCCTTTTACTGCATGAAGATCAGTGGTTGCATCTGAAACAAACTGCTTCATAAATTCTTCTTTGGATGTTGGCTTATGATACAACCTAAGATGGTGTCCATTAACTAGTAGTTTGAATCGGACATGATCTATTGTAGCCAACTGAACTAAACTATTGTCAAACACATTTTCTATTTCATAAGGACCAAGCCATTTTGTGTTGAGTTTACCTTGATTTTCCTTGTACCTGGAGTCATAGAGCAGCACCCAATCACCGATAGAGAATTGCTTAGTTCTGATATGGTGGTCATGCCATTTATTCCTTTGCTATTGGATAGCTTCAGTATGTTGCAGGGGAACTTTCCTTATCTCATCCAATGCATTGAGTTGTAGGAGGTGTTCATTTTGGGCTTCTAAAAGATCAATGTTAAGCTAAAGAGTAGTTCTTAAGGTCTTATGCTCAAACTCTATTGGAAACATAGCAATTTTTCCATAGAGTAACTCAAAAGGGGTATACCCTATAGTTGTTTTCCATGTTGTCCTATAGGCCCAGTCTACTTCTGGAAGATGATTGCTCCAATCTTTCTTGTGTAATTGTACTGTTTTAGTAAGGATTGTCTATAATTCTCTATTGGTAACCTCTGCCTGACCATTGGCTTGAGGGTGATAGGGGCTTGACTTTTTGTGCCTAATCTTGTAATCATTCATCAATGCAGTGATTAAGCTTGATGTAAACTGAGCTCCTTGATCAGTAACAAGTTCCCTTGGGGCTCCAAACCGAGTAAAAATCTGCTCATATAGGAACTCAGCAACTTTATTGTCATGGGCATGTGTCATTGCTTTCATTTCCGTCCACTTGGTTACATAATCAGTGCAAACCAAAATGTATGATTTCCCATTAGATGGAGGATCAATAGGCCCAACAAAATACATGCCCCACTTATCAAAGGGACTAACTACCACTTGAGGATATAGGGGCATTTCATCAAACCTTGTTGGTCTCCCCATGCGTTGACATCCGTCACATTTTCTGGTGTAGGCTACAACATCCTTGTGTAGTGTGGGCCAATAGTACCCTGTATTAAGCACTTTCATTGATGTTCTCTTGGATGCAAAGTGCCCACCACATGGCTCATCATGACAAGCATGCAAAATTTCATATGTCTCATCTTCCCTAACACACCTTCGCATGACTTGGTCAGGTCCTATGTAAAATAAACAGTCTGCAACCCATAAAAAGTTAAAACTTTTCTCTATCAACAATTTCTTGTCCTTTGGTGAGAAGTAAGCTGGGATCTTATTGGCTGCTAAATAATTTTCAATAGCTGCATACCATGGAGTTTGAGCAGCAATAGAAAACATATATTCATCAGGAAAGCTATCATCAATTACCTCAGGGGTGGTATGTGTAGTTGTTTGCAGTCTTGACAAAAAATCAGCCACCACATTTGCCTAACCTAGCTTATCAATAACTATAATATCAAATTCTTGCAGCAATAGGAGCCATCTTGCTAATCTTCCAGATATGATAGGCTTATTCATGAGGTACCTTATTGCTGCATGATCTATATGAACAAATATCTGGTAACCAGTGACATAATGTCGAAACTTGTTCAGGGCATAAAAAACTGCTAGCAATTCTTTCTTTGTGACAGTATAGTTTAATTCAGGACCTTGAAGATTTTTGCTAATGAAATATATGGCATGCTCTATGTAATTCTCTTTCTATCCTAAAAATGCCCCTATGGCATAATCAAAAGCATCTTTATGTATATGAAAGGGCAGAATCCACTTTGGTCCTTGAAGAACAGGTGTCTGAGTAAGTAAGTTCTTAAGCTGCAGGAAAGATTTGTCACAGGCCTCAGTCCAGTTAAATTCACAATCCTTAGTCAGTAAGGCATATAATGGACTGACTATTTTGCTGAAATCTTTGATAAATCTTCTATAATATCCATCATGTCCTAAGAAGCTTCTAACATCCTTTTGTTTCATAGGTATTTGCAAAGTTAGAATGACTTCTATTTTTGCAGGATCAACTTGAATTCTTGTTGGAGAGATATGATGGTCTAAAACAATTCCTTCTTGCATCATCATTAAACACTTCTCACTATTCAAAGACAAATTGTGCTCCTTACATCTTTTCAACACTTTCTCCAAATTTGCTAATGCTTCTTCATAAGTAACTCCATAAGTGGTAAAGTCATCCATGTAGATCTCCATAGAATCATGAGAAATGTCAGCAAAAATACTAATTACTACCTTTTGAAATGTTACACGTGCATTAAACAAGCCAAAAGGTAGGACATAGTAGGAAAAAGTTCCCCATGGATAGGTAAAAGTTGTTTTGTCTTGATCCCCAGGGGCAATTCTAATTTGATTATATCCACTATATCCATCCAAAAAAGAGAAATACTTTTTACTAGACAATGAGTCTAGCACTTGGTCAACAAATGGCAATGGAAATTGATCCTTTTTAGTTGCAGTATTCAGCTCCCTGTAGTCTACACAAACTCTCCATTTTCCACCTTTTTTAGGAATGATCACTAATGGAGGTACCCATTGACTGTCTGAAATAGGGTAGATAAAACCAGCATCAAACAATTTTTGGAGCTCACTTTTAACTATTTCCCTGAGTGTTTGGTTTATCCTTCTTTGAGGTTGCCTAATAGGTGAACAATCTTCGTTAATGTAGATCCTATGAGTACAGAGTTGAGGATCTATTCCCTTCATATCCCCATAGTCCCATGCAAAAGCTCTATGTTGATCTTGTAGAATTTTGACTAGGGCAGTTTGTTGAGATTGAGGTAGCTTATTATTAATATGCAAACAACGGCCTGGAGACAATTCTATTTGCTTGGTAAGATCATTCATGGAGGCGACTGATAAAGGTGGTGTTTGTATTTCTTGTGGAAGCAAATGTTGATAAACTGCAGGAAATTTAGGTGGCAGGCTCTCAGGATTTAGTTGCTGAGAGAATAATTGTTGAGGAGAGTTATTTGGAACATATGGGTTACTCCTATTAGAGGTGGACTGCAAAATGTGTAAAAGTAGGTCATCCTCACTTTGAAGTTGGGAAAATGGATTAGTTTGCAACATCATTAGCTGAGCCAATGAACTAAATTCTTCAGTTTTCTCACCTAAATCTAGCCAAATTGGCTGAAACAAGTCTAGCTGAGGCTGGGCAGGTGGGTATAAAGTCAATTTCTTTGTTGACTGACCATAAAAAATTGTCATGTCTCCTGAACGAAATCCTATAAAAGCATCAGCTATGGCTAACCATGGTCTACCTAGGATGATAGGATATCCTCCCAAAGTTGCCTTAGTGGACAATATGGTGAAATTTGTTGGGTATTCCCAAGACTCAAGGTTGACAATTATATCTTCTACCATGCCATCAGGTGTTACTATGGAACTATTAGCAAGCTGCAGGATGATAGGTGTAGACCTAATGGTTAGGATATTCAAATACTCCATAGTATGCTTGGTCATTACATTGATGGCTGCACCAAGGTCAATCAAAACATTCTTTACTATCTGACCATTAATATTGATTTGTACCACAAGACTCTCAAGATTAGCATATTTTGGCATGACTACCTTCCCTAACATGATATCTACCAAATGTCCTAGAACATGGATGGTTTGGGATCCTTTTTCTTTCTTTTGAGTTTCTTCAAATAGGCCTCCTTAATGGCTTTCCCATAAATTGGGACATCTTTAATGGCTTGAAAGAGGGGAATTTGAATGTGTATATTCTTTAGTTAGTCCAAAATATCAAAGATAGGCTCTTCCATAGACTTGGGTGTAGTAACTTGCAATCTCTGAGAAAAAGGCAGTTTGGTTTGATGCTGCAGGACAGGCTCCTTAGAGACAGTATCTGATATAGGTATATGTTCTGTAGGACCAGTAAGTTGTTTAGAGGTAGAGTCTAGAATCTCAGTAATTACTGGCGGCTGTGGAGCAGGGAGAGTGGTTCTAGACCTGAGATGGATATCATCAATATTCAAGGCATAAGCTGGATACTGATTAGCTTCTGCAAAATACATAGGTTGTTGTTGCTGCTACTGCTTATTATTAGGATTTGGAAATGGTTGAGCAAGCATAGGCATTTGTTTTGGAGGGCCAGTATTTGTTGCAGGTGTTGTAGGAGGTGGCATGAGGGTCGAAGGTTGTGGCTGTTGAAGCTGCAATAATCCAAGGGATTGGCTCTGCCATTGTTGGGAACCTCTCCATTGAGGATTCTACTGCTACTTACCTTAGGGTGGATTCCATGGTCCTCGTGGCTGCTGCCAACCTCCTTGAGGAGATTTCCATTGAGGACTTTGATAGTTTGGCCAGTGTGGTTGAGAGGTATTCCAAGGTGGTGATGGGCCTGTTGGAACTATAAAAATCTGATGATCTCACATGTTAGTTTTATTCATAAACTTCTAGATTTGGTCCTACCATGTGCATTTTCCACTCATATTTTTCCCCTTTGTCCCATTGGATCCATTGAGTCATGCATATTTTACATCATGGTTCAGGTCGGCGTGACATTTTCTTTGTCTCCCCAACTCGTTTTTGCTAACTTCTGTGTTTTAGGGTGGTCGGCAGGACTACACACATGTCTCGGCGATCACATTGGCAGGTGGAACCTTATCGACATGTGTTCTGGCTATCAGGTTGAAGTCTCCCCGATCTTCTCTTGTCTTACTTACCGGTGCCTAAGTGGTCATTTAAGTGAGAATTGGATTTCTTGGAGGGAGGTCTCAATGACTTCGTTATGTCATGCCAACCCGAAGGAGCGGAGGATGTGTATCGGTATAAGTTATAGCTATCGGTGTAAGGTCTTGGCGAGTGACCTTCGGTCTCGCCGACCTTACATGCTGATTCACTTTGATATACATCACTATGAGTTGGAGGTTTCGAGTGGTGGTCTTGGCGATATGTATTTGTCTCGCCGACCGCTGGTGAAGGATATATTTTGGTGTGACTTATTTACTTCGGCATGTGGTCCCGAGGTGACTATCGGTGTGACTTGGAGTCTTCTGTGGGACGTCTCCCTGATTTTGTAAGGTCTTGCTGAGTGGATTACGATGGTAGCTTTGTTGGCAGGGAGGTATGGTGGTCACAGTGACACAAAATCTAACAAATGGCTTTCAGATTTCTAAATGTTGTTGAGGCCGACATGATTTTGAGCCCAAATTCTATGGAGGGCTGACATGATATTTCAAATGTTTTATTTTCTTAATGTTGGGTATAAATATGCCCCTAGATTTTAATTGAAGGGACAAGTAAAAAAAAAGGCAGTAGGTAGTCAGATGGCTACAGTAGGATAATTTTCTCTTTCCAGAGACTATGTGCATGATTTCAAATGGTGGTTTCAAATAAAATCAGCTGGTGTGGTAGGTTGTTTCTGGTATCAATTGTATGTTGAATTTATTGAAGAGCATTGCTAAAGCTGTATCCAAGTTGATTCTCAGTTTATCGATGCACATTTGTTGTATTTGTGTGATTAATTTGACTGGTTCTCTCAAGTAGGGATTAAATCCTTTCTGTTGATCATAGTAATTAGGGGGAATTCATCTGGATTCTTAAAGTAGAGCTTAGTAATCATAATCCTGCATTGTTTATACAAGTTATAAATAGATCATATGCCTACAATTTGATTTTCTGCCAGAATAAGTTGCTCACCTTTGTTTCATTTGACTCTGCATACCCGACAAGGCATTGGTCTCTGCATTTCATCATTTTGAATTCACTTAATCTCTTTACATCTATTAATCAAGCATTTTAGGTTTTAGATTAGAAGATTGCTATCAAGTTTGGTTTTCATTTTGTTCACTATAATCTGCCATTGTGGACAAAAGCATTTCAGAAAGATAATCATAAGTCAAGTCTGCACTATTCAAGAAAGGTACACCCACCTTGGTCTTGCAATGCCATAAGATTAGAGGGTTTGATTGTTTCAAACCTTGTTTTGTTACCCTGAAACGTTGTGAAAGCTTGGCAACCTTTCGTGGTTCAAACCTACGTTTTTGAGAGCTAACAGAGCCATATGTAGATTTCCATTGGTTATTGTAATTAGAATAAGTATTACCAAAATTCAAAGGGTCTTGAGGCATACCTTGTCTTTGAGCCCATGGGTGCCTTTGTGCAATGAAGAATACTTGGTCATCATCACCCTCTACTACCTTAAAATTAGTTTGTAATTGCTTAGCCTCCAGGTTAGCCACCATCTTACATTTGTAGTCACATTTCTTCTATCGACAATGTGGATAGAACTCAACCAAGATTGCTTTAGCTTCCTCATGTTTCTTCTGAGCTTGTATAGTATCCAACTATGTAGCCATGTTGTTTATGATATCCTACTTGAAATCAGATATCAAATTTGAGATCTCCATTAGTAGAAGACTTTCCCACTATAGCTTGATGACCTCTACCCTTTTTGACATTTTCTCAAGAGTAGTTGCGACATATGGACTTAATATCATCCCAAGGCACTTGGGTTATATCTCCCCCTCCCATCAGATCTAGGGCATCAATACAAGCATCATTGATTCCCCTCAGAAAAAATAGTTTATGAGATTCTTCACTGAGAGTATGGTCTGAATTCTTTTTCAGGGAAAACAAGAACCTTGAGATATAGTCTTCCAGGCTTTCTTCCTCCTTTTGTTGAATTCGAAATATATCATCACCCTTAGTACCACTCTTACAATATTCCTTGTATTTCTCAAGAAATTTTGTTTGCATGGCTGCCCAACTATCGACAACATCCCTTTCCAAACTCATAAACCATCTAAGAGCTCCCTCCTTCAAAGTAGTAGGAAACAACTTCAACTTGTGAGCATTTGAAGTGTAATCATAGCTACGGTAGAGGATCTCAAACTCAAACAAGAAAGTGTTTGGGTCCTCTATAACTAGTCCATAGAACTTGGTAAGTAATGAAGAAGGAATATTTTTGAGGTTATCATTATCTTGCTGGGCTATGATGGGGAATTCAAAAGCAGGAGGTCGATTAGGTGGAGTTTGTGCCATATTTGCTTGATAGAGTATCAAAGCAAATGGATTTTCTTGAGGTTCTTCATCAGCTAGGTCAATGGTAAATTCAACAAGCAGGTCTTTAGCAAATGGATTGATATCTTGATCTCCACCTTCCTCAAATAGATTATAAGTTGGTTCAAAATCATTATCAGTGAAAGGAAGGTTAGGGAGGAATCTTCCTAGAGTGTCTATTCTTCTATGCATGTAACAGACTTAACTGAAAATTGAAGGAATTTGAAAATTCTTGAATAATCACACTAAACTATTGCTAACAATGACTATGATAGGTTCTTAGCTTGACACCATCCCTAACAATGGTGCCAAAAATGGTTGTTGCCCACAAAAGGATATAAAATTCATGGAAAATCCTAACCTAGGAATTGGAAATTCTAGTAGGTGACTAACATCTTCTTATGGTCATTCATTTACATTGTCAAACCAGGGAACGTATACTTGAAATGGAGCAGCAATGTATGTGCACTAAGAACCAGTTTTAGCCACAATTTACTAGAAATAAATGCTTGGAAGGAATTCTACTTATGATGTTGGAATGTAATGTAAGGTCTTCTTAACTTAAGCATAACTTAATCAAAGCATAAATCATGACAACTATTACTAAGGAAAAAACTATGAACTGGTCTTATGCTGCAGGAACAAACACATGGATGGATTCCCGATGCTGTAGGAATAATATAAGACTGATTTTGCATTGAAACCTTCGAGAATAAAATTCTAACTTATAAACAACAAAAAATAAAAAACTAACTACAGATACTCACTAAGTGGGCCCCCTTAGCAAGCATCAACCAGTTTATGCAAGAATTGAACTCAAAACTTCATCAGCTTTTATTCATAAACTTGGAATCATATACATTTATCATTCTTCTTGTAAGAAAACTAACACAAAACTCTATTTCTCATTATAATACTAATCTGAACATACTCTGTTTTGTTCTCTTGTCTCTAGTCTAGTCTAATCTCATCTAATATGTTCACTCATGTAGGAGGAACACTTATTTATAGAAAAGCAACTAACTACCTAACACTAACATAGAAAGAAGTGGACATAAATGATTCCTAATACCGAGGAATAAACTTCTCATAAATGAAAGCATATCTATTTAATTGATTCAGAGAGAATCTAGAATTCCACTCTTCCTAGATTGATGACCATTTAGATTTCCTCCCAACGACCCAAACAGAGAGTCTTCGCTGGAACAACTTCCTCGATGTCGTGCTGGAAATGGAATTTACTACAGGGCTGAGATTTGCTGTGCTTTGACTCGTTCATGCCTCTTTCAACAACCTGTGGTACACATTGCGACAAAAGCGAAAGAAAGCATGCATATAATAACACGTTTCACATTCATTAATCACACACATTAAATCCATTTCATTTATCCAAAAACCACATGCATCATATCAGTCATTTCAGAGATCAAATAGGGCAATAAATATAGACACACAAAGATGTTAAGCTATAGGAATATAGGAATTTGTTGCCACAAGATACTACCCAATTTTAAATAAAAAGTCTTTAATCAAAGAGTTTAAACAACCATCAGAAAAAGAGTAATGGTATTTAAAATCATGATATTCAAATTATGAGAAAAATTTGAACTCATCAACTTTGACAAGATGATTTTATTCATATCTCTAGCAAGTTCCATTTTCAATTAATCCTTTACACCTTTGCTTTAATTTCTCTTCTTGATTCCATAGATTCCTTTTAGCTTCACCCTACTCTTCTTGAGATCTATGCTCTTGGTCTCAATTATTTTCATCTCCTTCATGATTTTCTCCCACCCTTACCTCTTGTTCTAGATCCCCCAATATTTCCTTTGTTTCACTTAGTGTATCAAGGATTTGATCCAAATTAATTGTAGAATATTCTATATTAGGACTTGATCCATCCATCCTTCTATATAATATTCTCAATTCTAGGGAAATCAAGGACTATGTGAAGGTTTTGATGAAGTCTCTTATTTGGCCACAGTGGTATGAGGGTTTTCATAACATCATGGAAATTTCTATTATGGGCCTCAACTTTAACCTTGATCATAAGACATGACCATGGATCAACCCTTGTTACTATGGCCCATGGATTCATTTCATAATTAGGTTGTCTAGTTCAAATGGTAATGCTAGGTGAAAGAATTCTCTATGGGGAACAAACTTCCTCAAACTAGTATCTAGAATTTCATTTTGACATAAGTGGATTGGTCCTTTTCCTTGAACAACTCAAAATTAATGGAAGAGTATGATGGTGAACCAAATGATTAGTCTATGGTATGCTAGTAGATTCATTTTGGTATGTAAACAATATCATGTAGAATAATATGAATGTATAGGCTAATAAACATTTCTTGACAAGGACAATTTTAGCTCTTGTTCCTTTTAGAAATAATAGTTTACATGATAGAATGATGTATAAAGGCCCTCCTCTAGAACAACTAGATGAAATCATTGTTTTTTGATACTATGTTAGGGGTGTGGCCCCTATATCCACTTTCATATATAAAAAAAGGAAATTGAAATCTATTCTTCATGCTAATAAAAAATAGAAAAAAATAGAATTTAGAGCAATTAATTTAGTTTTAAAAATAAAAAAGAAGGGTTCTACAAATTATTTGTAAAGAAGAGGGAAACACAGATCTAATTAAAATGTTTTCATTGGAAAAAGGGATAACAATGGAGAAAATAAGATATGTGAATGTTTTTTCAAGAGAGAGGAACAATAACATAGAGTCTCTAATATTTAGAAGAATGAGAGAATAAAAATAATGGAATTATAATTATATTTAAAAATAAAATGGATAATAATAGAAATAAAGGAAAGAAAGATATATCAAACAATTTTCTCACATCTACAATAGTAGAAACTCAAATGGGTATTGATGATTTTATAATAATTGGAAAATAAATATTTATGTATAAAAATAAATGCTTCACAACCATGGAATCCTACAATCTTGAAAATGTTTTCTTTGTGAATTCTTGAACACCCAAATGATCTTTTTTTTATTAAGATGGGTAAACACTTTTGACTCGGAGCTATGAACCGGTGAGGTCACAAATGGGGGACCTCATCCCCAATATAAACTCTCAACAATTACACCCCAATGGGGTTTGAACCTTGATGGAAAGAATAACAACACACCAACTTAACCATCACACCATGCCACTATTGGCAACACCCAAAGGATTTTATTCCTTCACAAATACTGACAAATTTTAGGAATTTCAGCAATATTTTTATAAATGTTAACAAAAATATTATAGAATGAGAGTTAGTGGTGAAAATTAGTGAAGATGAATGGGATAGAGCTAAAAATTTATCATGATCAATAATTGAGAATGTAAGAGGATAAAGATTTGTATGGAGGAGAAATTAATTGTCATTTGATTATTAAATTATAACCTCCACATCAACCAATAGAAATTATTTTCAATAAAATGTAAAATTAAGATGTAGTGAAATAATGGTTAGAAAATACAAGGGTATTTAGTCAATTGGGTTAAAAAAATATTGTATAATTTTATTTTTGTAATGGATGAGTCTAAGATGATAGAGACATCTTTACAACTACAATAGGATTTTACATGATAAATAATTAAAGTGATAATAAATAATTAAATAAATAAAGTGTTTTCCCGCGACCTGTAACTTGGTCGTGGTTGCAAGTTGTTCTTCCTCTGTGCATGCACTAGTGTAGGTGGGGATTAGGATTGTTTGCTTTTTGTGGTGCCGGTGGGGGGTGTTTGATGCGATCAGGGGGTTTCTTCAATTTTATCTGCATTCTTTCTCTTGTGTGTTGTCTACAACTTCTCTATTGGATGCTTGGGTGGGAATTGATGTCCCTATGTTTGGGAGTTGATTTTCCTTCTTTATTTTGGGTTGTGTGCTTGGTGGGGGTGGTTTTTAAGCTCTCTTGGAAATGGATCCAGGAGAAGCTTCGGGGGTCAAAGAGACTTTGGATTTTTGTGCGATCGTTGGAGAAAATTCTTCTTCCTTCTCAACAAGGGTTTTTCAAAATAGTTTGTTCTCTAATGATTTGGGGAGTGGTGGGTTTGCTCCAGCGAGTGGACCTTAGATCCCAAAGATTAATGGTTTCCTTGAACGAAGTAAAGAAAGTTGGTGCTAGTGATTCAGCCTGAATCAATTGTAGAGGACTTAGAGTATTTTTTGAAACATGCCTTGATTAACAAATCTATGGGAATGCAGGTTTCACTCCAATTTTTGGAGAAATGGGTTCATATGAATTGGTCTCCCGAGGGTGAAATGGAAGTAATGTTGTTGGAAAACAATTATTTCATGGTGTTTTTCAATTGCATGGTTGATCATAGGCTAAACCTTACTTCCATAATCAAGCTGGTTTATTTATTAAACCCTGGCATGCTAGCTTTAATCCCTTACAGGAGCTTCTAAATTGAGTACCGTTTTGGGTGCATCTTCCCCGATTTCTAGTGGAGTGCTGGCCTAATGACATTTTTCACATGGTTTCTTTGACCTTGGGGAAACTAGTGGGCCCTTCTCAGTAAACACAGGATATAAATGTTATGAATTTATCTCACATCTATGTTGAGATTGATTTGAGTCACCCTCTTTCAGATTCTCTAGAAATGCATGCATGATCATATTGTTGGGTGCAACAACTTGATTATGAGACTTTACCTTTTCAATGCCATATTTGTCATCAATATGGACATTTGCAATGTAGATGCCCTCAAACCAAATCCCCTAATCCTCAAGCTTCTCAGCCTCCTTGCAACCCCCCTAAGGCTAATAAAGGGAAGGCTCCCATTCTAGGTGATGTTACTAGTGTTGAGGAGTTTATTCTTGTTAAGAATTATAACAAAAATTATGGTAAAAAAAGGACTTTTAAGGATCGAATGGAAGGTGACACCTTTAATCACTTTGAGGTTTTGGATGATCTCAGTTACCAAGAAGTGAACCTAGGTTTGATGGATTTAGATCAAGGTGCTCTAGAAGTGGTTCAGGAGGGATTTATTCCAGATAACATTCATAATTCTTAGGAGGTTGGTCCTTTGCAAATGAGCACTGATCTTAGTATGGTGGTTCCAGGGAAGCCTGAGACCCTTGCAGATGTGAAGATGGGTGAGGGGGAGATTTCTCATCCATTGGTGAAAGTAGGATCTGATTCAATACAAGGAAATAAGACTTCTCCTTCTATGGTACTTCTTTAGAAAGATCAAAGAAAAGGGGTTGTTGAGAAGCCATCCAAGGTGGGGAGAAAGGACTTAGAGAAAATCAAGATGATGGGGGAGACTTTGGTGGAGTCGAGATCTATTAAGACTCTGGACTCTCATTTTTCCAACCCTTTGAAATGATCATCATCTCATGGAATGTAAGGGACTTGAACAATGGCCATCAACAAAAGGTTGTTCATGATTTGGTGAGAATTCATTCTCTTGATGCTCTTTTTATATAGGAGACTAAGTTATTTGTTGAGAGTATGGTTGGTTTGATGTCAAAGCTATGGACACGGGGTGAATGTCAATGTATTGGGGCTCATGGTAATTTTGGGGAGGTGGCTTTCTTATGGAATCCTTTGAAGATTCATCCTCTTTGGGGGATGTCCTATAAGTCGTCTATCTCTACAGTCACTTCAAGCTTGGAGACAGAGGAAAATATTCTTGTGTCAAACATCTATGCACCTACTAATTCTTCTAGTAAGTAGTACTTGTGGTATCATATCAATTTTATTTGTAGCCTTGCTCCTGTTTTGCCTTGGATTATTGTTGGTGATTTCAATGCCATTATTGAGTTAGATGAGAAGAACCGTGGTATTGCGAGGTTGGAGCCCTCGGTTGTCCTACTTTGTGATATTATTTCTACCTTTAATCTTGTTGGCATCAAGCCTCAGAATGGTCAGTTTACTTGGAACAATCGGAGGTTGGGGGAGAATTATATTGCAGAGAGACTTGATCATTTCTTGGTTTCCTATTTCTAGATTGGAGGATCCTAGTCTACTAGTTCTGATATTCTTGACTAGAGGGGCTTAGACCACTAGACTATTAAATTATCTACTACTTTAGCTCATTTTTCTCGGTCCCCCTCTTTCAAGTTCAGGCTTATGTGGTTAAGGTATCCTTCTTTAAAGGAGTGTGTGACTGAATGGTGGCAGATGGGGAGACCTTCTCATGGCACTGCAATGTATTCTTTTGCAAAAATGCTACAATATGTGAAGTATCAACTCAAATGATGGAATAGGAAATGTTTTGGAAATACTTTTCATGCTAATATTGCTACTCAAGCCAACTTGGATGTCATTACCTAGGAGATAAGGGAGTTGGGTTTTTAAAAAAAATTACTCAAGGAAGAGGTGAGGGCTTTGAAATATTTGGAAGAGTGTGAGTTGTGTGAGGAAATATTGGAAAAAAAAGGCTCTTGTTGAGTGGTTACAAGAGGGGGAAAAAAACACTACTTTCTTCTTCAATTTGGTGAAAGACAAGTGAAATGGTAATTCTATTTTTGTTCCAGTGAATAATAGGGGTGAGTAGTTATCCTCTTTGTAGGATATGTCTAGAGAAGCCTCATAATTCTTTGCTTCCTTGTTTAGTGAGGATTCACAAGATGTTTTCATGGAAGAAAACCAAGTTTTATCTTGTATTCCTCCCTTGGTTACTATGGGAAAAATTTTGCTAGATGAGTTGGAGGTTATTGTTTTTTCATATGAAGAAAAGGAAAGCCCTGGGACCTGATGGATTCCCAGTTGATTTTTTTTAGGAATTTTGGGATATCATTAGGCTAGACCTATTAGAGTTGGTTCATGAGTCTCAAAGGAATAAATAGATGTTGATGGCTTTGAACTCTACCTTCCTTGATCTCATTCCCAAATGTGAGGGGGTGGATCAATTTAGTCAATTTAGGCCTATTTCCCTCTACAATTTAGTTTATAAAATCATTTCCAAGCTGATAGCTAATAGGTTGAAGTCATGAATTAGATGGATTATCTTTGAGGAGTGAAGTGGCTTTGTGGAAGATTAGAAAATTCTGTATAGAGTGGTCATTACTAATGAAACTATTCATTCTATGGCATCTTCCAAAGAAAAGGCTATGTTCATCAAGTTGGATATGGCAAAGGCCTATCATAGAGTTAAGTGGTCCTTCTTTCATAAAGTTCTTATTGTTGGCAAGAGATATTACACATGTTATTTGGTGTTGTCATTGATGGCAACCCTAGTCAGTGATTTGATCCACATTTCAATAGTTTCTTATACCAAAAGCCAGATCGAAGAAAAGTATTAACTATCAAGTTAGAATAAAGCATCTGACATAGTTGTGTTTATCAATTCACATGTAAATTCTTTGTTATCATTTTGCATTGTGGATCTCAGGGAAGGTATTTTGATGTATAAACTATCATATATGTGAATCATCTAGGTTCATATTCATTCGTGTGAAGGTTAGAAGATCTGATGTATTGTGTTTCAGTCTATCAGTGCAAGAAAGTCAACTAAGTGAATATAGCATGTTGTGGATCTTCGTGGGGAAATTGTTTCAAGTGTTTTGTGCTTGAACATGTTGTTTTGGGTTCTCACTATGTTGTGACTGACTTTGGTTGGTGTGTATTGAAATTTATCTATAGATTGAGCCAACAGTTTGTTAATATCTTATGTTTTATTGAAGCTGACATGTGGTTGATTAAATATCTAGTCGTGGAAATATTTACTATATCATTTATATAATTTGGATGTATGTGTGAAGTTTATTGATGTGTGTTGTGAAAGTTAGAAGGATTGTGCATAAAAGGATTTATGATGCAAATTAAGCAGACAAAGCAGAAAAGAAGAATCGGACATAAGGTCAAGAAAGCGATTGATGTGCTTAACTGGAACTGTAATCAGGCATTTTTCAGATGTTATCCTTTTAGTTCAAAATCTCTCAAATGGATTTAATCTGAATGGTTTGTAAGATTATGAGTCTTCATTTTGAGAAGTGAGCTCTAGGCAGTGTGACCGAATGCATGTGCATTCATTTTGTAAGCACTTATATTTGAGTATACTCGAATTATGGATTGGCCTTCGATCGTGGTTTTCCCCTAACAGGGTTTCCACATAAAAATCCTTGTGTTATGGTGTTGTGGTTGATTGTTTTTTGTTCTTGCATATTTATTTTGGTTCAATGTTGTAAATGGTTTAAAGATCAAATTAATAAATTTAAATTTTGCAAAACACTGATTCACCCCCCCTCTTAGTGTTCCTTGATTCCAATAATTGGTTTCAGAGCTTAGTTCCTCAGAAGAAGTTTAAAAGCTTGGGGAAGATCTGAGAAAGTAATTCAATGGATTCAAGCAATCATCAACAACAACTTTTGGTGGCACTAGATGATCTTGATCAGTCCAAATATGAAGTATGGGAATTGTAGGCAAGCCTCTTGAATGTTGAGAAATTCATTCAATCATTGAAAGATAAAATCAATGAGTCAAGAGAAAAGAGAAAGGAAATTTTTGATCAGATAAAGCAGATATAAAATAAAGGCATGTAAGATGAACACCCAAGTCAAGCCTTGAAGGAAAAGACAAAAGAATGTTAAAAGCTGACTAGAGAAAATTTTATCCTAAAGCATGAGATGTAATATATTATGATGAGGATGACCAAGGAGATTGAAGATAGAAATAAGAATGAAGAGAATCTTGCACAGTCCTTGAAAGATAAATCTAAAGAATGCAACATAATTAATGATGGATTCATTAATCTCACACTTGAATTGCAGCAATCTAGAAACAATGAAGAAGAACTTGAAAGAAAAATTGTTACCCTCATAGATGAACTTTCTACTACAAATTAATATAAGGAGAAGTTCAATATTAGCTCAACCAAGCTTGATGAATTGATTAAAATTTAGAGGACTGGAAGTGACAAGCAAGGTCTTGGATATGAGGAAGGAGAAAGCTCTGGATTTAGACAAAGGATATTTAGGCAAGGAAATCAGATGAACAAAACTGGAAGGTATCTAGTAAGACAACCTAATGCTCAAAGGTTCAACGGTTATTGTTTTTTTTGCAATAAATTTGGTTATATGGCTACTTATTGTAGAAGTAGAAATAACCCAAGTGGTCCATCATTCTTCGGTCAGTGTTTCAACTACAATAAGTATGGTCATAAGTCAGTTGAATGCAAAAATATGTCAAACAAATTTTTCAACAAGGATGTTAGATGTTATGCATGCAATATATTTGTCCATATTGCTAACCAGTGCAGATCAAGAGAAAATCAATGGAACAATTGGTCTAGACAAAGAAATGTGATATGCTACAACTATAACAAATCCGATCATATTGCTAGATTTTACAAAAGTAGAAAGGGTCCAATAAATCAAAGAAAAAACATGCAGAAGGATGAAAAGAGAAAAGGAAAGGTTACTATAGATGAGATCAAGAAGCAAATGAAGAAGAAATGGGTGAAGAAGAGTCCTTATGTTGCAAAAAATGAGCCAGCACTAGAATCTAGTACTAGAAATTCCTCCGGGAATTAGTTTAAGGCCTCTAGCCTAGGGGGAGTTCTCAATAAAATATTTTAACTCCCTCGTCAGTAGTTGATACCAGAATGTGGTAGATAGAATTGATTGCATTAGTAATTTAAAAATATTTTGGGATATCTTATGGAGGTGATTTGTGCAAAATTGAAGGTCCATAGAAGAATTTTCTTTCACAGTCTGTGAAAACAGGGTATCTAGATGACCTAGGGAAAAAACATTTATTGTGATGAAAAATTTAGGTGTGCGAATGATAAAAATCCATTTCTATCTCTCATTTGTCGCATTGCATTTTGAGAAGAAGAATTTTTGAGAGCTCTGAAGAAAACTTTGGCAAATATTCAAGTATGAAGGCAATTCGGCGATCAAACCCTAATCCGACGAAAGGTATTTATCTGTGAACTTGTGAACTTGTAAATTTTGGAAATGGAAGCTCCATTGGTAGTTGATATTAAGGATAGGCCCTATCCAAAATTCAAATGGCACCCATTCAAATCAACTGAGACCAAACCATTAGGTCCATTTTCTTCCATTTTGTATGGTGTTTTGCATATCGAAGATATTAGGGCATAAATTCATGCAAATTTTGAAGAATTAGGAAGCTCCCAACTATTAATTTTGTACACCAATCACATTGTGGGAGGATATTTTTGTGTAAAACCTGAATTCAAGTCTTTGGAGGAGAAGAAGTTCACACAAATTGTGAAGTTTCCCATGCTCAATGAAACTGAATGGGTTCGGTATATATTGAGTCAAGTACATACCAAGTTTATGTGGTTAAGTTATCCTTCCAAGATTACAAAGGAAGTTATAAGAATTGGTACTAGTTTGAATTCAACTAGTGGGTTACCAACATTGAAATATGTGAAGAACCAAACCATCACAAATGCAACCAATTCAAATTTTGACAGAAGAGACATGAAAATCAATGATATCATCAAAGTGGATGTTAGATTTTCCTCTATGGTTATTGGTTACAAAATCTATCACTCCATCTAGGATAATTTAGTATCTAGTACTACAATTTATGCAGAATATCAAATGGTCAAGGAAAATGTAGAATATGACCTATGTGAGTTTATTTGAAGCCAGCTAATTGAGAACCTTGGGAAAATCAAGAAGGATGAGAAGAAAATTTTCAAGTATGGTAATTTAATTTTGTGTCTATTATTCTACTTCATGAATGAAGTTCTGGGAGTTGGTAAAGTGCAATGGGAAAGTGACAGACCTATAGCTATCCAAATCAGGGATATGTTATACAGAATTGGAGATATCAAAGCAAGAAAAACTGCTACATGGGGTTACTTCAAAAACTTTCAGAGTGTAATACAAGCTAGGGAAATGATTCCCACATCTATTGTGGAAAATTACAAGGACATAATTTTCTTCATGGTTGATATTGATTAGTGCTTAATGGAAGTTGTAGAACCTAGAATAGTTTGGATAATGCCTGTGGGTTATGAGTTTGGAGAACACATTTTGGAGTTGTATGTTGAACACTTGTTGAGTAAACCTCGGGATCCAATAGAAGAAAGGTTTGGTACCTTTGTAGAAAAGGATATACAAGTCCATAATCAGCTAAGGAAGACTGTGATAGTTTGAAGAGTGAAAAGGGAAGTTGAATCTTTTGTAGAAAGCATAGGGATATCAACTGAAGCAGTAAGGGAAGCTAGGAGGAAAAGATAACAAGCTAAAGCAGGAGAGCCTATTAGAACTAAGTCATCTAGTTTGATAGCATCCTCTGCTTGATCTAGAACTACAAGGATCTCTACTCTCTCATCCGATGCTGCAAAGAAGTCAACCCCTGTTAAAGCTCAAGCCAAGACATCCAGGAGAGAAGGAAAGAAGAAAAAGGATAAAAGCACAAGAGTCTATGTTGTTGTTTTAGAGGGTGAAGAAACCAAATTTGATGAAGAAGTCAGAGAAATCAAGCATAAGGGAACCAAAGCATCAAAAGTCTCTAAGGACAAGCCCTTCAGTGAAGAGAAAACAAAGAAAAAGATGAAAACTAATAAATTAGGTATTTATGTAGAAGTGTAAAAAGCCTTGATTAAGGATGGTAATCTTAGGCCACTTTGTGAATGGTTTGACACTTTTGATAGTGTCGATCAAAGAATTCTTGAGGAAGCCACAATAAAGTATTTGAATAATTTCAATATGACTCTCATTGAAATAATGTCTGGGTTACCTAAAAGTTTGTATGAAGTCTTAGAAATGAGGAGATTGAATGCAAGAACTAAAGAAGAGCATATGAGAGAATGAGTACTTGTTGATCTATGTCTAGTGATGTCAATGGATGAAATGAAGAAGATCCTAAGTGATGCAAAAAGGGATTTTAAGAGAAAAAAGGATGAATAAGCTTATGATTGGACAAACTAAAGAAGTTATAAAAGACACTAAGAAAAGATACTTAAGGCAATTCTATTGAAATACAGATATAATGTTGTTTCTGAAGAAGCTCATAGTGAAAAATGCTCCATCTGGTTTGGTAAATGAAGAAGGAAAAGAAGATATATTTGAGGATAGTATGAATCCTCTTGACATGCAAGATACTGAAATTCCTATGGAGTCTAAAGCTCCTAAAGTTGTGTCAGTTGATGAAATTAAGATTCCCAAAGCTAAGAAAGAATCGATGATTGAAGAAAAGAAGGTCGAGGAAAAGGAAGTTGTTTTGGAAGCAAGAGACACTACTAAGGTAGTAAAGGAGTTTTTGGAAGAACAAGAGGAGGAGTTTGATTCTAAACTAGTTAAAGTTCCTATCAACTTGGCCAATCTATATCCTATTTAGAAGTTGAAGGTAGCATCATTTACTTAGGACAAGGCAAGGCAAGAGATACTAAAATCTCACATTGAGGACAATGAACTGTTAAATCTTTCATTCGGTATTTTGGAGAAGATCATGCCTACATATTTCAAGGATGCATCTGATCCTCCATTTGGTCAGCTGAAGAAACTTTTCAATTTTGTAAGTACCCACTTTGAGTCTCTTGAAAAGTTAGCTATGGATAAGGTTCAGAAGGGATTTGATGCAAACAGGTTTGGTAGATTGAAGGGAATGATTGAAAATGATAAATCTTTGTTAGCTACCTATGTAAAGAATATTCAAGGTGCTTTATCTGAAGGTGGAAACATTTATAAGTCATGCCTATCATTGTCTAAGTTCACTGAAGACACTGAAAATAAAATGAAGGAATATGAGAAACAATTAGTAGATATTTCTCAAGAATTTGATCCTCTAACTGTTTATCTGAGAAAGGAAGAAGGTCAAGTCATATCCTTGCTTGAAAAAATCAAAATTTTGAAGCATAAAGAAGGCAGATTGTTGAAAGAGTATGCAAGCTTAGAGGACTAATTGTTCCTAAGATAGAGATAATGATTAGTGCATTGAAGGAAGCGCAGGATGCTATGGCTATCAATGATCCATCACACCTTGAGTGAGAAGAGATGCAATCTTACTTATTCTGTGGTCACATGACTATTTTGGAGAGTCTCAAAAGAGTTGGGACACAATTATGAGCTTATTGAAGAGTAATTTTGTAGACATATTCAAGTTTATGTAAGTTGAAGAAGCGTGTTTGTATATATGTAGTTTGTTCATAGCAATTTTATTTGATTTTTGGTATGTAGATTCCCATCTTTTCCATTGATGTCAAAGGGAGAGAGTGGGACAGTGAAAAATGTCATATTCATCTCAGGGGGGGTTGTGTTTTGAAGTTTTGAAGGTTGGCAGTGTATTCATGTTGGTACTAATCTGACACTTAGTCATTTTTCACTAAGTGTTGCCATCAATTCCAAAGGGGGGATTGTTGGCAAGAGACACTGAGCACGTCATCTGGTGTTGTCATTGATGGCAACCCTAGTCAATGATTCAATCCTCACTTCAGTAGTTTCTTATACCGAAAGCCAAATCGAAGAAATGTATTAACTGTAAAGTTAGAATAGAGCATCCGACAGATATGTGTTTATCAATTCACATGTAAATTCTCTATTATCATTTTGCATTATGTATCTCAGGGAAGGTATTTTGATGTATAAACTATCATATCTATGAATCATCTTGGTTCACATTCATTTATGTGCAGGTTAGAAGATCTGGTGTATTGTGTTTCAGTCTATCAATGCAAGAAAGCCGACTAAGTGAATATAGCATGTTGTGGATCTTTGTGGGGAAATTTTTTGAAGTTTTTTTCCCTTGAACATGTTGTTTTGTGACCGAATTTGGTTGGTGCGCATTGAAATTTATCTATAGATTGAGTGGACGGTTTGTTAATATCTTATGTTTTATTGAAGCCAACATGTGGTTGATTAAATCTCTAGTCGTAGATATATATAAGCGATCATTTATATCATTTGGATGTATGTGCGAAGTGTGTTAATGTTTGTTGTGAAATTCAGAAGGATTGTAGAGTGATTATGCACAGTTTCACTTGTGCATAAAGGATTTGTGATGCCAATTAAAGCAGACAGAGCAGAAGAGAAGAATGAGATAGAAGTTCAAGGAAGCGATTGATGTGCTTAACTAAAACTGTAATCAGGCTTTTGCAAATGCTATCCTTTCAGTTCATAATCTCTCAAATGGATTTAATCTGAATGTTCAATAAGACATTGAGTCTTCATTTTGAGTAGTGAGCTCTAGGCAATGTGTGATTATAGTAGTTTAACTGTTAGTGATTATTTGTAATTTGTAGACTTCTACATGGAGGTTGTTGCTAATTTGATAGAATTATTTAAAAAGATCATTGAGATGAGTGGCATCTCTTTCAAATATTTAATTCAAATGAGTTATCTCAATTTCTTGTAATAATTCATTTTCCTATTTGAAAACTCAAGATTTCTCTTCTACATCAATGTATATAAGAGTTACTGAGTTCTTCTTTAGCTCTCTTAAAATGACTTCCACCAAATTATCTCACATCTGGACACATAGGCCTAACAAAACAAATGTGACTAAAGGGAAAAGATGTGCCATGAAAATGCCTATTCTTTGATTTACATTTTTTAGTTATTCTTCATTAACCTAAATATTTGGTTTGAATGCTTGATCATTGCAATGTGAATCTTTGAATTAGGTTTGGGGATTTTTCTTCACTCAAACAAAAAGGCCCTAATTGTTTTCTTTGTTGTTTTTTTTTTTTTTTTTATAGTTTTTTTTTGTGTTTTTTAACTGCACTTAAAGAATCAAATAAATTGAATCTATTATTAAAGATTATCAAAATTAACTATATTTTTGAGTATTACATGTATATTAAAGAAAGACTATTATATGTTTAGAAGACGAGTCTAAATGCTAAAATCAACAAATAAAATACCCTTTCCCTTTTTTATTAAATTCAATTTTGACAAGAAGAACACAACAAATAAAAAATATCAAACAATTGTGAATACAATATTTTTCCTTTTCACTATTTTGTAAATTGGAATAAAATATGAATATTTATTTTTTTGTTACAAATTGTTTAAAGTAAATGTTTGTTCTAGATGTTGTTATTGGTTTACTTTATTGTATTTTTTTCTCATTTATTCTACTTGCTTTATTAAAAATAACTCAAATGGTTTGCTAATCTTGTTTTATTGTTTGAGTTAGTTTAAATAATATATCAATGATTTTTGGAAAGTAACTTCTACAAGAATAAAATTTATTTAATCTAAATATTCAAACTACATTATCCTAGATCTAAATCTTGTAATTGAATGCTGCAATTTTTTATCAAGAGAATAATTAACACTAATAAAAACTATTTTAATCTATTAAAAAACTAAATAAAATAAATCAAAACAAATAAAATACCCATTTGAGATATGAATGATCCAAGATTTAAGAGATGGTAGTAGTGGCAATGCTATCCTCAATGGTTGAACTATCTATTATCCTTTCTCCTCCTAACTAAGAAAGAAGGTGGGAAGGCCAAACAAATATATTGAAGAGAAACAAAAAAATACTACTACTAAAACATTGAATTAGAGCTTAGGAGCTACTAAATGTACATTTATTCAAACAATTGCATTACAAATCTTAGAGGTTATGTTTTTTCTCTCAACTATAGTAGGTGTTGTACATAGAATATTTAGGGGTAATCAAACTTCTGATGCAATTATTCAACCAATTATTATTTATAGATTGAGGGAAGCAAAGGAAAAGAGACCAAAAAATCCAAAGACACACATAACATTTTATTGCATTATTAATATCAAAAGACTCATAATTAGAGGAAAGAACAAAGTTAGGAATATGATAGGTGTGTTCATCCATAATTGAACAAGAATTCAATGGCCAAAAGTAGTGCAAGAATAAACAAATATAGAAAATTGTGCAAAAAAAATAGCATTTTAATTTTGACAATGTATATCTCTAGGGAAATCACATGGTCATAACATAATATTGATAAATATAGGGGCTATTGCATCAATTCATAGCTAAAGTGCAATTTTTCAACAAATGATGAAGTTTGAACATAGTAAATGGTTAATAAATACAAAATAAAGGGCAAGAGAGGTCCAATGGGTTCAAGGAGTACTTCCATCAAATTAGGATTGGTTGAAAGATAGTTTTTTTTACATAAAGTAGGTTATGTGTAGGGTCATAAGGTCATTATTGGATTGACCATGTACATCTACTACTTTTTAAGAATTTGTAGAGATCAAATTGAATATTGTTAAAAATGGATGTTTTGTCACTTCCAATATTTAGATATTTGATTTTGGGTTTGAGATAATTACCACTATAATAAAAATGAGGTTTTATTTTTATCAAAGAAAAAATATCTATTTTTTCATTTTATAAATATACCTTTTAATAAATATTTAAGTTTAAATGTTAGAATTTAAATAGATATATAGTCATACTTAAACAAATATTTCATTTAAAAAAACTCAGCTCCACACTTTTACGTATTTTCCCATCCCATCTTTTTTCTTCAACCCTTAAACTTGTAAAACACATTTAATTTCTTAAATTGATTTATAAGAATGGAACATGCACATATATCCATAAATAGCTACATTAATAATAAACATCTTTGAAAGCAACTCATACACTATTCAAAACCCAAAACTAACATGTTTGGTCAAAAGAACCAAATGTACTATACATTGTTTCGAGTCCTTGTACTATCAAAATAAGCCATGACAATATCCAACTCAAGGAGAAGTGTAAAACCATTTGCAAATGAGATTTAATCATTATCCTACATCATGTTCTCCTAGTAAAAAAAATGTAAGATTGAGTGCAACTAAAATATTTTCAACACAAAAATCCAAATCCTCCCAAATTCCCATTAAGAACTACAAAACTAGCAAGTTTAAAGCTAAAGCTAATGTCCTATTTCACCAAATAAGCCTAATTCAAATTTTTTATAATATGATATCAAGAAAACAATAAATATATATCAAATTTTATATCTTAACAAACTTAAGATTCAAATCACAAATTGAATGTTTTAGTCAAGGGTTTTATCTAGTAAGTAGGTTGTATATTTTTCAATATGTTAAATTTTGATGTTTTATCAAGATTTAACTATTTAGTTTTTTAGTCAAATTCGTTGACCCATATTTTATGAGTAGTGGTTCAAATGAACATATCTCTCATGAACATGAATGGTCTACTTAACACTCATTGCATTTAGGTGATGCTCACAAAGGTGAAGAATTGTACTTCCAAGGAGAGAATCCTTCTTAATAGAACTTTGTTTCCCCCAAGATCAAGCCCACTTAGCTGGCTATCCCATTTGCAAGCACCACTCTATTTCACCCCAAAACAAGTCTACTTAGCTTACTACCACATGTGTAAGTATTAGGATGGGTGACCTCCAAAAAGTCTTAATACTACACCCCACCTAAATGTAATAAATACTAAATAAAAAATTCATATTTATTAAGAAAGAATTCATGCTAACTATTACTCATAAAATATAAATCATTAATTTAACTCAAAATTACACAACTAAATCTTAATAAAATATCAAAATAAAAAATTATTTATTTGTAATCAAAATTAATGATACTACTTACCTAAACCATATTAAAACCCTTGAATCAAAACCAAAAATAAAATAAAAAATACCATGATAGACTTGACATCCCAAAATATACCTTTTAACAACTTCAAAACCCCTAAAAAGAGTACCTAAAAACTCATATTTGACCTGCCCTATTCTTGCTCTTTTCTCCTTTGAAGTTCTCCCAAGTATTGCCAAAAATAAAGTCTTTAAGAATTGTTCTAAATAAGCTAAATCTACTTGAACCTTGATTGAAGTGACCATGTGGAAAAATTTAGAATCTTGTTGAGCCTCGACAAAAGTGGTCCAAAGCATAAAATCTTTGAGTTCAGTTTTACCCAAAAGTAAATATCCTCTCTATGGTAGGCTGTACGTTGCTTTTCATCTAGTGCCAACAACAATGGGAATTACAAACAAGTACTAAAACGTGGATAAGAACAATGTACAGATGAGATCCCCACTGAGACAACACTAGAAGATTTTACAGATACAATATGCCACCTCCAAATCACTGAGTGCCAACACATATACTCACTGTTCAGCCCTGAACTCAATATTTCATCTCATGGTGTGATATGTTCTATAAATTTATATAAAAAATCCTTTTAAAGCCAAAAGAATAACACAGCATGATGATATGTTCTATCAACTTATTTTGAAAATCTTTTGAAAATTCTTTGAAACCAAAAGAATAACATAGCATGATGATATGTTTTATCAATAGTTTTGTTGTTATATCGTAATCTTACTATCAATAGTTTTGCTATTATTCTATCGTAATCTTGTCGTTTTGTAACTGACTGTAAAAGATTTTGAGATCTCTTCAAAATCTATTTTATCATTACAATTAAAAACATAATATCGTAAAAGCATTGATCAAAAGATCAATAGCATAACATGATGATATGTTCTATCAATAGTTTTGTTGTTGTTATGTTCGTAATCTTACTATCAATAATTTTGTTGTTGTTATATTATAATTTTATTGTTCTGTAACTGATTGTAATAGATTTCGAGACCCCTTCAAAATCTATTTTATCCTTACAATAAAAAACATAACATCATAAAAACGTTTTCAATTCTTTCTATTTTTATTAACATGCATGCCAACGTTCTTTTGGGCATCCATTAAAGGCTTGGAGCAATAACAGTGAGGCAGGATCACGTTGGCTATGTTGGATAACATGGAAGTAATCCAAAGGAATGAATTGACAGATTTTATTGTATTGTATTGTATGAAGTATAACAATGATTATAAAATATTAGGAACAGTCAAAGATCAGCAATCATATACAACCCAGTTGGTAAAAGATAGACAAATACATCTGCAGAAATAGAGAAGCATTAACTTTCATGTGACAGATTTGACATTAATGCCCATTTGTGCATTTCATGGTGGCAGGCCCCACATTATATAATGAGATGAAAAGGAGATTAAACATGTTTGCCACTTATATTTTTTAAAGCTTCTCCAATGACTGTTTATTCTTTCTAATTGGTTTTATAAGATACACAGAGAATGTCTAAGAAAGTGTCAAATGACTAAAGAATGGGCCCTCCAACCATTGGATAAGACATCAGAAAATGACATTAACGAGGGCAATACTTGAAGAATAAAACAAGTGTGGTCTAAATCTTTTGGATTTGGAGAAGATTGGAAGATTTGATGGGTATATAAGTCAAACTAAATAGTTTTTTGTTTTGTTGCAGGTGTCGCTCTCTGAGCTTTGTTCTGAGATTTTGGATTCGCTCATACATGCATAAGTGGGTTTTGTTACCAGTCACGAGAATTTGTTGGAAAAAGGTTTTCTTTTCCATGCCTCCCCCAGGTACAACCCAAGTACTTATTCTTGACTTTGCAAAGCGTACTTCTTTTGTATTTGACCTTGATTCTATGCTTCTGTTATTTTACTCTCTAAAATATTTGCATACTTCTATGCAGTTGTTAAGCACATCATATAAATTACCTTTAACATATGGTCAGAAATTTTGTATATATCAATGTAGTTGTTACCCACATCATATGATTACCTTTACACATAATATTGTGACCCCCACTCATGTATATTTAAACATTTTCTTAATTGATCAAAGCTCATGGGGTTATAGAGGTGAAAAGTGCTATTGTTAGTGTTTTTCTATTTGTATTTGGATTTGTTTTAATTGTTTATTTCTAATATATTATATTTATTTAAGGGTAAATATTTTTGATGTGGAGTTATGAATTGGTGACGTCATAAATGGGGGACCTCATCTCCAATATAACCACTCAATAATACTACCTCAACACGGATTGAATCTTGGTGGCAAGAACAATCCCACCTTTATTCATCACACCATGCCAATATCGACCATTATTCCTAATATATTAGTTTAGTGTTTAATTAGTATATTTATTTGTAAGAGTTGGCATTCAACATATTTTTGAATTGAGCGGGAGTTTTATTTTGTAATAATTTTGGCTCGGTCTTTAATCTTATTGTTCTAGTTCTAGGTCAAGATTGCTCAAGTGGGATCTTAGATCAAGACTGCTAGAGTGGCCTTAACCTAAGATTGAGAACACCACGATTAAGGACTAGCTTTAGTGACCCTAATCTTTAATTGAGATTGATAGAGAGTACCCTTGATCCTTATATCAAAAGTTCAAATTTAATCATGGGCCCAAGCTAACTTGAATCCAACTAGCGAGTACCTATATCTCACTCACAAAATATTCAAATTTTAATATTATAATGTTGTATAAAAGAGAAAAACATTGTACCATTTAGAAATTGATGAGGGTGCAACCCGAGACATAGAAAATCACACAGAAAACTGAGATCCTTATTATTTTCAAAAATGAAAATCTTACATGCAGAGGATCTCAAATCCTCAAGTTCTGCAATACATGCAAATTACAGAAAAAAACTATAGAAATTCCCCTATTCGCAGCATGCGATCTTCTTTTCCCCAAAAACTACGACAAAAATCAGAAACTACCCCATAAACAGCCCCATTTCCTCCGTTTGGAGCCAAAAACAACATTCTAATTATGCACAAACTTCCGAAAGCCCTAACTCAAGATCTAACTATCGGATCTTCAATGATAATACCTTTTCGGAAAGGTCTTGCGAAAATGAAGTGCCGAAAAGTGGGGCCTAAAAGCTAACCACTTTCGTTTTCCGTCAATTTTCGGGCCCATCCAGAGCCTTTAAGTCCCTCAAAATTAGCTCCGAAGATTTTGTAGGGCAAAAAGAAGAAACTGAAACTTGAATAACTTTTGAACCGGGAATGATCTTCGCCTGATTCTTTCACCAAAGTGTTTATTATTCTGTCTTGAAGCTTCCCTTAAATTTTTGTCTCCTCACGCCTTCAAAATCATACCTGCTAAAAATAGCAGTCGAGCAGAAAAAGCAGAAAAGTAGTTCTGAAAGTTGGGAATTCTTCTTCGACGAAAAGGGTATCCAGAAATGAAAAAAACATATACAGAACTCTAAATGAAAGTAAATATATTTTTGGGTGATGTAGGATTGCCCTTACACCACTGGATGCTCCTGCATCAGACACCCAGGGTAATTTGAAAAGTGACCCCATCACTTCTCAGATGGTTGAGGAAAACCCAAACGGTCAACCTCTGCCTTAGACAACCAGGATGAATCTTCCATAGGCCTTCCTCTCCACTTCACCAAATATTCTTCATATTGTCTGTTTCTGGTACTCCTTCCCACACGGCTATCCAAGATTTCTTTGATCTCCTCCTTTTCTGAAGTAGGTGCTGGAATACCACACTGTTCCATTGCTGGTACTTCCTCTGTGCCACTCTCATGATATTCTATCAAATCTGCAATGTTGAACACAAGGGAAATGTTGAATCCATCCGGCAACTCTACCTCATATGCATTCCCTGAATCATGCCTCTTCAAAATTTTACAGGGACCGAACTTCTTCATCTTCAATTTGTTATAGGTTCCTACTAGAAACCTTTCTTTCCTCAAGTGGACCATCACTTCATCACCAATCTGAAATTCCTTATACTTCCTCTTTTGATCTGCCTTAGCCTTATACTGCTTATTCATCTTGTTAATGTGTTCTTTTACCTTCTCATGCATATTCTTGATGTGTTCTGCAAAGTCTTCAGCTTCAGCACTTGTCTTCTTCTCTTGGTCCATCTTTCTCAATTCTGGAGCAGTCCTAGGACTACTTCCATACACAATCTGGAATGGTAATCTACCAGTGCTTCTATTGACAGAATTGTTGAAAGCAAATTCTGCCTGGGGTAAGATCAAGTCCCATCCCTTTGGTTTATCTCCTACCAAGCATCTCAGTAGGTTACCTAGACTTCTGTTCACAACCTCAGTCTGCCCATCAGTCTGCGGATGGTGTGCAGAACTAAACTTCAACTCTGTTTTCAACTTCTTCCACAAGGTCCTCCAAAAGTATCCAACAAATTTGGTGTCACGATCTGAGACTATACTCTTTGGTAGACCATGTAGCCTCACCACCTCTCTGAAGAACAAGTTAGCAATGTGTACTGCATAATGGGTCTTCTGGCATGGGATGAAATGTGCCATCTTCGAAAACCTGTCAACTACCACAAATACTGAATCATTCCCTCTCTGTGTCCTTGGCAAACCAAGAACAAAGTCCATACTTACATCCTCCCACGACCTCTTCGGTACAGGTAAGGGCTGATACAACCTGGTATTCTGACTCACTCTTTTAGCCATTTGACATACCCTGCAACTCTGCAAAAACTTCTTCACATCTTGTGACAACTGAGGCCAATAATAATGCTCACTGATAATGGAAATGGTCTTATCTCGACCAAAATGTCCTGCCATTCATCCACTGTGTTTCTCTTTTATCAGGTTCTCCCTTATGGAACTCCTCGGAATACACAGTTGACTTCCCTTAAACAACATGCCTTCTTGAATTATGAAATCTAGCCACTTTGTCCTATCAAGTGTAATAGGTTTCTTGCAAGCTTTCCAAGCCTCTGCAAAATTAGAATCTTTCGGATATAATGTCTTGAGTTCACTAAACCCAACCACCTCAATCTGCATTTCTATCAACAATGTATGCCTCCTACTTAAGGCATCTGCAACCCTATTTGACTTCCCATTCCTATGTTTTAAAACAAATGTATAACTCTGCAAAAATTCTACCCATTTCATATGTCTCTGATTTAATTTTCCCTGACTACTTAGGTACTGCAATGCTTGATGATCAGTATACATAACAAATTCCTTCGGCAACAAATAATGCCTCCATTTCTTTAATGCTTGAACTATTGCATAAAATTCTTGATCATATACAGAGTACTTTCTCTTTGCATCATTTAACTTTTCACTGAAATAGGCAATGGGCTTACCTTCGTGGCTTAACACTGCTCCAATGGCACAACCACTGGCATCACAATCCACCTGAAACACCTTATTGAAATTCGGGAGAGCCAAAATAGGTTGTTCTGTCACCTTCTGCTTCAATAGATCAAAACTCCTTGCTGCTCCAGTGCTCCACTTGAACTCTTTTCTATCCCCTCTCATTGTTTCAGTTAGGGGTGCACAAATACTACTGAAGTTTCTAATAAACTTTCTATAAAAACTTGCCAAACCATGGAAAGATCTCACCTCAGTAGCAGTTCTTGGGGTAGGCCATTCCAGAATAGCCTTCACCTTCTCTGGGTCCATCTTGAGACCTTCTGTCGAGACAACAAACCCCAAGTACACTAACTCCTTCTTCACAAAACTACACTTCTTCAGATTAATCAGCAATTTCTCTTCTCTTAACTTCTCAAAGACTCTACCAATATGCATTATATGCTCATCCAGTGACTTACTGAATATCAAAATATCATCTAAATACACAATAACAAAGCTTCCTAGGAACTCTTTCAGTACCTCGTTCATGAGCCGCATGAATGTGCTCGGTGCATTGGTTAGCCCAAAAGGCATGACTAACCACTCGTACAGGCCCTCTTTGGTCTTGAAGGCGGTCTTCCATTCATCTCCCTCTCGAATCCGAATCTGGTGATATCCACTCTTCAGATCAATCTTTGTGAAGTACTGAGCTCCACTCAAACAGTCCATCAGGTCATCCATCCTTGGCAGGGGAAATCTATACTTGATTGTTATCTTGTTTATGGCCTCGAGAGTCTGTACACATCCTCCACTCCCCATCCTTCTTTGGTGCTAGTACTGCAGGTACTGCACATGGACTCAAACTCTCTCGAATCAAACCCTTTCTCAACAACTCCTCAACTTGTCTGTTCAACTCCTCATTTTCTGTAGGAGTCATTCTATGAGCTGCCTTATTCGGCAAACTGGCTCCTGGGATCAAGTCAATCTGATGACTGATCTTCCTCATTGGTGGTAAACCCTCAGGTACATTATTAGAAACAATATCCTGAAACTCATTCAATAACCCATAAAATTCTACTGGAACCTTCTCACTACCCTCCTTATTTATTTTAGGAATCAATGCATAACACACACGCTCATGTTTCATGCCTTCTAAAAATTTCCTTCCATCAACATAACAAATTCTAGCACTACTGCATACCTTTTCTTCAGCCTTCTCCAGGGGTTTCAACTTGTGGCGGACTCCATCCTTCATCAGGGAATAAGTGTTTGCATGGCCATCATGTACAGCTCGCCTGTCAAACTGCCACGGCCTCCCCAGCAACAAGTGACATGCATCCATAGGGATGATATCATAGAGTACCTCATCATGATAGCTTCCAATCTTGAACTTCACCAGGCACTGCTCATTGACTAGAACTTTGTGGTCTTTCTGCAACCATGCAATCCGATATGGATGTGGATGCCTTTCCCTCTTCAGCTTCAACTTTGTAACCATTTCTTCTGACACTAGATTATCAGTGCTCCCACCATCAATAATGACATCATAACATTTTTCTTCACACTTGCACCTTGTGTGAAATAGATTCTTCCTCTATTCTGGCTCCTTCTCTTCAGTCACCAGGGCTCTTCTAACCACTAGGGCTTCTCCCCTTTCAGCATCATTTGAATGCTCAGATTGAGCCTCCTCATCTACATGCACAACCCTTGCACGACCTTCTGGCCTTTTGTCTGTCCTTCCTTGGTATTGTGGACATTCATAGGCTCGATGCCCTTCTTCACCACATCGAAAACAAGTTCCTCTGAAACCACCCCTTCCGGGTCCTTGCCCAAATCTTCCTCATCCTCTACCTCTTTGATCACCACCATTCTGATCACGTGGGCGGTAGAAGTTATCATTCCTCTGGCTTCGAATGGTACCCACATCTTCACTTTTCTTCTCACCTCATTTCGGCTTCCAAAAGATCTTCCGCTACCCCTTCCGCTTTGATCTCCTCGTCCTTTTTGCTTACTATCAAATCTTTTGTATAGCTTCTCTTCAACTCTCAGCGAAAATTGGTAAGCATCCTCAATGGTGGCCATTCTGACCAAGCTTAGCTCTTCTTGAATGCTCGACCGTAACCCATAAAGATAACGGGCTACCTTTTCTTTGTTGGCCTCTGCATGTCCCGTTCTGATGATTATCTTGTGAAAATCTTTTGTGTATTCTTTCACAGATCTACTTCCTTGCTTCAACCCTTGCAATTTCTTCAATAGATCTAACTCATATTCCATTGGCATGAACTGCTTCTTCAGTTTCTCCACCATGCGATCCCATCTGGTGATCTTTCCCTTTTCTCTCTTATTTCTTTCTAGTTGGACCTTTTTCCACCAGATACTCGCGTGGCCCTTCAACTTCATTTTTGCAAACTTAACCCGATCTAGGTCCTCTACTTCTTCATACTCGAAATACTCTTCCAACTCATTGATCCAATCAATCAACTCTTTCGAGTTCAGACTACCAGAATAACTGGGAACTTCTACTCTAGGTCTTTTTCTGATCTTCGAAATGGCCCTTATCAACCGCATTTGATCTTGATCAATAGCTTCTTCTTCCTTTTCTACATCTGAATCTTCTACCTCTTCTTCATCCTCACTTTCTTCTCCCCTTCTCGGGTTTACCCTTCTTCTTAACTCTCTTTGTAATGCATTAATTTGTCTCTGGAGGGCTCTGAAACCCTCGGCCGCTAATGGATCTCTTCCACCAGCATTTCTGGTACCAGTTCACCTACCACGTGCCACTCTTGGATACATCTTCAATATCTTGAACCCACAACCACAGTCCTGGTGCGAACTGCCTCACGATCAGAAATCTATCCACACGCTCAAGAAAAACCGCTCTGATACCACTTGATGAGGGTGCAACCCGAGACACAGAAAATCACACAGAAAACTGAGATCCTTATTATTTTCAAAAATGAAAATCTTACATGCAGAGGATCTCAAATCCTCGAGTTATGCAATACATGCAAATTATAGAAAGAAACTATAGAAATTCTCCTATTCACAGCATGCGATCTTCTTTTCCCCAAAAACTACCACAAAAATTAGAAACTACCCCATAAATAGCCCCATTTCCTTCGTTTGGAGCCAAAAACAACATTCTAATTATGCACAAACTTTCGGAAGCCCTAACTCAAGACCTAACCGTCGGATCTTCAATGATAATACCTTTTCAGAAAGGTCTTGCGAAAATGAAGTGCCAAAAAGTGGGGCCTAAAGGCTAACCACTTTTGTTTTCCACCAATTTTTGGGCCCATCCGGAGTCTTTAAGTCCCTCAAAATTAGCTCCGAAGATTTTGTAGGGCAAAAAGCAGAAACTGAAATGTGAATAACTTTTGAACTAGGAATGATCTTCACCTAATTCTTTCACCAAAGTGTTTATTATTCTGTCCTGAAGCTTCCCTTAAATTTTTGTCTCCTCATGCTTTCAAAATCATACCTGCTAAAAATAGCAGTCAAGCAGAAAAAGCAAGAAAGCAGTTCTGAAAGTTGGGAATTCTTCTTCGACGAAAAGGGTATCCAGAAATGAAAAAAACATATACAGAACTCTAAATGAAAGTAAATATATTTTTGGGTGATGTAGGATTGCCCTTACACCACTGGATGCTCCTGCATCAGAAATCAAGGCATTTCATTATCATTCATATATCATTCTCAAGTATCTAGAGCAATGAATGCATCAACAACTTTATACATAAAAAATAATCTTCACATTATTCCTACCTCCCACATTCAACTTGTTTGTCATGTTCTCGCATCTAATGCTATCATTCCACCTTCATCCTCCATCCTCCAACCAACCTACACATTAATTATCTTCCATGTTGCATGTTGGTGCCTAAATGTAACTATTTGAATATTAATTATTGATTGTGATTAGTTATATATATCTTACACATGATTTTGCATGCATACATAAGTATAGATAGGATAACACATTTGTAGATTGTATTTTGGAGAAGATTGTAATTTGATAAACTTGTAAATCATATTTGACATTAAAATACATTTTCTTTACAAACTAATTATGCACAAATCTTTACATAGTATAAATGAAAATAGGGGAAAAGTGCATATATATAATCTCAAATCATATGTAATGATAAATTAAGATATTGAGAGAAATATTGCAATAATGTATATTATACAATGTTATCTTATGGTTTGTATGCAATTCCCTAGTATGCATGAAAAAGATTTATAACAAATAAAGCATAGAATGTTGGAGCTAGTTCATCAACCCTACAACTCCCAAAGACCACTTATAATAAAAACTTTGCACAAAAAGAGAGAAAATATAATTGTTATGGAGGTCAAAGAGACTATTGATGCAAAAATCCATGAATCATAAATGAATGTGCATTATACAATAATGATTATTTATCCGTGATAAATGACAAACAAACCTTAGAAAAAAACCTAGGAGAGGATTAAGTTAGATCATGGCATGTGTCCCGAAACTATGACTTGAAAAAGAAATACATGACCTTAGTAAGCTTAACTATGTAAGTGCAAAAAATGACCTAATAATTAATTAGGAAAATACATTTTCATTTTGACACCCCCCTTAAGTGTAACTTAAGAAGAATTTAAAACCTCTAATGATGAATACATAAAAACAAAAAATTGTTCCTATAAATTAGGGTTAATGAGGTACCCATGTACAACTAAAAAATATCTCTCATATAATTAAAAAAAAAAATAGAAAATGTCATGGGAAAAAGTCCTCTCCAAATGAGAGAACAATATGAAAAATTAAAGGAAAGGACTCGAGATGACTCTCCAAGGAAAACTCCCATCAAACTATCTCTTTGATGATATCTTGTTTGCCAATTTTCGACACCATATGCTCAAGTTATGACAAAAAGAAAAAAATAGCTCATTTAGGGAAAATTGGGGCTAGGGTAGGGGCTTGCTAAGGTACAAGATTGATGTCATAAAAATAATGATGGTATATTCCCCTAGTGGCTAGAATATTTCTTACTACCTAAAAACAACTAATGGGCTAGAAAAACCATTGTTTTAAGTCAAAACTACCAAAGAGTTTCAAAATTGTTGGTTTTTGCATAAAATCCACCAAATAAAGCTCAAAAATATGATGTATAGGTCGTAAATTTCTGGAAATTTATCAAAAACCACTTTATAGACAATGGAAGGGGTTTTTTAGTGGATTATTGGTGTTTTATGGAAAAGAAAAGCCAAATGTTGACATAGTGATTGCCAACTAGTAGTTAGCCATTGACGATAGTGGTGGTAGTCATGGGGAGTTGGCCACTTGTCAAAAAAATCCTATCAGTAGAATGTTGACCCCCTAGTTGTTGAATAACCTATCACAAAAAAATTTCCACCAACAAAAAAATCCTCAAGAAAAAAAAAAAAATTGTTACTATTTTTTTTCTTGTTGTTGACTTTTTTATGAAACCATGTATTGACTATATATATTTAATGGTAGTTGTTGTACAACACCATGCAACATATGAATCAATATGACTATATGTACTTTGTACATGTCTATATTAATTTCATATGATTATATGGAATTAGACATTAAATTATATGTACCCTTAAAAAAGTGCTAAAAAATATTGACCTTCAATTTTGATGATTTGATAGTCAATCTTAGGGTTTTTGGGTATTTTAGATGCAACAATGAGGACTATTTTTTCCCAAATACACCATTCAAATTATTGAGACTATATTTGTGAGAAAAATATGGAATCACATATCCAAAGATCTTATACAATGTTGGAGTTGATTCATTGACCCTATAGCTCCTAGAGATCACATGTAATCCAACACCTATCACAAAAAGAGAGAAAAAATAATAAAATTTATATGGAGGCCAAAAAAACTATCAATACAAAAAATTCATGAATCAATAATGAATGCGCACTATACAATAATGATGAATTACCCTTGATAAAAGAAAAAATTCTAGATGAGACTCTAGATGAGAATAAAGTTAGATCATGATATGTGCCCCAATATTTTGATTTGAGACAAAAAAACACACAACCTAAGTAATCTTAATTATTCTAGTATAAAGGAGACTTAATAATTAAATATACAAATACATTTTCACTCTAAAAACCTATGAAGTGCAACTTAGGGAGAATTTGAAGCCTCTAGTAATGAATATATAAAAATAAAAAACTAGGTTCTAGCAACTAGTCTTGATGAGGTACCCATGTACAAATGAAAAAGATCCCTCATAACTAGAAAAAAAGAGAAAACCTCGTGGAAAAAAATCCTCTCCAGAAGAGAGTAAGGCATGGAAAATTGAAGGAAGAAAGGAGTACTCAAGATGACCCCCCAAGGACAAATTCTATCATAGATACAATATATATTCCCCTAATAGGAGAGGGGAAAAAAGAGGAATATGAAACCTCCAAAATAATGTCCTAAAGATGAACATGAATAACACCACCAAAGAATGAAGAAACTACAAGCAATTATCAAAAAATGATTAGGATCAAGAAGATAAAAATTTACATTAGTGACCCCAACAACACTACTCGAATAATGATTAGATGACAAACCAAGGCAATAATATATATATGACACATAAATTTACAAAAGTCACCCCGACAACACCACTCAACCAATGTAAAGCATATTGTAAGTTGAGAATACATGCACGCCAATATTATTAATAATACTAATTAACCTAGGATAGAAGATCACCTCAATAAAATAAGAATGCAAGAGTGTCTATATGGTATGTGTTCTATCTAATTGAATTATATGCATAACCATCCACTACATCCACCTAGTCTATAAGAACAAAAACTAGATACAAAAATCACTCCAAATCAAAACTAAATAAATATTAACACCAATAGTACAAGACATCACCATAATACTAACAAGGGAGAGGTATGATAGGTCCACCAGAACTATGTGTCATAGTTTAATACATGAAGGGGAAGAAACATCAATAAAACATTTACAAGATAATACCTACAATTGAAAAAGGATGTACAAAATAAGGAACACATGCATGAAGGTAAATAAGGATGTGAGTGAAAATATTAAAGTGCACATAAGAAATCCCCTATGTCGCTTTATAAATAAATGGTAGTGCAAAAAATAGAATAACATGATGTGCAAGATCTCAAAAATGCATGGACAATGATTAAATTTATCTTTGTGTATTTATAAATGAAAATGCATTAAATAGATGCTTATAATGCATGTAAAGGACTAGATGAGCTAAAAATACATATATATCAACTGAAATAAAGTCGTCTCATGCAAAAAAAAAAAATTTAAGGGCTAAAATGTCCAAGTATTCAACAAAAATGTGAAATAACACAAATAAATAAAAGGTACACCTAGTGTAGATTCTAGAAAAAATGCATGGATAGTTGTAAAGAGATTTGAAATACCTTTCCAATGCTACAAGAATCATCGTCATGGATCCAAGGAAAAAAAAAATCCTTATTTGATTTTGGTTGCCTCTCTAGGGTAACCAAATAGTAGAGAAATATTTTGCAACATATCTGTATAGTCATAAAATTGCACCCCTTGCAATTTCACATACATTCTTCCATCTTATTTAGTGTCCACTCCCTTATCATCTTATGTAGGCTCATTTTAGACCCCGCATCAGCCTTTTTCCCTCTCAAGATGCTCCAACACCCCTTTTCAATAGCTACCCTCACGTTTTAGCTTTGCATTAAACCTAGTGCTTCTCCCTTTATCGTTGTTTCATAGCATGATGTGTTCAGATACCTGTGCACTACACGGATGTCTGTGCATTGCGCTAGCATACTATGACATTTCAATGTTCAAATGACTGCCTCTGAGCATGTTTGCCACTTGTCACCTTGTTTTTTTGGTGGTAACGATTGGGGATGCCCTGAAACGACTCAGGAAGCTTCTTTTCCCTCCTATTCTCTCTTTTTAATTGATTCTTTCAATCCATTTGGCTCTTCTTGGGTTCTACCTTGAACTCTCCTCTTCTTTCTCACTCTCTCTTGCTTTCACAACTCCATAAAACTTTCTACAACAACACTCTCACATATTTGCAACACTCTTTGCAGTACTTTTCGCTTTTGCAGCTAGTTATTGCTCTCTCTCTTTGATTTCCTTAAGTCTTGCATGTGATACCTCCCTTGTCTTGTGCTTGAGAGCATCTTGGGGTTCCACATCCTCTATCTATTGCATCTACATATTGTGATATGGTTCTCATCATCGAGCGGGAATTTATTTCATCACCTCTTTTGTGATACTGTTCTCCTCCTCGAGCAGGGTTTGTTTTTATCATTCATTGGACACTTTACTTCTCTTTATCTATTTGGTTGTCTATGGAGGTGGGAACACCAAAACGGGGGTTTGAATGAGGAAAACCCCTATTCATCCCCAATAATTTCTCTAGATCTTTCACATTTAGGTGTTGAAAACATTCACGCGCTGGAGGCTTCATCACTTGTGTGGTTGTGAGCATTTGCTTTATTTCTTCTTATCTTTATCATTTACTTCACTTTATTACAGTTCTATTGCATTCTATTACTCTCTCAAGTTCCAAGATTTCTTAGCAATTAGAGTAGAAGTAGTTGCTAAGATATTTTCTATGATAAAATTTATTTTTGGTCCGTACGAGATGCCAGCATGCTACGTTGTCTTCCATATTTTGCACTAATGTCCTTTGGCTGAGAGTTTGTTCGTCTGTCCAAAAAATATTTGTGACTTGCTCTTTCAAATTCTAGAACTCCCACACTATTCTTTGAGGTATTCTAGGGAAATTCACCTCATGAGGCTCTCTAAATGAAGAGAACTTGTGAGTAGCAAATCCCCCTTCTCTACATTTTGGTGAACCCGACATGAAGAGGAAAACTAATAATTTATTTACTCCTACTTGGCAGGGTCATAACTTTTGACTCAATGCTCAAAATTCAGAATTGTTTGCACCATTGGAAAGGTCTCCAAGAGGACTAGTATTTTTTGGAGTCGATGATCTTGATTCTAAGCATCATGCTGCTAGGCAAAGCAGTGGGTGGAATACCGCACCCTAGATGGTGAGAGTCCAGTAGCCGAAAGCATCTTGACAGCTTACACTCTAACCCGAGTAGCATGGGGCACGTGGAATCCCTTGTGAATCAACAAGGACCACCTTGCAAGGCTAAATACTCTTGGGTGACCGATAGAAAAATAGTACTATGAGGGAAAGGTGAAAAGAACCCCCAACAAGGATTGAAATAGAATATGAAATAGTGACGCTCTCAAGCAGTGGGAGGAAATTTGATTGCCTACCTGTTTATCAGCTCAAGCAGTGGGAGGAGATCTGACTGTGTGCTTGTTGAAGAATGTATATGATATGTGTAATGAGTAAATATAGATTTGTTCCTATATAACAGAGGATCTCAATATTTCTTATCAAATTTGGCCATAGATTCTTCACAAGGATCCAGATGAGAAGAAACTTTCATATCTAGTTTTGAAATAGAGATGGGATTCAAATACTATTAGACAACCATCGACTAGAACCCAAAAAGAACAAAATTTCATCACCAACATAGGGGAAGAATCAAGGGAGTATCTTCTCAGGGAAATCGCATTTGGTTTGGTAGATTTTCTCTTTAGGCATTGGAACCTGTTTGGATCACATATGGGTAGATAAAAGCAGGACAACAAGCAATTACTCGTTATGCCCGTCGCGGCGCAAAAATATGGATACCTATATTTCCCAACAAACCTATTAGAACAAGACCTGCATAAATACATATGGGTTCGGGGAAAGCCAAGGGATCTCCATAATATTGGGTATCCGTCATCAAACCAGGTCAAATACTTTATGAAATAAGTGGAGTATCAGAGACTATAGCTAGAGCAACTTTTCAAATCGTTGCATATAAAATGCCTATACATACTAAATTTATTACTAGTTCTCGTAAATAATGCCGAACCAAAGAGATATTTCTGGTAGAAAAAGATTATTTAATTGATAAGAAATAATTTTTTTCTGTCAAGGTAACAATTATTTTGGAGGAAAAATGATTCAGTCCCAAACTTACTTGAATGTAGCAGACAATAGTGGAGCTCAAAAATTAATGTGTATTCGAGTGCTAGGAGCAGGTAATCGTAACATTGCTATAATTAAAGAAGCAATGCCTAATATGCCTCTGCAATAATTAGAAGTAGTTAGAGCCATAGTTATACGTACGTGTAAAGAACTTAAACGTAGTGATGGAATGATAATACAATATGATGACAATGCAATAGTTGTCATTGATCAGAAAGGAAATCCAAGAGGAACTCGAGTTTTTGGTTCAGTTACTGAGGAATTAAGAGAATTGAATTTCACCAAATTAATCTCATTGGCTCCTGAAGTATTATAATTATACACTATGTAAAAGTAATGTCAAGCATATTCCTAAAAAAAGATAAATATGTCTTTATATTGAGCTTGTAAATTCCTAAGAATTAGTTCGTCATGGGTAACGATACTATTGCTAATCTAATGACTTATATAACATAGTAAAAAAAAAATAGTTCGAGTGGCAGCTACAACTATTACCGAGAACATCACAAGGATTCTTCTACAAGAGGGTTTTATAGAAGATGTTAGGGAACATCGAGAAGGTAAAAATTTTTTTTTTGTTTTAACTTCAAAATCTAGGGGAAGGATGCAAAAGAGATATATAACCGCTTCAAAGTGCATTAGCAAACTTGGTTTGAGAATCTATTCTAATGCTTGAGAGATTCCTAAAGTTTTAGGTGGAATCAGGATTGCAATCCTTTCTACTTCGCAAGGAATAGTCGGCACTTTGCATTATATTTGAAATTGAATGGTTCGGATTCATCCTAACCAACTATATAGAAAGTATAAACTATAGAAAGTATAAACTGTATAAATAAATTTGAGAAAATCATTCTTTAAAGAGAGACAATGGCATATTATAAATGTTGAGATAAATGCCATGCTATAAATGATCCCAATTTAATAATTATTATTTATTTAACTAAAGGAGTTAATACTTAATATGATTAAATAAGGAATTTCATTTAATGGTAGAAATAACTATCCTAGGAAGGAATTCAGGGATTTTATAATCAAGAAAATGAAAATTGTCTGAATTAACAGAAGTAAATGATCTTTGTGAAAAAGCTATTTATGATAGAAAAATAGAGTCATCTATATAATGTTGTTATGATAGAAAAATAGAGTCATCTATATAAATGTTGTTATGATAGAAAAACAGAGTCATCTATATAAATGTTGTTATGATAGAAAAATACATTAATGTAGATAATGTTGTTATGATAGAAAAATAGAATCATCTTATATAAATGTTGTTATGATAGAAAAATATAGTCATCTATATAAATGTTGTTATGATAGAAAAATAGAATCATCTATATAAATGTTGTTATGATAGAAAAATAGAATCATCTTATATAATGTTGCTATGATAGAAAAATAGAGTCATCTATATAAATGTTGTTATGATAGAAAAACATAGTCATCTATATAAATGTTGTTATAAAAGAAAAATACATTAATGTAGACAATGTTGTTATGATATAAAAACACATTAATGTAGATAATGTTGTCCTATTACGAGGGATAATTCATTAATTTGAAAAAATTGGGGTGACTAGTTCAAAATACAATGCCTTCGACTATCAAATTTTAAGGACTGATGCAAGTTTTGAATCCAAATTCCACTCCAAAGACCTCCAAAAATGTAAATTACTAGAACCTAGAAAATATTAAAAAAAATTGAAGAATCTAGATTTTTCGTTTTTCTCAATTCTATCATCAATCCACTTTTTTATTCATTATTTATCATATTTAACTTACTACTTTCAAAAAATTCAATATCTTCTTTTATCAGCTCAATTTCTAATTCTATTCAAGGAGTTAATAATGTTCCATTTCATGCATGTTATGGTGGCTTGGCTTTACCCATGTCACTTGGTGTCTTTGATCCTTCTCACGAAAGTCATCTTGCTCTGGAGGATGTCTTGTTGCAATACGATGAAATCATTGATATATTTCTTAACATTACTCTACCTTCTCTTCATTCCAATGCACTCTCCTCTAGATATGATGCATTAGTGAATGATGGGTCTACTCTTCATTCCAATGCACTCTCTTCTAGAGATGATGCATTTTTGAATGATGAATATCTTTCTCATTCCAATGCACTCATTTCTAGAGATGATGTATTAGTGAATGATGAATCTCCTTCCACATTTGATCCTCCTTGTATCGATGTTGAGAATGTTTCTTTGAATAATTATTCTACTAGTTGTGATGATTCTGTAAATGTGATCTGTCTCTGCTACCCCTCAAAGGCCTAAGAGACCAATCATCTATGTGACTCCAGCTATCCCTTCTCATAAAAGGGTGTGTTCTATTAATAGTGTTTCATTTGATGTTGATTCTCATGATCTTTCTATGGCTCCCTCTTATAGAGTGGTAGCCCATACTGATGAGAATAGAATGAGTAAACAACCAAGCCTTCCTCAAGCACCTAAACCTACAACTAAAGCACCTGGTGACTATGATCTTGTCAAGAAACCTCGGGTTACTCTAACTAAGATGTCACTGTGGGACTTGCTTCAATCTACCACATTTTATCAGGTATTCTTCAAGAAGCCTTGCAAAAAATCTTCTTTCCTTCTTCAACTAGGTCGATAGATGCTAATATGTTGATAACTCATATTCGTGCGGATTCATCGAATATTGCATTCTATTCATAGGAACTCCCACCTTCGGAAGTACAAAAGCAAGAAGACCCTCTCATGATTATAGTCAACATTAATAAAATTGGCATTATACGTACTCTCGTTAATGTCATTTCAACACTCAATGTATGTAGCATTGATCTATTACCTAAGATTAATATTGATTCATATTCTCTTAATACTTCTTCAGTTGTCATTCATGGGTTTGATAATGTCAATCAGCAACCCTTAGGCATGATAGTCTTTCCTTTGAGGTTGGGACCCATTACTATACCTACCCTTGTATATGTTATGTTAGAAAAGTTACCTTATAACCTCCTTCTTGGTAGACCATGGATTCATGTTATGGGTGCAGTCCCGTCTACCTTGCATAAATCTATTAAGTTCATTTACAATAATAAAGTAGTCATAGTCAAGGCTGACCCTAATGCTATGCACTTGTGTTAGATGGCAGTTGCCAGTTAGGATTCGATTGTGCCTGCTCTTATTCCTTCAATGTCTTCCAATGTGTTGATGTTTACTCTAGTAGTACCTACTACAAAGGATAATCTTGAGATAGACGTCCCTGAGGAAGATCCTTCTGAAGCAAGGAATTCTAAGTCTTCTAATTCTACTTCTCAAAAGGATGCATGTCTTAGTGATGATTGGGGTTTTTTAGAATTTATAGAATCCTTCGTTGGAGAGCATAAAGTTGACCCGACCCCCTTAGACCTTATAATAACATCATCCACACCCGCTATCAAATATGGCCTTATTTTGCATCGCGGGATAGTGTGAACATAAATTGTAATATTCTTAGTGTTGATCCTCCTTCTGAGAAAGATGATTATGCTTCTGCTAAAGAGGATAATGTTGGCAGTCCTGTTAAAAAGGATGATGGTGATCCCATAGAGGAGTGTGATCCCCATTTCTGGAACAATGCTCTCTATGTGGATCCTCCTCCTTCTCAAGATTTGCAAACATGTTATGGCCTTGGCTTTAATCTTGTCTCTAAATATGGTTATGTGCATAAAGGTTTTGGGTGTAATGAACAAGGAATTCAGGTCCCTATATAATTTGTACCTTGTAAGCATAATTTGGGGCTTGGTTGCTTGAATGAACAATCTAAATGGAAACCATGGTTGACTATTGGCATGATGTCCATTGAACCTCGTTCTCATAGATTGGTCCATCCTCCTTTGTCTTCTATATTTGTGCCTTCTTCTTGTGAGTAATCTAACTTTTCTCCGAAAAAGAAAGGGTTGCTTCCTACTCATTATTTATCTGATAAAGAGAATATTTTGTTGAGGATTCTAAAATCCCACTTGATTACTCTTCCTTCTCCTACACGTAAGAAATTTTGTAAACATGATCAAGAAAAATATTCTTTATGTGCATACCATCGAGTGCTTGGCCATTCCACTAGTGAATGTAAGGCCTTGAAGGATAAAATAAAACAACTTCATGATATGGGTGCCATCACTCATTTATTTGTTGATGCACGTGCCTCCTCTTCAAATGACAAGTGATATTGAGGTCTACCTCTATCTTGCATGTTCTAAGTATCTTGTATGGTTATCCTCCCCTGTATGTTGGGGGTAGTGATAACTTGTTTTGGAGATGTGTGTCCTTCTTAAGGACCCCCTCTCTTCTCTCTATCTTTCAATTTGAGCATCCCTCAAGTGGACCCCTTTTCTTGTGAAGGGTTCCTGAGGGACCCCCTTTGAAATATTTTCTCTTGAATGAATTATTGGCGTCTAGCTTGGGGGAAGCCTAACTAGACCTCACTTTTCGAACATCATATCTCTTGAGTGGACCCATTTTATTTTGAAAGGTTCTTGAGGGACCCCTTTGAAAGGCTTCCAATTTATTGACAGTTTGCACGATTGTCCACTTGATTTCCTGCATAGCCACTTTGTTTTTAGACATGCTTTATCTATTGGTGAACATGTTGCTTTTTAGGTGTACATGTAAATATACTTTCCAATTCGGCTTTGCGGAGTCCCTTTCATTTGGGTTTCCTCCATGTGAGAGATCTTAGGGGACACCTCCTTGCAGGTCTATGGGCTTGTAAGGTTCTTTCATCTGGGTTTCCTTCATGCGAGAGATCTTGGGGGATACCTTCTTGTAGGTCTATGGGATTGTAAGGAACTTACTTCATTAGGTTTCCTTTATGTGAGAGATCTTGGAGGATGCCTTCTTCCAAGTCTGTGAGCCTATAAGGCGCATACTTCATGGGGCTTCCTTCAAGTGAGAGATCTTGGGGGTTTCCTCCTTGCATGTCTATAGGATGTGTCCACCGTTGGTCTGAGGGCCTTTGGTGTACCTTGTTCAACTTCATAGTTCCACATAGCTATAGAGTCATTTTTTTCAAATCTCCTTGGGTTCGAGGACCTATGGAACCATCTATCTTGGAATTTTCAATCCTTTTATTTTTCTCCTTCTTTCTCTTAAATTCTCTCTCTTCTCTTTTGTATATGCCGGATCAAAGATTTGCATCTTCTTCATCCTAAGTATATGCCTTTCCTTTCTTCATTTTATAATTCTTCTATGTGTAGTTTCTTAATTTGGGTACGATGCATAGTACTAAGACAACCTTTTACATCAAGGTCTCTTTCACTTTGTTTACTCAAATCCTTTAGTTTTTTATGCGCTGACATTGTTGTCTGGTGTAGGTTTTTTCTTGTCTATGCATTTTTTTAAAGGTCTTCAGCCTGGGGGCATGTTTCCTTGGATCAAAGAGTTATTTTCTTTCTCTACAATATCCTTTTGGCATAATCATGTTATTTATTTTTATTAGACTTCCTTTAGAATGCATATTAGTGTAGATTCATATGCCCGCTAAAGTGGGGGCAAAATGTATAGTCATAAAATTGCACCCATTGCAATTTCACATACATTATTGTGTCTTATTTAGTGTCCACTCCCTTAGCATCTTATGTAGGCTCATTTTAGACCCTGCATCAGCCTTTTTCCCTCTTAAGATGCTCCAACACCCTTTTTCAATAACTACCCTCATGTGTCAACTTTGCATTAAACCTGATGCTTCTCCCTTTGTCATCATTTTGTAGTGTGATTTGTTCGGACACTAGCATGCTGCAAAGATGTTTGTGTGTTGTGCTAGCATCTTGTGACATTTCAACGTTCAAATGATTGCCTCCAAGCATGTTTTCCACTTGTCACCTCATTTTTTTGGTGGTAACGACTAGGGACACCCTAAAACGGCTCAAAAAGCTTCTTTTCCCTCCTATTCTCTCTCTTTTAATCAATTCTTTCAATCCATTTGGCTCTCCTTGGGTTCTACATTGAACTCTCCTCTTCTTTCTCACTCGCTCTTGCTTGCACAACTCCATACAACTTGCTAAAACAACACTCTCACATCTTGGCAACACTCTTTGCATCACTTTTCGCTCTTGCAACTAGCTATTGCTCTCTCTCTTTGGCTTCCTCAAGTCTTGCATCTGATACCTTCCTTGTCTTGTGCTTGTGATTATCTTGGGGTTCCACATCCTCTATCTATTTCATCTACATATTATGATACAGGTTCTCCTCCTCGAGTGGGGATTTCTTTTATCACCTCTTTTTTGATACGGGTTCTCCTCCTCAAGCGAGGTTTTCTTTTATCATTCATTGCACACTTTACTTATCTCTATCTATTTGGTTGTATGTGGAGGTGGGAACACCAAAATGGGGGTTTGACTGAGGCAAACCCATATACAACCCCAATAATTTCTCTAGATCTTTCACATGTAGGTGTTGAAGAAATTCACATGCTAGAGGCTTCATCACTTGTGTGGTTGTGAGAATTTCATTTCTTTCTTTTTCTTATCTTTATCATTTCTACCTCACTTTATTTCAGTTCTATTGCATTATGTTACTCTCTCACGTTCCAATATTTCTTAGTAGTTAGAGTAGAAGTAGTCACTAAGCTATTTTATGTGATAAACTTTCTTTTTGGTCTGTACGAGATGCCAGTGCACCTCAGGGATGCCAGTGTGCCACGTTGTTGTCCATATTTTGCATTGATGTCCTTTGGTCGAGAGCTTGTCAGTCTCTCCAGAAAATATTCATGACCTACTCTTTCAGATTCTAGAACTCTCATGTTGTTCCTTGAGGTAGTTTAGGGTAGTTCACCTCGTGAGGCTCTTTGAATGAAGAGAACTTGTGAGTATTGAATCCCCCTTCTCTACAATATCCATTCAAGGTTTTTGACCAATCTCTGCTTAAGAGAATTTCATAAACTTTGTGGATGCCAAACATTTACATTCTTATGTGTTATATTCTTAGGTATAATGTAAGTTGGATATGCACATCTTTAAGCTTCCCAATCAATTTAACGTTTATTTTTTCAATTTTCATTACCTTCTTCAACGAATTAATGGGTGTTAGGCCTAAGCTTTTGAAAATTAAGTAAGGCATCACATTACCTAAGGATCCAAAATCTACTAGGAAAATGTGCAATTTTTTTAATATCCAAAGATTGAGAAAAAGGGGTGGAGATTTTGTTTTACCTTTGTAAAAGGTTGCAAGAGCATCTAATGTGGCTAATTTTTTATCTTTATTCTTTTATGTGACCTTACTATTGTTATTTTTACCTAATAATTTGATTAGTGACTCCATTTTGGAAGGATATTTTTTAGTATGTAGAACAATGTCATGTTTGACCTTGTTTTCTTCGAATCTTCGATTAGATCATAGCCTCCTTTATAAAAAATGAGTTTCATGGGTTTTAGATTGTTGTTTGTTGTAAATTGTATTAGATAACCCTTTAGAAGTATGGGGTTGTTGCTAGAATTGGGATATGGTGGAATTGGATCATGATTTTAGGGAGTTGAGGTAGTAAAAAAGGTCTTATTTTTATTCCAAAGGAAGTAGTTACCCTTCACTTATTGTTGAGAATTTTAAACATTAATTGTCTTTTGAAATAGTTCATTTTTATGTTTAAAGGGAAAATTGAATGATTCTAAGAACATGGGAGTCCCCATATCATATTCATGCATCAATTAATCATGAGATTTAAATAAGATAGATTAACTATTTTAGAAGAATTAGTAGAATTGGTTATGTTAGGCTTAGTGGTCCACCATCTATTAAATGGCCTTGTATTTGCAAATCCTTAGTTCTAGTTTTGATTCTAGAAATTTCCCTGACTACCATTTTGATCATGTCCTTATGATGGATGTTGAACAAGACAACTGAGAGGGGGTTAATTAGTTGTATAAATTTTAACCTTTAAAACTCCCACCAAAGGTTAGATCAATTATCATTCACAAATCCTTTACTTTGCTAGTGTGATTAATCATTAAGTGCAAAAGTAGAAACTGAAAGAAGAAAAACCATACACATAAAACACCAAATTTACATGGAAAACCCAATGAGGGAAAAACCACATTGAGGATTATCTCACAATATAGAGAATATCAAAACTGAGTACAAAGGCTCATTGCCAAAGAAGGATCATTGCTAAAACATGACTTACTATCTAAAACAAGACTTACTGTCTAACAAGGGTTAACCACTTAGAGGCCTCACTGCCACAAAATTACAAAGTTAGAAGAGATTTTTTACAAAGAGAAAAAAATCTCAATCCAACGAAGATGTCCACTAAAAATCTCTCACACAACTGCAAAAATGCTTGAATGATATAGTACACCTTCAAATCACTACCTCTAGAAACTCACAATTAGATTTTGCATTAATCTAATAAAACTTGCATCACAAACACACACACTATTTCACATCTATATTTCTTGAATTCATCTTTCAAAGATATCTCAACTTGTATTTATACCATCTTCAACTTTGGAACTCATCCAAAGTCGGCCACACACTAATTGCATTTACAAATTCAAATTAGGTTGGCACCAAAAAAATTCTACAGTGGAATTAGAATGAGGGTGACAAAAAAACACACTTAATAAGGACCTAAATGAATTTGAACACACCTCAACATGCTTTCATGAACTTCATAAGTAGTGTTTAACACAAGGTCAACCAATGCCCATGTAAAACAAAAATAATTTGTAGACATGTGAAATTGACTTAAGACCTATCACAAACCTCGAACAACATCGAAAAACATCAAACAACATCAAATGGCCTCGAACAACATCAAACAATATTAAACATCATCCCAGAACATCTCGTAACATCTTGGAATGACTCAAAATTGTCCCATAACATCTCAAAATGACTCAAAATTATATTGTAACATATCAGAATGACTCTAAATTATCCCGTAACATCTTAGAATGACTTAGAATTCTCATAAAATCTTGGAATGACTCAAAATTGCACCATAACATCTCAGAATGACTTAGAATTGTCCTATAACAACTCAGAATGACTTAGAATTGTCTCGTAAAATCTCAGAATGATTCAGAACTATGCTGTAACATCTCAAAATGACTTAGAATTATCTCATAACATCTTAGAATGACCCAAAATTATATCGTAACATCCCAAAATATCTCAAAATCATCCCGTAATGTCTTAGACCATCTTAGAACATCTCAAAATCATCCCATAACATCTTGGAACCATCTTGTAATGTCTCAGATCATCTAAGATCATCTCAGAATCATCTTGCAACATTCCCACATCACACCACATCAAAAAACATAATTCCTCTATTAATTGAATAATACAACATTATTTAATTAATTCACTTTTTCATCATTTCAAATAAATTAAATGAATTTCACTTATTTAATAAAGTCCCAAAACCCTAAATTCCTCTATTGATTAAATAAAACAACATTATTTGATTAATTCACGTTTCATTATTTTGACCAATTAAACAAATCACATTTATTTAATGAAGTCCCAATCTCACTTTATTTTCGTCTGAATTGATTAAATAATGCCAATTTTTAATAATGTCACTAAATCACCTTATTCCCCTAATTTTATTGAATTATTAAATAATAATTTAATTAAGACACTTTCCCTCCAAAATTTGAATAATTAAATCAAACTATTCAAATCAATTATCAAAACTCCAATCAAACTAATGCAATTTTGTTTGCAAAAGTCAGACTTGATTTCCACGTTCAACTCCAAAAACGAATTAATTAATTAAAACAATTAGTTCATATTCATTACCCACTTTTTGATTGAGAAAATTATGATTGTTGATCGAGCAATATAATTTGTTAACTAATCTTGATCTAAATTTATAAGTAAACAATCTAATCTGTTAAGTGATCAATCACATTCCTAACTAAGCCATCAAAATCGTAACTAATCAACCTAAATTTGTTAACTGATAAATCACATCCCTGACTAGCCAATCTATTTCTCAATCACCCAAATTGTGCAATCAACTTTGCATAATTTTCTCATGTCTAAATCCTCTCAACACACTTCGACCATTTATCTGGATATTCTTCAACATGATCTTGATCATCCATTTTGAATTTTATTTTCTATATAAAAAACCCCTTTCCTCAAAAATAAGGATAAGAGAATCAACATACATTGACCAATGAAGTACTATCATGAACACCATTGATAGAGCTTCACCATTTCTTTGATCAACCAACCAAAATGGTCACTCATCAAGCTTTTGCACACAAACTTTGGAGGCTTTGCAGTGATAAGAACAACCCAACATTAGGTGAATACACTCCACTACGAGATGGTAAGACTGTGTTATTCTTGTACATTCATTTTTGTAATCAGATATTCATTTATACATGTTAAAATAGATTAGTTTCATTTCGTATGTGTAGGTTTAGATCTTAGATTAATATGTTTAATCTTAGTTTAGATTCTTGGATTTGACATGTTTTGATACCTCTTTTGATCTAATTTTCTCCCCCTCACACATTTTGGCACACCTGGTGGGACCCTTGTCCCCTCCTCTAATGTTCGTTTGAGTTGTTTTTGAAGCTACAGGTCCCGAAAACACATTTGATGGAGTTTCCATGTGTTGCCCAGAAAACCTACACTGTTAAGAAAACTATGCTATTGCAAGAGAAACTTTGCTATTGCCATGGGAATGGTGCTATTGCGTTAGGAACTATGCTATTTCTTGAAGACCTGCACACTTTCTTTTGATAGTGTTAGCTTTTGTTGTTTGATTTGAGCATTTGTTTCTAGAACTGAGCAGTTGCATTTTTTTTGCACGTTTGCATTTTTTTCTAAGCAGTTGCTCAAACAGACAAGTGCATGGATCCTGCAGTATTGTAATGGGATTTTCTGCTAACATTTTCTTGTTTTTGGATGTGTAAATAGGTATTAATAGATTTGATGCAGGATTCAAGTGGCATTAACACTTTTTTTGTAGGGAAGGTGATCGGTCCTAGATTTTTATATCTACAATCCATTTTTTTTATTAACTTAGGAATCTGAATTTGGTGCTCTAAAATGAACAAACACAAACTCACATTTGATTTTTTTTTTTGAAATTGAACAAATTCATTCTTTCTTAACTTAGGAATATGAATTTGGTGCTCTAAAATGAACAAACACAAACTCACATTTGATTTAGTGTTTAAAATTGAACCAATTTCATGTTTTCTTAATTTAGGAATTTTCATTTTTGGTGCTCTTAAAAAGAACAAAAACAGAAAAAAACTTCAATTTTGGGATCTAAAAATGAACCAATTTCCTATTTTCTTAACTTAAGAACTTTAAATTTGGTGCATAAAAAGAGTGCAAACGATTTCCATTTTGTTGATGCACACACAATTTACATTTTTTGACCAATTAGAGACCAAGACTATTTTCTTAGAAACACCCAAATTTGGAGGTTAAAATGAACAAGTTATTTCTTTTGTATTGCGCCATTTCTATCTTTGGCTGATATCTTGAATAATTCCTATTGGTGCAACTAAAAAGAACAATTTGTTTATGTTATTCACATATTTATGGGGATAACACCACTCAAGGTGTTTAAAAGGAATCAATTTGCTATGGATTGTTCATTATGCAGTCATTGATTGGAAAAGTTGAAGTGTTTTATCTTCTCCCCTCACACTTTTGGCAATCTTGGTTGAGCGAAAAGAACATTTTTTAACATTTCACTTTATTTTTCAAGTTTACCTTAAAGAGGGGGCTTTCCTTGAGATACATCCCACATTGGAGAACTCATTGAAAGGTCTTGAAGCACGTTTAATAGCGGGCTATATTAAAGGTTGAAAAAACATAAGAAAGTAGCTTCAAGCCATGCTGACAATAGAATTTACCTAATCCCATGCCTTAAGTGGCTAGTGGGTGAGTGTCAGATTTCCGTATTCACAGTTATCACTAAGAAACAAATTTTTTGAAAGGTCGCCCTATTATCCAAAAAATATTCTTTCAAAGTGGTGCATCAAAATTTACTTTGGAGAAGTTACTTGCCATGTCCGACTATCGGCTCGTGCCATAAGTTGCATGTAAAATTGTCTCTTCGGAGCATGAGGCAAGCCTAACTAAGAGAAAAATAACACATTCAAAACAAACACTAAAAAATATGGTTGAACCACAAACCCTTTGATTTAGTACATACTTGTGAAGGAATCCTTATGTTTGCACCCCTTTGAAAGGATCTTTCCTTAAAGGTTTTCAAACATTTTGGCTTTGATTTCAAGTTACATTAATCAAAGTAAACATTTTGGAGCTATGGCTTGGGTGTTGTGATCTCACAACCTAATTTATAGACATGAAGGTCACATAAGTCCATGCTTATTGAGCCAATCCAAGTGTTGTCTTATCACTTGCTATACTTCAAACATGAAGAAAAAATTTGAGAGAGAGATGTTTTTAAGATCATTGTTCAAACCAAAACAATTGGAAAGCCAAAAGTTCAGATAGTCCCACATCCATTATTTCCATCCTACCTATTTGAAATCAAAATCAAACAAACCATTAAGGTCATTCCTCCACTCAGATGTCCAAGAAGTAGTAACATTCCAAAACAACACTCAAACCCTAGGGTCTTGAGCTTCATAGTAACCATCCCATAACACCATCAAACTTTATGACCATCTAGTGACCAACTTCCCCAGTTCAACAACCAGATCTTCTATCAAAAATCCTTCATACTAGTCTCACATATATTGAAGGTGAATAAACTGACATCATAAGAAGCTTGAGAACCTTCATTTTTCAAAAGAAAAAAACACCTCACCAATTTCTCATCGCATTAGTTGTCCTAGAAGAAGAGGAAGATAAATCTGAAATAGCATTAGAAAGACCCATATTACCACCACCCGCGTGGTAATAAATATTCCCTTCATGATCTCACACAAGGTCAAGATCCCTAAGGTAAAGTCCACAAGTTGTCATTTTAGACTTAGGCATCTTAGTCCAAAAGATCTCAAGAAACACCTTTGGGCACTTCATGAAACTAGCACTAGATTGGTATACAACTTTTACAAACATGCTTCAAGGAACAATATTAACTTGTATTCCTTCTACTATTGTTAGAATCCTGGTATGTTCCAATAGTTCCAATATCTCACATAATCCATAAGACAATAATAGGTCTTTAGGATTTGTGTCACCTAGAGAGTACACCACTCTCCCATAGGGGACCCAAGTTGTTTATGACAACCACAAGATCACAACATAGGAAGAAAATGGAAGCAAGCAACAACACCACCAATATCCCACCAACAAACACCACAAATGACAAAAGTGGCCCATGAGGATATAAACTCAATGAACTTTTGATATGTTATTGAATATAAAAACATCCCCAAAACATGTAGATCTCTCACCCAAATCACTCTTATCAAGGGTCACAACATCAAGTAGGGAAACCGCATCAAGGGTTTCGAAACCCCCATCAAGGAATAAGTCCAAAACATCAAATTTCTCTAAATAAAATTGAGAGAGATCTTGAGGAAATTAAACGAAATTGAAATCTAGCGTATCACCAATGCCATGTGCAAAGTCCAAACATTACATATCAACATCTTGAAAATCCTTAAACACCTCAATATCCACATTAGTAAAACTTCCAATATCCATAGTATCTAGAAGTTCTACAACACCAAGGCATACCACAAGTGCAATATCAAAATGTACCTCAATCGTAGTATCAAGAAGTTTTGTAACACCAAGGTGTACCTCAGGTGCAATATCAAAATATACCTCAAACATAGAATCAAGGATTTCTACAAAATCAAGAGCAAAACAGTCAAGAAAAGCCACAGAGGAAAGATTACCTACCAAAAAGGAAATTCACCACTTTGGGAGAGAATTTAGAGCTAATCTTGCATGAACTAGTACAACATGAACTTATCAAAATCAACGATAGTCTAGCTTATGGTGAACCAAGCTTTAAAATCCCTTGGTATAACCAGTACGAATGATGTGAGTTCCACAAAATCAAGGCTCACCCAACGAACAAATGTGCTACACTCAAAAAATTCATCCAAGACCTCATTGATCAGGGAGAAATAGCTATTAAAAATGGTGTTCAAGGGCCATCTACCAATGAAAACAATGCTAATGTCTCAACCTCAAAATTTGAGAGCAACAATCAAGAGCTATCTATCACTGATCACATTGATAATGTTTCTACATCATCCAGTGAGAAAGAGGACATACGCCAATTTAATCCCAAGCACGATCAAAATCAATCACCCAAGTCTAGCAATGATTCAGAAAAAGATATATTGGCATCATCCAACCTCATGGTAGTACATATTGATGATCAAGAGACCCTTGATCCAACACTTATACCCAATGTAGAAAATATAAGCCAAGATTTATCACCCATATGTCCAAATTTTGAGGAAATTTGAGGATCTTTTACAAGAAATTTGATCTTTAGAATTGATCCATGTCAAGAATGTGATCTAAAGCATGTCAAAGATAATACCACACCAACTCAAGATCAAGAATCCCTATCATCAAGATAGTATAATGACTTGGCAGATATCTTCCAAGACATCCCATGTTTTCCAAAGGAAGAAAAAATCCATATATTGAGCACACATACATCTTCCCATGAGATTCTTACTCCTAATGGTCATGTAGATGATCTTCATCCAAGAAAAGAGTCTCATACTCTTGAAATCATTACCAAGGAACAAGAGTCTCATACTCTTGAAATCATTGCCAAGGAACAAGAGTCTCCTACTCTTAACATATGTACACAAGATCAAGACATAACAGAAGCTAGAGACATATCAGAAAGGGATCATGAAGAAGACTTATACATAAGTTGTGAATCAGAAACATCCTGTGGAGACAAAAAAATGGATCATAAAGAAGACATATATAATTTGTGAATCAAAAACATTCTATGAATACATATCAAAAATGAATAATGGGGAAGACTTTTGCGTGGATAGTAAATCAGAAACACCTCTTGAAGAAGCATTAAAATCTGATATTTCATAGGATTAGGCCAAAGATATCAACCAAGAAGGTATCCCACATCTGAAGGATCCTATCAGTGAGGAAGATATCACATTTGAAGATAGAGGATTAGGCCTACATGAATAGGGTATCCTAGAACCAATGTAGATTATTGGTAATCCTAAGCATCAAGGTATTGGTTATTCAAAGGAATCTAAACATATCAATGATACCTCCATAATACTAGGAGTAACTTTATCTAATTCAAACACCAGCATGGGGAGCACGAAGGGTCCTTATGATAAATATGCTACCAACATTACAACTAACCATATCATGAATCACCATCCACACATATTTCCACCCTCTAATTGGGACCAACAACAAAAGAAAAAGCTATATCAAAGAAAGGAACAAGTCATTGAAGAAAAATAATTAGAAAAGAAAAATGGACAAGAAAAGTTTAAATGAATACAAAAGAAAAAACAAGAAAAACATTCCTATCAAACTCCATTAGTCAAAGAATCTATGGGGAAAAATGAAAAAGGGAATTTCATCCATCAAAGATGTCCAACAATGCAAAATAAAGCTTCAAGAGTGATGTACAAGGTATATCAAGATGTTGGTCCCAATTGAATCTCCATATCCAGCCATCATTGTTCATCATCCCAAGTTTGGAGAGTCAAAGATTCCAAACTGTCAACCAATCCATATGAATCACATATCCCTCAATGCATTTTGCCATCTAGGATATCCAAATCTCACATTGACCATGTGTTGGTAGCAACTCTTTATCATAAGGACTCTAAGGGAACTCTATTACGATGTGCGCATCAAGGTAAGGTTAACTCCACTATCAACACAGAAGATAAGAATTTCTAGGGGTTACATTCAAGCACTCGTATCCTAGCAAAACAAATCCTCCAAGCAGGATATCGTTGGCACATCATGACAACAACAACAAAAACCATATATCAGCACCAACAACATCTACATCAACACCATCAGGTGGTTCAACATGAGAAAAAAATGGTCACCATGATGAAAACCTGGTAAACAGGCATCTTGTGTGACATAAAAAATCAAAAAAAGAAAAAAAGAAAAAAAAAACAAGAAAAATAGTCAAGAAAAAATCATTCTCCAATGAAAACCACTCTAGTGGCGCTTTGGACAAGTACCATGATGAAAACCTAGAAAACATGTGTCATGTATAGAATCAAGCATCTGCCTACACCATTTCAAGGGGAAGAATCTCAATGGATCCATAATGAAACCAATCTATTTTTTCAACATATCTTGATCATGATAAATGTTTGATATACATTTTACACTTGCTTATGGAGAACATCTTGACATGGTTCATTTTAATTGATCCTATCCTATCCAACATTATCTGAGAAATAAAGGCATTTTCCAAAGGGCATACTCTATCCAAACATGTTATCCTATCTCAAGATAATCCATCACCTACATTGCTAGACATTGGGGGAAAATGCTTGCATTTTTTTTTAGAATAAATCTTGATCTTTGTCTTCTAGCTCATAGTGTGATCTAGGCATCGTCCCAAAAACAAGGTGTACCACCAATGCACTACCAAGGTAACCTTCAAAGATGATGACAACATGGATTATTCCTTCGCTTGAAAATTCTAAGATATCAATAGTTGCTTTAACCCCATAGCTAGCTCAAGTAAGATTTTCCCTAACATATCCTCTAGAAAGAAAAAGTGAAGTATCAATCCAAGTTGTCAACATCTTACACCCCAAGAAAGAGAGTAAAAATCCACCAACAACAAGGTATACCCACCAATGCACTATCAGGGTAACCTATGAAACAATTCATCCCATAAACAAGGTGTACCACCAATGCACTACCAAGGTAACCTTTAAAGATGATGACAACATGGATTATTCCTTCACTCAAAAATTCTAAGATACCAACAGTTGCTTGAACCCCACAACTAGTTCAAGTAAGCTTTTTTGCAATATATCCTCTAGAAAAATAAGGTGAAGAATCAATCCAATTTTTCAACACCTTACACCCCAAGCAAGAGGGTAAATATCCATGAGCAACAAGGTATCCCACCAATACACTATCAGGGTAGCCTTTGAAAATAGTCAGTCCCAACAACAAGGTATACCTGCCAACACACCACTAGGGTAACCTTCAAAACCATTCATCCCAACAACAAGGTGTACGACCAACGCACTATCAAGGTAACCTTCAAAGATTATGACAACATGGATTATTCCTTCGCTCAAAAATTTATAAGATATCTATAGTTTCTTGAACCCCTAATCTAGTTCAAGTAAGCTTTTTCATAACATATCCTCTAGAAAAAAAAGTGAAGTATCAATCCAAGTTTTCAACATCTTACACCCCACGAAAGAGGGTATAACTCTACCAACAACAAGGTATACCTACCAACACACTATCACGGTAACCTTCGAAACAATTCATCCCAACAACAAGGTGTACCACCAACACACTACCAAGGTAACCTTCAAAGATGATGACAACATGGATTGTTCCTTCACTCAAAAATTCTAAGATATCAATAGTTGTTTAAACCCCAAAGCTAGTTCAAGTAAGCTTTTCCACAATATATCCTCTAGAAAAAGAAAAAAAATATCAATCCAAGTTTTCAACATCTTATACCCCAAGAAAAAGGGTAAAAATCCAAAAATATAGAAAAAAGAGAAAAAATAAATAAATAAATACAAAAAAATAAAGAGAAATAAAACATTCTTAAAGTGAAAACCACTTTGTGGAACTCCTATAATAGGTACCATAGTGAAAACCTAGTAAACAAACACTATGTGTGAATAAAACATGAACCATTATCTATCAACACTTGTTCACAACATCCACCCATCCATTTCATAAAACATGTATCCAACCATGGCTTGTCACTAATTAAGGTAAGTCATTTTATTCGAGGCAACTTCCCAAAGCTATTCATAGATTATATCTTTTGGCATTCAATCATGGTCATAAAACAACAAAAGTAAAAAACACTAGAAAACAACAAAAATAAAAAACATGCAATAAATATTAAAAAAAAAAAACATCGTTGGGTTATTCCTTCACTCAAAACAGTTTAAGATATCAAAATTTGCATGAAAATCATAGCTAGTTCAAGTAGATATCCCACAAAATATCCTCTAGACAGAGAAATCAAATATCAATCCAAGTTATCAATGTTGTTTACCCAAAAATAATTCATGTTTTGAGTCAAACAATCGAGCTACGTGGTCTTTGAGTATACAATGTAGGTAAGGCTTTTTAGCCCCTGAGAACCTAGTTCAATCCCCTTAGGTTTCCAACATTCTTTACGTTGACTTAGTCAAAAAATACAAAATCCCAAAAACACATACAAAAAAAAAAGAAGGTTGTAATGCCCCACCATGTAACCCTAGAGGAAGTTGCAAAAACTACGATAACATACAATTTTTTTCTTTTAAAGTGCAATAATAACATGAAAGGTGCACTACACTATCAAAAACATCCTCTAAGGCATGCAACTAAGGTTACAGTTGATTCCCATACATAAACATAAACTCATTCATAGCAAATAATTTAATTACTAACATGAATTAATGTACATACATTCAAAGCATTAAATGCCCCATAAGATAGAAATACATAAGGATCCAAGATTACATTAATTTCAAATAATGTTTACAATACCCATTCCTAGAATGAGGAAGATCATGCATAAGTGTTACAAATTACATGAGTCCTCCTCGAACACAATTGAGGATTAATATAAATACAAAGTCCAACTGAAACAATACATCAAATGAAAGGAACATATCAGCTGGTATCCACGAGCTCTCCAACTAGAAGATCTTTCCATCATGAACAAAAAAAGGGGGACCCAATGGAATAAGGTGCACGTTCCTCCCAACCAAGTGGTACCTGAAGGCCCACCCCTTGTGCTAGGAGATAGTAACTAGGATTCCTAGACAAGACCGACTACCTCTAGACACAAGCTAACACATAACTAAACTTAATCAAATACAAATAAAATACTAATACATTGGTTGCATTGCTTCTAGAGTTACACAATCATTTATAACAAAAAGGAACATATTGTTGACTTAGGAGGAGTGTCATCACAAAGTTGCATGGGTTACCCTGGCGAATCTTCCTAGGCCCCGACCCCCATCTTGGGTTACCCTGGTAGCCTCTCACGACCCTCGACCCCACATGCAATCCATTGTGGAATAAATTATATTTCATAGAGACAAGATAACGATCTTTCCATTCCAGGCCTTCTCGTCTTATCCCAAGTCTATACAAGCCCTTGAGTCCATGAGCGAGGCATATTTAATCTTATTAAGTGTTAAATTCTACCCATTCCTCTAATACATTTATTTACATTTTCATTGGATTAACTAACTCACAATGAGTTACCCTGGCACCAATTTGTGTGTCGGCCCTCAGTAAAAGCCACTGGACCCCCTAAGATAACACATGGAACAATCCACAACCCAAAGGTAACTAGTGCACACTACGAATATTCAATCCCCATCCAAAACATAAAGGCATCGCATCTTCATTCGTGGAAACAAGGTGATTATTGAAAATGACAATATGCACTACCCAAGGGTAAATAAAGGGCTGGCAATAAAATTACAACAGCCCCAAACTAAATTCTCACATCTGGAAATCTTACTAATGATTCTAAACAAATTTCCCCAAAATAAGAACATAAGGAATTTCATATAAAGGGCAATAAAATAGGAAATAAAACTACTCTTCGGATATCCTAAATCCAATTTCCCCTTCAGTGATTTACAGTAAGTAATTATCCAAATAAATTAATTAAATAAAAACCCTTCACAAACACATAATGAAAAACTAATTTATTTGTAACTTCAATTCCTCAATTACTTTTAACAAAATATCAAATTTCTTCTTTTTCCAAAAATATATTATTTAAAAAAAAAAATTCTCTTAACTGTGCATTTATTGCATGCACCTACTACAAAAAATATCCTTTTAGATATATACATATTTAAATATATAGATATATAATTATATATATATGTATATCTATATAATTATATATATACATAAATAAATTATCTAACTGTTTTAAAAAAAAAATTTACACCTTCCAAATAAAACTATATTAAAGGCATATATTTAAATATATATTTATATATATATACATATAAATAAATATATATATAATATATATTTATAAACATAAAATATATTTCATTAAACATATATTAATTAAAGAAAAAATTGAAACTTGATAAAGAGGCAGATGAAACAAATATTGGTGCCGACTGTATATTAATACAATTGACTGCCTACCACATGGGTGTTGTGCTACCCATGGGGCAACACTCCCTCCACATTACTGTGGAGGGAACTACCCCATGGTAGTCACTCCCTCCACTACATGGCGGCAGTGGGGAAATATACTCCCCACCCAACCCATAAATATATTTCTCAATAAAGTAAATTTTATTTCTCCTATGAATAAATTAAAACCTACGAATTATAGCAAGGCTTCGTCGTATGAAATATTAAAGATTTTTTTTCCAACACAACCAATTCAATATTGATAATATATATACTTTGTATATATATATGTATATATATATGCATATATGAATATATATATGCATATATGAATATATATATGCATATATGTATATACATAAAGAATCCAAAACAATTACTCTAATTGGGAAAATTATTTTCAAAATGGCCATCTATAGGAAAATACCCAAATTTTAAAGAGAAGCAATTTTCAACACAGGGTTTTTCTAAATTTCCCTTAGACAAACTAACTTAATAGGAAGCAATCATTATCTACAGAATACAAATCCAATAGAAAATTGGAGCAATATTTCTCTACAGAAAACTTTTACCCAAATTTCCCGCGAAGTTTATTTCTACAGAAGAATTTCTACAGAGAGTTAAATTTCTTCCCCTTAGAGATTTTTTTAGATCTCTAATATTTTCTTTTGGGTTCTTCATTATTTAAAAATATCCTAATTACAACTTGCAAAATTTTCTATAGAAGATTTCATTTCTATAGAGGATTTCCTTTCAATAGAAAATTTCATGAAAAGTTTCAAACATGGCATTTTCAATTTTAACAAAACTCAAAAGCTTTATAATTTGCACATACAATATTTTTCTAGACAATAATCTAATCTAAGAAATTTTTCCAAAATGAGATTAACTAGAATAATAGAGGAACCTGAATTCCAATGCTTGAAAGGATGTGAATTGATGTAGAGCCTGTTCCATAGAACTAATATTTTTCTAGATCAACTAGAGCTTCCTCCAAAAATAAACAAAATTCTCAAATACAAAGAACTTTTTCTAGACTATATTTTTCCCCAAAATTTCAACAACCCAAATGCAATAACAAAACTTAATTTTTAAACAACCTTCCGCACAAAATATCATATTCTCCCTTCCGTGAAGAAGCTTCTCACCATGGTTACAACCATTAATTTCTCAGTGAAAATATTTTTCCCAAAAACCATCATTAATTTTTCCAAACACATGTTGAAAATTAAATATCTTTTAAAAATCAAATTGCAGCAAATCCTCAAGATATTTCTAGAAATGAAAGCATTTTAATAATTTCTAAAATACCTATCATTTCTAATTTAAACTTAATTCAACTAATTTAATTAATTAATAAACTAAATTTAATCCTAAGATTAAATTATTTAACCATTTAGATTTAATTAATTAATTAATTAAATTAAACAATCTTCTAACATAATAAACCAGGGGAATAATCGCCATAAGCCCTGCATTAAACATCCTTCTATGATATTGGTTCGCAATGTTTATCTTTGGTCTTTTTTGCATTTCTGTGTTTTCCCTGAGAAGTCTAATAGAATGGGTGGAGATCGTGTTCGGATGGAGCCAGATAGTTGTGATGAATTCCAAAACAACCCTTTGGTCTGGCACATTTGCGTGGAGGGAGGAATTGCCCCGCTTATGGAACGTCTGGTTGGCCATGATCCTATTCTTTCAGGACAATTCGCTGGTTCTTGGAAGGACAGAAAGGTTTCCGTTGGGGGGATTTCATTTGAGGTTAGCGAGGATGTCATTGTGCAGGCTATGGGTTTGAGGTGTGAGGCGAAAAAAAATCCTAAACACACCAAAAAGCCAAACCACGAGAGCCTTAAGGCGTTCTTCAGAGGTGAGGAGACTCCGGTGAGGACTCAAGCGGGGTTTGAAAGAGCTGAGCTCCCTAAGCCGTGGGACATGGTCTACATGGCTCTGATGAAATATGTGACGCTGGAAGGTAGGTACAAAACTTTCTTCTTCTATCATTTCCCTTTGCTTAACCATCTCAGACATTAAATGTTGCTTAGCTTTCCATTTTTCCTTCTTATGGACCTAGAAAGCTTGATGGATAAATGTAATGTGGCAGCCTGTCATAATCCATGTGATCCCCCACCACTCTTGCTCCATTAGGGGCTTATTCTTCGCCTGTACCACTTCCATCTTGCTCTCTGCCTGCCTAAAGCCATAGCTGTCCGTGTGGAGAACATTGAACCCATCTCTTCGATTCATATCTCCCCGGCTGAGTCCAAGAGCCCTCCTCGAAAGCCTTTTACTGACAATATGGGGAGTATCAAAACCAATTTGGCCACCAAAAAGATTAAGGGTGGGTTAGGTATGGCTCAGCCAGTGCAACGAAAGGGCTCTGTGAGTTAAAGGCCACTCAGGCTGGCACGACTGATAATGTCACTAAGCTGAAAAAAAGTAAGGAGAAATGCATATAGGCTGCGATGGTCAAAGTTGGCAAGGAAAAGAATGCAGTTGGGAAGGACTCCAAAGGGGATACGGTTGTGGGGATCACGAAGTTGACTGGTGGGGAAAGTGTTAGGAAGAGATCAGGGAGTCTGGCCAAGAATAGCAAAAAGAGATTAATTATTGAGGACTTAGAGGTGGAGCAGTTAGACAACAAGGGCTACATGGAGGAAGAGTCTGATGATGAGATTGAAGACATGGGGGAGAGGTCCCTGCCTACTCCGATGGACAAAAAGATTCCTTGACATGGCTCTGACTTGCACTCTCCGCCGGTTAATGAGCCTGGAGGGATTCAAGAGACTAGGGATGTTGGGGAAGATTCAGACATGGTGACAAAGAGATTGAACACTTTGGAAAAAAGACTGAGGGGCTTGACCTGCTTCATAATGAAACTAAGCCACTTTGTTACCAGTGTGTTCTCAAATGTCATAAAAGAGGAATTGGAGGGGAATAACAGTCAGGAGAACAAAGAATGGGTGGGCGATGAGGCAGTCGACCTCCTGATTAAGAACTGGGATGAGGCTAGTTAGCTACTCCTATTTCTAGTATGTCGGTTGTTTTTCGGTTGTTTGTGTGCTGTCTCTGGGTTGTCTCTAGTTTTTTTTCTATTAATGTTTTATGTTTTATGTTTAAGTCTTGTCCTTTTTTGGCCCTAGTGGCTCGTTGTGAGGGGTATAGCGCCCCGTAAATGCTGTTTAACTTTTCAAAAACATAATAAACCAGATTAATTAAATAATCAACTAAAATATTTAAATCATTTATTTACCTTTAACACACTATGCAATATAAATAATATCAAGGAAAAATTGAACAACATTAAAGAAAAACATAACCAACTAAATTGATGACACACTATGACTAGGGTGGTGGCTTAACATGGGAAACCTAGCTACTATCTCCTAATCAAAAATACCGTTGGGTAATGGACACACTCGAATCTATGAAACCAAGTGGAGTCGATGTCTTGTACCTACTAATGTACAAAAAAATCATAGATCGAACATGCATATATATCATAATAAAACACATCATGAAGAAAGAATCATGGAATAGCAAGGCACTTGCAGCGAGTGGTACGATTTCATCCCCTTCACCAATACGATGTCACAAAACTAATGAATCTAACATCAATAATCTACTCATGAGCATATAACAATATTAACTCAAATGACCATTATGCTAATCAAAATCATGTCATAATGATAACATCAAAATAAGGTACCATCACATCATAATATAAAATCCACATCACTCTAAAGTTAACGATCAAATAATAACCAAGCATCATAGAATATCATAGTCAAGGCGCTAACAAAAAACAAAGCATAAAAAAGACACACTATCTAATACAAAGATAAAATTAGAGGGGTACTACATCCTCCCCCCCTAGGGCCAGGCTTACTCCTAGAAGCCTGTGAACAAATAGTGATAGAGCTCCCTCATCCTAGTCGCATCCTCCCAGGTAGAAAAAGTTTCATCCCTCAGATCCTAGTGGACCTTCACCTGCTCAATATCTCAACCCCTAAGGGTGATTTTACTGTGCTCCATGACAATCATGGGCTCCAAATCAAGCTTCCTATCCTATACCTATAAAGCATTCCAATCAAGGATATGAGAAATGGTTGGGTGATAAGCCCTAAGAACTTAAACATGAAACATGTTGTGAATACATGAGAGATTGGGCAACAAAGCAAGCTGATAAGCAATTGGACCAATCTTCTCGAGAATCTTGAATGGTCCGACAAAGCGAGGTGTGAGATTAGAGACCTTTCCATAACAAATTGGACTCTTTCACGGACACACTCGCAAAAAGAATTTGTCTCCTATAATAAACTATTGATCCACTCGATGTGCATCCGCATACTTCTTCTACCTATCCTGAGCTGTAACCAAATTCTCTCTAATCTGAATAGCCTATAGGATCTCAAGACCCAAAATAAATCTATCCTCCAATCAATCCCAACTCAAGGGAGTCTAACATGGACACCCATACAATGCCTGGAAAGGAGGAATACTGATAGAACTCTGAAAGTTGTTATAAGAAAACATCACCAAATAGAGATAATCCATCTATCGTGTCTACTAGTCTATCACATACATGTACAACATGTTCTCAAGAATCTGTTTGACCCTCTCAATCTTTCCATCTATCTCTAGGTGATAAGTTGAACTAAAATTCAACTGTGTCCTCATAGCATGTTGTAATGATGTCCAAAGAGATGAGGTAAACACGGGATCCCTGTTAGAAATGATCCAACAAGGAATGTCATGCAACCTAACTATATCTTCCCTGAATAGTCTGGCTACAAACAATGCATTATAGGATGAATGTATAGGTGAGAAGTGTGCTACCTTCGTAAACCTATCAATTGTCACCATAATGACATTGTGTCATCTCGAAGAGTTGGGTAACCCAACAATGAAATCCAATGAGATGATATCCCACTTCCAATCTGGCACTAAGTGTGGTTACAAAAGCCTTGCCAGATGTTGGTGTTCAGCCTTCACCCACTAACACTCCAAATATCTCAACACAAATTCAGCGATATCACACTTCATTCCTACCCAAAAATACAACTATCACAAATCTACATGCATCTTCTTCACTCTTGGATGAGTTGAATAAGGTGCTTGATGTGCCTTTGCCATGTCTAAGTTGCAAAGATCACTAGAAGATGGAACGTATATGCATCCCATATGCCTCAAAAAACCATCTGACTCAAGAGAGTAACCTGAGTATCTACCCTCAAGAGTTTTGTCTTCCTTTATCTCTAACCTAACCTCCTAATACCAACTATCCACTGGAAGTGTAGAAATAATCCGACTCCTCAAGTCCACAACAAGAGTCAACTTAGACAACTCATGTCTTTGTCGGCTAAGTGCATCAGCAACAACATTCTCCTTTCCCTAGATATACTTTACCTTGAAGTTATATTCATAGAGAAACTCCATCCAATGCCTCTATCTAGCATTAAGGCTAGGCTGCATGAAGATATACTGAAGACTCATATGATCACTATGAAACTCAAACTTGTGCCCTAGAAGGAAATGCCTCTATCTCATCAAAGCATGAACAAATGATGCCAAATCAAGATCATGCATACGGTAGTTCAGCTCATGATACTTGAGCTTCCATGACTCATACGCAATGACTCAACCATCTTGCATCAAAATTTCCCCTAAACCCTCCAAGGAAATGTCTATACAAACTATAAAATCCCTAGTGGGATTATGTATCACAAGTATCGATGCATTGGTCAATCTCTCCTCAAGAGTCTGAAATGCTATCTTGCACTGCTCTTACCAAACAAACCTCTTCACCTTCCTCTAAAGAGAAGTGATAGGATGACCTATCCTTGAGAATACCTACACAAAGTGCCTATAGTAACCTACTAGCCCCATAAAACTACCTATCCCTACAACATTCGTGGGAACAAACCAATCTAAGATTTCTTGGATCTTTGTAGGATCCACCAAAATACCTTCTCCCAATATCACATGACCAAGGTATTTGACCTCACTCTTAAATAATTCACATTTAGACAGGTTGGTGTACAACTGATTATCCCGTAAACACTGCAACACCAGCCTCAAATTTTCCTCATGCTCCTCCACTGTCCTAGAATATATCAATATATCATCTAGGAACACAATAATGAATCTATCTAGATATGTGTGGAATACCCCATTCATTAGAGGAATGAACACCTAAGGTGCATTTGTTAACCCGAATGGTACCATAGTGAACATATCGAGTATGAAACGCCATCTTATGGATGTCTGAATCAAAGATGAAAAACTAATGGTATTCTAACTTAAGATCAATCTTCGAAAAGACCATATCACCCTTGATCTAATCAAACAATTCATCAATCCTAGGTAGGGGATACCAATTCTTGATTGTTACTTTGTTCAGTTGTCGGTAATCTATGCACAAACAGAGTGAACCATCCTTCTTCACGAAGATCATTGTTGCTTTCCAAGGAGAAACTCTAGGGTAGATGAAACCCTTTGATAACAACTCCTCAAGTTGCAAGTGGAGCTCCTTAAGCTCTTGAGTGGTCATGTGGTATGGAGCTTGTGAAATGGGCTTAGATCCAGGTACATGATTGATCTTAAAGTCTATGTAATGCTGAGGTGGCATTCCTGGAATCTCATCTAGAAACACATCTAAATACTCTTGAATATTAGGGTGACTATCAAAAGAAACCTTCTCCTCACCATCTCCTAAGTCCAAGTCATCCACTGTAACAACAAATAAATAGCATCCCTGACATATGCACCTTCTCAGTTGCATAGCTAAGATCATCCTCAAAGATATGGGACTTTGTACCCCCACTATCTAAACCTCTTTGTCTGATGCATCAATGCATCGAATCAACTTACCTCGACAATCAATGACAACTCAATGTGCCTCAAGCCAATCCATACCTATGACAACATCATATGACCCCAATGGTATAATTTGAAGGTCTAATGTAGTATAGAGAGGTCTAATCTCCAACCTATATTCAAGTACTAGGGAGTGTATTGCAACCTTAGCACCTGAGGCCAATTCGACCTACCACCTATCAACCTACTTTATTGCCCTGAATCTACATCATGCCATGAAAAAAGAAGAAATAAAAGAGTCTGACACTCTTGAATCAAAAATATTGTAACTTGGTTACCTAGAAACATACCAGAAGAGTCAACCATGGTGCTCTAATGCTCTTCTTGGCAGTTATCAACCGTAACAAAAACTCGATGTCCTCTGCCTGCATCACCAACTATCGGCTCAGATGTTGCTAGCCTTTGTGTGTACCTTGATGTACCCTTATTAGGACACAATCGAGCTATACGACCCTGCTAGCCACAAGCGTAACTTCTAGTTCCCTTGCCAAAACCTCTACCTCCAAAAGGTGCGCTAGACTACTATGCGCTACCCCTAAAGGTGGACTGTGTGCTCTGCACTGGTTGCTCAAAGTTGGGGCATTAATTATGCCTCTAGTTCCTATCCCCACCAAATTGAAACATATCCCCCTGTCTCTACTGAAAACTCTTAAGTTTCCCCTATGCACTCTACTATTTTCCACTCTAAGTGGGAACCTATTGAGTCTTGGGTGGTCTAGCTCCTTGAGGCTGACCACTATGAGCACTAGGCCCTGCAACTGATACACTACCAATCTGCACTCCTGTATGGCCACCCAATTCCATTGCTAAGTTTTCCTCAACAAGCCTAGCCTTCTCCACCACCATCTCCATGGTTTTGGGTTTTAAAACCTACACACCTCCACTGATTTGGGTATTTAAGCCCCTAAAACAATCCTAGACAAGCACACCCTCATCATCTCCAATGCTAGCGAATTGCTTGAGATCATAGAAAAAATGCTTATACTACTCCACCAACATCACCATTTGGTGCAAGGTATAGAACTCATCACCACAATGCTGCCGCCAGTGATAAGAAATAAATTAGGCTTTGAACCTCTCAAGAAACATGTCCCACTACACAAGATTAATATCAATTTGGATCTCCTGCTCCTCTAACCTCCACCAAGTAGAATAAATTCCTCTCAAGTGCATAATTATGCACCGAGATTTGGTATTGCTACCATAGGGGTGCATCGCAAAGCATCAGTTCAAGTCAATCAACCAGGTCTTAGCCTCAAGACCACTACCAGATCCATCAGAGGTGGGTGGTTATTCTCTAAGAAAAACCCTCATGTGTGTGCCTATGACTACCTCTGACTGAATTTGTACCTCTCTCTCACCAAAATTAACCTGATCTCTGTCCTGTCTCAACCCAAGGCAAGTTAGTGTCTTCTCTAACAACCTACGCAACTGTGTGCCCTCAATCCTTGGAGGATCTTGATGCTTATCTTTGCCCCCTGTGGAATTATGAGATGCTTTATTCTCCTCATGATTAGAATCATGGGGAACATGAGGAGGTGAATCATGTTGAATCCCTCCACGACCGCCTACACAACCACGACCCCGACCTCTACCTTGACCTCGTCTAGGCGACATGATCCTACATAGACACACCAAGGTATTAGACAAGGTACACAATTAAAACCTATGAAATTAAAGCTTAATGGGTTCATCATAATCCCAGAGCACCCACTATTTAAAATCGGGCTCTGATACCATGTGTAACGCCCCACCATGTAACCCTAGAGGAAGTTGCACTAACTATGATAGTGTACAATTTTTTTCTTGTAAAGTGCAATAATAACATGAAAGGGTTACAACACTATCGCAAACATCCTCTAAGGTATGCAACTTAGGTTACAATTGATTCCCATATATAAACATAAACTCATTCATAACAAATAATTTAATTATTAACATTAATTAAAGTACATGCATTTAAAGCATTAAACATCCCATAAGATATAAATACATAAGAATCCAAGATTACATTAATTTCAAATAATGTTTACAATGCTCATTCCTAGAATGAGGAAGATCATACATAAGTGTTAAAAATTACATGAGTCTTCCCCAAACACAATTGAGGAGTAATATAAATACAAAGTCCAACTAAAACAATACATCAATTGAAAGGAACATATAAACTAGTATCGACGAGCTCTCCAACTGGAAGATCTCACCATCACAAACAAAAAGAAGGGGACCCAACAAAGTATGGTGCACATTCCTCCCAACCAAGTGGTACCTGAAGGCCCACCCCCTGTGCTAGGAGATAGTAACCAGGATTCCTAGACAGGACCAACTACCTCTAGACACAAGCTAACACATAACTAAACTTAATCAAATACAAATACAATACTAATACATTGGATACATTGCTTCTAGAGTTACACAATCGTTTATCACAAAAAAAAACATATTGTTGACTTAGGAGGAGTGTCATCACAAAGTTGCATGGGTTACCCTAGCGAATCTTCCTAGGCCCTGGCCCCCATCTTGGGTTATCTTGGTAGCCTCTCATGACCCTTTGCCCCAAATGAAATCCATTACAAAATCAGTTATCTTTCATAGAGACAAGATAACAATCTTTCCATTCTAGGCCTTCTCATCTCATCCCAAGTCTGTACAAGCCCTTGAGTCCATGAGCGAGGCATATTTAATCTTATCAAGTGTTAAATTCTACCCATTCCCCTAATATATTTATTTACATTTTCACTGGATTAACTAACTCACAATGAGTTACCCTGGCACCACTTTGTGTGTCGACCCTCATTGAAATCCACTCCCCTAAGACAACACGTAGAACAATCCACAACCCAAAGGTAACTAGTGCATTTTATGGATATTCAATCCCCATCCAAAACATAAAGGCATCACATACCCGTTCGTGGAAACTAGGTGATTACTAAAAACAACAATATGCATTACCCAAGGGTAAATTAAGGGCTGCCAATAAAATTACAACCTCAAACTAAATTCCCACATTTGGAAGTCTTACTAACGCTTCTAAACAAATTTCCCCAAAATAAGAACATAAGAAATTTCATACAAAGGGCAATAAAACAGGAAATAAAACTACTCTTCAGATATCCTAAATCTAATTTCCCCTTCAGTGATTTATATTAAACTAATTACCCAAATAAATAAATTAAATAAAAACCCTTTACAAACAAAGAAGGAAAAACTAATTTATCTGTAACTTCAATACCTCAATTACTTTTAACAAAATATCAAATTTCTTCTTTTTCCAAAAATATATTATTTAAAAAAATAATCCTTTTAATTGTGCATTTATTACATGCACCTACTACAAAAAATATCCTTTTAGATATATATACATTTAGATATATAGATATATAATTATATATATGTATATACATATAATTATATATACATAAATAAATTATCTAACTATTTTGGAAAAATAATTTACACCTTCCAAATAAAACTATATTAAAGGTATATATTTAAATATATATATATAAATAAATAAATATATTTTTACATATATATATTTATTTATATATATATAATATATATTTATAAACATAAACCATATTTCATTAAACATATATTAATTAAAGCAAAAATTGAAATTGGATAAAGAGGCGAATGAAACAAATATTGGCGTTGACTGTATATTAATACAGTCGGCTACCTACCACATGGGGCTTGCACTGCCCATGGGACAACTCTCTCTCCACATTACTATGGAGGGCGTTGCCTCATGGAAATCACTCCCTCTACTACATGGCGGTGGTGGGGAAATCTACTCTCCACCCAGACCATAAATATATTTCTCAATAAAATAAATTTCAGTTCTCCTCTAAATAAATTAAAACTTGCGCATTACAACAAGGTTTCACCATACGAAATATTAAATATTTTTTTTCTAGCACAGTCAATTCAATATTGATAAAATATATATATACTTTGTGTATATATATATGTATGTACATATATATACATATATATATGCATCTATGTAAATAAAAAATATATATAAAGAATTCAAAACAATTACTCTAATTGGGAAAATTATTTTCAAAATGGCCATCTACAGGAAAATACCCAAATTTTATAGAGAGAAGCAATTTTCAACACAAGTTTTTTCTAAATTTCCCTCAAAAAAACTAATTTAATAGGAATCAATCGTTATCTACAGAATACAAATCCAATGGAAAATTGGAGCAATATTTCTCTACAGAAAAATTTTACCCAAATTTCCCATGAAGTTTTTTTCTATAGAGAGTTAAATTTCTTCCCCTCAGAGATTATTCTAGATCTCTAATATTTTTTTATGGGTTCTTCATTATTTACAACAATCCCAATTAAAACTTACAAATTTCTATAGAAGATTTCATTTCTACAAAGGATTTCCTTTCAACAAAAAATTTCACGGAAATTTTCAAACATGGAATTTTCAATTTTAACAAAACTCAAAAGCTTTATAATTTGCACAAACAATCTTTTTCTAGACAATAATCTAATCTAAGAAAATTTTCCAAAATGAAATTAATTAGAATAATAGAGGAACCTGAATTCCAACGCTTGAAAGGATGTGAATTGACGTAGAGCCTCTTCCGTAGAACTAAGATTTTTCCAGATCAACCAGAGCTTCCTCCAAAAATAAACAAAATTCTTGAATACAAAGAACTTTTTGGAGACTATATGTTTCCCCAAAATTTCAACAACCCAATTGCAATAACACAACTTAATTTTTAAACAACCTTCCCCATAAAATATCCTCTTCTCCCTTTCGTGAAGAAGCTTCTCACTTGATATGGTTACAACCATTAATTTCTCCTGAAAATATTTTTTCCAACAACCATCATTAATTTTTCCAAACACATGTTGAAAATAGAATATCTTTTAAAAATCAAATTGCACCAAATGCTCAAGATATTTTTAGAAATGAAAGCATTTTAATAATTTCTAAAATACTTAGCATTTCTAATTTAAACTTAATTCAACTAATTTAATTAATTAATAAACTAAATTTAATCCTAAGATTAAATTATTTTACCATTTAGATTAAATTAATTAATTAATTAAATTAAACAGTCTTCTAACATAATAAACCAAATTAATTAAATAATCAACTAAAATATTTAAATCATTTATTTACCTTTAACACACTATACAACATAAATAATATCAAGGAAAAATTGAACAACATTAAAGCAAAACATAACCAACTAAACCGATGACACACTATGACTAAGGTGGTGTCTTGACATGGGAAACCTAGCTACTATCTTCCAATCAAAAATACCGTTGGCTAATGGAAACACTCGAACCTATGAGACCAAGTGGATTCGATGTCTTGTACCTACAAAGCATACATATCATAATAAAACACACTGTGAAGAAATAATCACAGAATAGCAGGGCACTCACAAGCAAGTGGTGCAATTCCATCCACTTCACCAATATAATGTCACAAAACTGACGAATCTAACATCAATAATCTACTCATGAGCATATAACAATATCAATTCAAATAACCATTATGCTAATCAAAAGAATTTCATAATGATAACATAAAAATAAGGCACCATCATATCATAATATAAAATCTACATCACTCTAAAGTTAGTGATCAAATAATAACCAAGCATCATAGTATATCATATTCAAGGTGCTAACAAAAAACAAAGCATAACAAAGACACACACTGTCTGGTCCAAAGAGAAAAATGGAGGGGTGCTACAAAGGTAAAAAGGTAAAACCAAGCGAACTACGAGCCTCTATGTGTGCAACATAGGCAAGGCTTATCTTTGATGAGCCCTCGAGGCCCTAGGTTAGTCTCTTGAAAATAACAATAACAATATCATAAAACTTAGGAAAAATAAAAGGAAACATCCTATCCCATCATAAAAAATCTATGATAAACATGTCATCCATGATGAACGAATCATCACAAACATCCTTTGACAAAAAAAAAAACAAACAAACCAAACATCAAAAGATAGAACTTTCAAGAAAAACAATCACATAAGAGTTTACTAGAAATAGATGGAAACAATACCAAAGTATCAAATACCTATTTTTTTAACAAGTCCCAACAACATCCTGAGATATTACTTAATATATTTTTTCCTACAATAGACATTATCAACAATGGATAATAGCCCCACCCTAAATAGATATGGAAAGTGATACTACAACTTTATTTTTATCTTTTTGTGGTCTTACTTTTTTGTGATTTATTTTATTGACTCATTCCCAGGATCTCTCAAGGATTTCCGTAAGGATTTAGAGAGGAAGGAATGGGGGCAATTAAGCGCCATTTAGATTTTTGTTTTTAAGATATATTTGTAATATTATCATGGATAATACTTGCTTTATTGGTTATATAATTTGTATTAAAATAGTTCATGAAGCAGTTACATGTTAGGTGTTCTATACCTCTTTGTGTGACTAGTCCAATTTTTTTTTCATGCAACCCCCCTATACTTTAAATAAAGTTTCCATATGTTTGGTATGAACAAAGATAATCATTTTTTGTAGATTCAAATTTCATGCAATGGATACAAAGTCACTTTGGTAATTCATACCCTAGTGCATCGTATTTGTTTGCTACATCAAACAAGGTCCTTTTTCAAAACTACAAAGTCTCTAAAGCGAAGCAAAAGAAACTCATCAATCAATATTTATTCTAATTAACATCAAAATTCTATCCATCATCATATTTCTTCTAACTATTTATCATCATATTTCTTCTAATTAACATCACCTATCATCAATATTTCTTCTAATTAGCATTCATGCTACATAAAACATCATCAGTACCATATCCATATTGCATCCAAAAATGTTATCAATACATATCATGATGATAATAAACCAAATGAAAAAATCATGTATCATGTCTGGGGCATTCACTTATTAACATAAATGATACAAAGTATGATTCATTCATCCGCATCAAATTCATACATCAAAAAAGTACAAAAAAAAATATAAACATACACCATCATATATCACCATCACATAAATATAAATGAGGATGAATCAAAGAAGGTATATCTCATATATATCTTAGTAAAAAAATGGAATATTTCATAAGTACATCATCCATAGTGACACAAGTGTGATAGGATAATACAAGATCATAAAATATATATGAGGTCTCGACTAGACCAATGAATATATATATAACACATGTCTACAAAATGCCTCTACACCATGAAACAACATGAAGATAAAGTACCCAAAAAAAAGTAAGACCCTGATAGGAGGGATGAAACAATACTAACCACCAAAATGATCCAGTTGTCTCACATATTGATCACCTACACTTGCACCACCACCACCATTGCTCGTAGCACTCGGCTCCCCAAACCATGGAGGCCGAGAGGCCCTAGGAAAAGTAGGATCATATAAGGTTTGATAATAGGTGGATTTCTGTAGATACCAATCTCTCTTAGCTCACATACTATCACACTCTTCTCAAAGAGTATCCCTTTCTATTGTCAGTAATAGAACTTGAGCCTCTGTAGCATGTTATCAGCCAATCTCTCTTTCTCACTCAGCCCTCAAGGTGTCTACCAAATCCTTCGCAACCTATTGTCACACAATATTTGCATCTATGGCCAAAGTTATCTGGGCTATCAATATATCAACATCCCTAGATGGTGGAGGAGGATCTGGAATCTACCTTTGACCCTATGTAGGAGGCACCCACTCATCCTGAATACCTCATGCCTCATCACGTCGAGCTTGATCCAATTGCTCTATGACAACCTCAATGTGTTGTCACTCCTTGAGATGAATTGTAATACCTACTCTACCCATAATGGGATCACCTCTAGGATCAGTAAGCCTCAAAGGCCTATGTCATGCCCACCACTCATCATAATCGTGAATAGTACCTGGATCTACCACACCAACTGACCAACCCCAACCAACTAGGGAAAGTGCTCCAAACTCGACAATCATAGTATTTGCATCAACATAGATACCCCATACATGAAACTCCTAACTAGTCAGACCAAACCAAGCCTCATACACATCAGGAACCCACCATTGTCTCTCTCTAAACTGGTGGAAAACTCGGTCTAGTAAGTAACACTCTATCATAGATGACAAACGACCAATCAACCAATGATTCTTTTGGTAGTACACAAGCTGATCAACATCCTTTGGAAAAACCTCATAACTCATATAGGGTCTCCACACAAAACTAGGCATCTCATCAAACATATGGTGCCAATAATGCAAGTCCCTAGGCAAGGTGTAATGCATAAATTCCCAATAATGGTAAGCATATGGATTGTTCAAAGAAAAATCCTAAATCATGTCCAGATGAGTCACTACAATATGCTCCCATGCCTAAATGTGAAAAAGAGACACACCTACAAACATATACTTCCCACCCTAATACATCACCTTGTGCATATCTTGATAAAGATGAGCAAGCAAACAAGCACCCTAGGCATATCTCATACCATGCTCTATCATACTATCGATACATGTACCCCAACCCACAACAAAATATCAACCTCATCTATCAGGAAACAACCAATCTTGATACCATGCCACAAAGGACAAGAACGATAGGATTTGCGTTATCAAAAAACTTAGATAAATCAACCTTTGAATAATGAACATCCAAGTATGCCACACCTAATTTTTTTGCATAGCGTAGGAACCTTGTTGAACTTAGTATGCAATGAGCTCACCCTAAATAGGAAGATGAAGTATCCTCCAAACATCCTCAAGAGTAATGGTAGCCTCCCTTGTAGGAAAATGAAATGAGGACATCTTAGAGTGCCACTTCTCCACAAGAGCAGTCATTATTTCCATATGAGTCTTAATTAGAGGCATGTAAAAAATATAGTGTAATCCCACAACATCAAGCAAGTCCCTCTCCAATGCACCGAAATAGGAAATCAAATCAAACAAATGGCGATGACTTCTCTCTCTAGTCATAAGTGGTCTGAGACTCACCTGCAATCATTATAAACAAGGATGTTAGGGTTTCACTCTAAACATGTAAAGCAACATAAAATGACAAAAGAATGATGAAAAATGACATTTGGGATGATAAGCAGATACATGATAGGGTTTAGAATGAATTCTAAAAGAAAACAACAGAAGGAGAGGTTAACTACTAGTTTCAAAAAATGCTTAGCAAAAGCCAAACAAGGGTATTGTTTTCAAGAAACTACATAGGTTTAGGTCAAAAGCATGAAATAGGGGCACTATTTTTAGGAAATAGTGTAGTTTCAGGTCAAGGGCACAAGAACAAGGGCGCAAGTTTAGGTTAATAATGCAATTGTTAGACAATAGTTTAGTTTCAAGGAAATAACATAAAACAACAACACAAATTTCAACAATAGTGCAGTTTTCAAGTAAGTGTGTAGTTTTCACAAGGAAAAAGAACCAAAACTGATGCAACTACATAGGAATCTCAAAAATAGTGTTATTGATTGACAAAACTTTGCACACACATAACGAGAACAAAAACATGATGAAAGAAAAAGTGAGAAGGTACATATCGGGCCATCGATGCTTGAAGGCCATCCAAACTCTTGAACAAGCTCAAAATGATGTGGGGCAACCTTGAATCTCAACATTCTTCCTCAACAACTGACAAAATGTGAAATATAGAGATAAGAATTATCAAGAGGATCAAAGCACAAATGAGCTAATTTGAAGACAAATTCCCTATATAACACCTCACTAAAAAAAAATTTCATCTAGGAAACCCTAAATTCACTTAGGGAATCTTCCTACTTTCAAATTAGAAGCTCTGAAAAGCATTAGAATCAGAAAAAAAGAACATATTGATATAACATTTTATCTAAAAACATCAAAAGAACAATACAATAGTGCCAAGAGCCTGACCTCAAAGCTTGAAATTTTCAGTCAACCTCTCAAGGGGGCAGCACAAACTCTTACCATCATTCCACTAAATGTTGAGGCATAGTGGGGCATAATTAAAAAAAAAACTTGATCTTAAAAACAAAATATTTGAAACAAAGCAACCAATACTTTGTATCAAAGAAGGGAAAAATGTAGACATGTGAAATTGGCTTAAGACCTATCACACACCCCAAACAACATTGAACAACATTGAACAACATCGAACAAAATTGAACAACATCGAATAGCATCGAATGGAATCAAACAATATCGAACAACATCAAACAACATCAAACAACATTGAACAACATCAAATGGCCTTGAACAACATCAAACAATATTAAACATCATCTCAGACATCCTATAACATCTCAGAATGACTTGGAATTGTCCCGTAACATCTCAGAATGACTCAGAATTATCCCGTAACATCTTAGAATGACTCAAAATTGTCTTGCAACATCTCAGAATGATTTCAAAATATCCAATAACATCTTGGAATGACTCATAATTGTCCCATAACATCTGAGAATGACTCATAATTATCTCAAAACATCTTGGAATGACTCAGACTTGTCTTGTAACATTTCATAATGGCTCAAAATTGTCCCGTAATATCTTGAAATGACTCGAAATTATCCCATAACATCCCAAAACAACTTGTAATCATCTTGTAATGTCTCAGATCATCTCAAAACATCTCGAAATCATCCCAAATTATCTTGAAATCATCCCATAATGTCTCAGATCATCTCAGGATCATCCTACAACATTCCCACATCACACCACATCAAAGATGACATAAAAACCCTAATTCCTCTATTAATTGAATAATACAACATTATTTAATTAATTCACTTTTTCATCATTTTGGATAAATTAAATAAATTTCACTTAATTAATAAAGTCCTGAAAACCCTAAATTCCTCTATTGATTAAATAAAACAACATTATTTGATTAATTCATGTTTCATCATTTCAACCAATTAAATAAATCACATTTATTTAATGAAGTCCTAATCTCACTTTATTTTCTTTTGGATAGATTAAATAATGCCAATTATTTAATTACATCTCTAAAACACCTTATTCCCCTAAATTGATTGAATTATTAAATAATAATTTAATTACAAAACTTTCCCTCCAAAATTTGAATAATTAAATCAAACTATTCAAATCAATTATCAAAAATCAAATCAAACTAATGCAACTTTGTTTGCAAAAGTCAAACTTTATTTGCACATTCAACTCCAAAAAGGAAATAATTAATTAAATCAATTAATTCATATTCCTCACCTACTTTCTGATTGATAAAATTATGATTGTTGACTAAGTAATCTAATTTGTTAACTAATCAATCTAAATTGCTAACTAAGAAATCTAATTTGTTAACTGATCAATCACATTCCTAACTAACCCATCAAATTCCTAAATAAGCCATCAAAATCCCAACTGATCAACCTAAATTTGTTAACTGATCAATCGCATCCCTCACTAGCCAATCTATTTCTCAATTACCCAAATTGTGCAATCAACTTTGCATAATTTTCTCATGTCTAAATCCTCTCAACACACTCCAACCATTGATCTGGATATTCTTCAGCACAATCTTGATCATCCATTTCAAATTTCATTTTCTATATAACAAACCCCTTTCCTCACAAATAATTATCAGAGAATCAACATACATTGAGCAACGAAGTGTTGTCAAGAAAACCATTGGTAGGGCTTCACCATTTCTTTGATCAACCAAACAAAACAGTCACTCATCAAGCTTTTGCACACAAACTTTGGAGGCTTCGCAGTGATAAGAACAACCCAACATCAGGTGAATACACTCCACTATGAGATGGTGAGACTATGTTATCTTGTACATTCATTTATGTAATCATAAATTTGTTTATGCATGTTAAAATAGCTTAGTTTCATTTCATATGTGTAGGTTTAGATCTTAGATTAATATGTTTAATCTTAGTTTAGATGCTTGGATTTGACATGTTTTGATCCCTCTTTCGTACTAACATTCTCCCCCCCACACAAAATTAAGCACACACAACCTTAACACAATATAATCTCTTTGGATAACAAAATTAACTTGAACATGAACTTATTAGCTTATTTCCAGAACTGCAAGTCCTAAAACTAGAAATTAGAGAAATATGGAGCAACTACATTTCTCCCAGACCACAACCAGATACACAAAAAAGCATAGTTCACAACTAGTGAACATATCTCACACTGTACAATGATCCATAAACCCAAAATATAGATATAACAACTATCAAAAATAATGAACAATACCTCAGATCCTCACTAGCATAGCAGAAAATCCCAGAGAAAAACCTAGAGCAAACATTAAATACCTGCAACCCTTCTTTATTACAATTTTCTAAATATCCTTGACATATACAACCAATAACCATCATTCATGAAATTAATGACAACAACAACTAGTTGATAGTTAGTTAACTAGTTGAAATCAATGACAACACCTTCATACTTGCAACAATCTCCCCCTTTGTCATTGATGGAAACACATGATGTGAAAAACCATCAAAGACAACACAAATTTGAACCATCAATCTTCAAAAATTCTTTCTCCCCCTTACTTTATATATTTTTCAAATGATACCTTCTCCCCCTTTGAAATCAATGGCAAAGGCCAAGAATGTTTTACATTGATTTCCCCTTTGACATTAAGAACATTTCCCAATACAAAATACTCCTTCAATGACATGTGACACTACCTACTCCCCCTGAGAGGTATCCACCAAAAATCAATCCAGAAGAAAGATAGATCCATAGACCCGCCAAAATGATGCATCTCCATATGCATCTAGTTCAAGAAAGAAGGGGCAATAACCCCTAACTTCTCCCAAAGATACTCAAAAGTATCTTTAGGAAGAGACTTGGTAAATATGTCAACAACCTGATCCTTTGTAGGTACATACTCAATATTTACTTCATTCTCCACAACCTTCTCTCTCAAAAAGTGATACCTTACTAACATATGTGTTTTCCTTGAGTGCATCACTAGATTCTTTGAATATTAATTACACTTGTATTATCACAAAAGATAGAAATGGGTTCATCATACATTACTTTGATATCTTTCAATGTCTATCTCATCCAAAAACTTGTGTACAACAAGATTCTTTAACAATATACTCAACCTCTGCAATGGATAAGGAAACTGAACCTTTCTTTTTACTTAACTAGGACACAAATCTACAACCAATAAATAATGCACCACCACTTGTACATTTTTTATCATCAACACAACCTACCCAATCTACATCTATATGAGCACTTAGTGTAAAATCAATATCTCTAGGATACCACAATCCATAATCTAGAGTTCCATTCAAATATCTGAATATCCTTTTAACAGAAGCAACATGTGTTTCTTTAGGGTCTTCTTGAAATCTAGCCACAAGACAAACTACATGCATTAAATCTGGTCTAGTAGTAGTTAAGTACAACATTCCTCCAGTCATAGACCTATATTTACTTTGATCATCCTTAGATAAATCATCATCTTTACTCAATTTGCAGCCAGTCACCATAGGAGTGCATACCGGATTGGAACCATCCATCCCAAACTTTTTCAACATTTATTTTACATACTTTGACTGTGAAATAAAAATCCCTTTGTCTATTTGATTGATTTGTAGCCCAAGAAATAAATTCATCTAACCAAGAATAGACATCTCAAATTATTTTTTTATCTCTTCAAGAAACATCTTGCACATTGTTTCATTTCCTCTAAAGATAATATCATCAACATATACAACCATTATCAAGATTTTGTCATTTTCAATTTTGAAGTACAAATTACTATCTATCATACCTTTATTAAAACCTTGTTGACTAAAATATCTTTCTAATCTTTCATACCAAGCTTTAGGAGCTTTCTTCAATCCATATAAATCCTTCTTTAATCTGTAGACCATATCTGGTTGATCTAACAACTGTAATCCTTTTGATTGTTCCATGTAGACTTCTTCTAATTCACCATTCATAAATTTAGACTTTGCATCCATCTAATAAAATTTAAAATCTTTATGTGCAACAAATGCTAAATTTTTTTTTGATAGATTCCATCCTTGCCACTAGAGAAAAGGTCTCCTGAAAATCTATACCTTATACTTGTGAGTAACCCTTACACACAAGCCTTTCTTTATTTCTAACCACTTCTCCATTCTCATCCAACTTGTTTCTAAATACCCATGATTTTGATCCAATTATGTTTTTATCTGCCAGTCTAGGGGCCAATTCCCAAGTTTGATTCTTCTCAATCTACATAAGTTCTTCCATTTCTCTCATCCAATGCTCATCTTCACATGCTTCACTCGCCATCTTTGGTTCAAATGCATAAAGTAAACACAAATTTATTTCAGCAACAAATCTACTTTCTGTCAATAATCCTTTCCTCTTGTCTCCAATGATTTTATTTTTTGAATAATTATTTTGCACATATTTAGGTGTCTTTAGGGACACCACCAAATCTTCTTTTGCATTCTATTTTTCCTATTCTTCCACAACTTATTCTACTTTTATACAATCAGGTTCATCAGATACATATCCATCAACTTCAATTGAATTCTTCAACACTTCATCAACCTTGACATTTGTGCTCTCTACAATATTTCTTAGTCTTTTATTGAAACGTATGTAAGATTTTCTTCTAGTAGAGTATCCAAGGAATATACCATCATCACATCTAGCATCAAACTTCCCTAAATTTTCTTCATCCCTTTTGATATAAAATTTTCTTCCAAATACCTTGAAATACTTGATAGTAGGAATTCTTCAACATCATATCTCATAGGGGGTCTTAGTATTGTTATCTTTAGCTTGAAATTGATTGAAAACATTAAAAACATTGTGAATAGATTATGTCTAGTAAACTTCTAGTAGACCCGCCTCTATAATTATTGATCTAGCAACTTCTTGAATCGTTATGTTCTTTCTTTCAACAACTCCATTCTACTAAGGATTTATCAGAGAAAATAATTATATTTTTATTCCATGAACTTCACAAAACATATTAAAATCATTGGAGGTGAATTCACCACCTCTATCAAACCTCAAGAATTTTATTCTCAAATTTACTTCATTCTCAACCATAGCTTTAAATTCCTTGAACATATCTAATACATTAGATTTCTCTCTAAGAAAAGTAACCCATGTATATCTAGAGTAATCATCAATTAGAAGCATAAAATACCTATCACCTTGTAGACTTCTCACTCTTGTAGGACCAAAAATATCTGTATGAATCAAATCTAGTAGTCTGGTAGTAGATTGTTCCTTCGACCTAAATTAGTTTCTAGCTTGCTTTCCAAACTTACAATTCTTAAAAATAGCATTAATAGGATTTTTAATCCTTAGTAAATCTCTTATAGCTTGTACAAAATTGATTATCACCACATTATCAAAATTCATGTGACAAATCCTCTAATGCCATAACCAACTATCGTTAATCTAAGACATAAATTAATGTCCATCAACACCCTTAAGTTGATAAATATTTCCTTCATATTTCTTTCTAGCAACAATCACTATTCCAGATCCTTTCTTGATCTCACATATCTCATCCTTGAATACAATATTATATCCTTTATTACACATCTTCCCAACACTCAAGAGATTATTCCTTAAACCCTTAACATAGTAGACATCATCGGTATTATTCTTTCCATCAAAACTTACTAAACCTATCCCATAAATCTTAGCACTACTATCATCTCCAAACTTAACGAAGCCTCCATCATATTTTTCAAGTTTAACAAACTTACTCTTATCACTAATCATGTGATGCAAATAACCATTATCAATAACCCAACAATTCTTTTCTTGTTTAGCATGAAGGGTAGAGATCATGGTATCTTCAACTTTCTTTGGATCACTTTCCTTCACCTATCTTTCAGTATTAGCAAGAGTGGATTCATCTTATATAGCAAGAACAAGCATTCATTATCATCAAAATCTCCATAATTAGACTCTTCATTTACATAATATTCTATCTTAATCATCTTCCCTTTTTCTCTTTGCTTAATTTATGTTTATTCTTTGTAGCTCTTTCTAGACGTCTTGAATCATAATGACCAATTCCTCCACAACTAAAGCATTTAAAGGGTAACTTATCTTCATACTTAATAGGGTGCTTTTTCATTCTTTTTACAAAGTTAGCTTCTACTTCATCAAATTTTTCTTCATTCAGATCATCAAAATTTGCAGCTCTAAAAGCAATTTCTGACTGTTATCCATTTCTCAAGCTAGGATTTTTCATTTCAAATGATGTTAGAGTACTCAATAACTATTCTTTAGTATGTCTTATAATCTTCAAATTCCTCAATAGTAGATACCTTTTCACTATATGCATCATGGAGAGTTATGAGAATCTTCTTCATAATCTTGGGTTCTTCCACTATAGCCCCCAAGTCCCCACATTCCACCTACCATCTCATCCACTCTCTATACATAGGATTTATTGTTCTCATCTTCAGACATATGCAGGATCTTGAATTGTGATTCTAAATTCTGCAACTTTTCTTCTTTGACCCTTTCATATCCTTCATGAATCTTTTCTCATGTATCCTAGACCTCTTTAGTAGTCTTCAAATTTTTGAATTTCATTAATTGAGAATGTGAAAGACTATTCTTCAGAATTAGATTTTCCTTGTTGTTTGCTTCATTCACCTTGAACTCATCATCTATACTTTAACCATTCACACAAGAAGTATATGTAGTCTTATAAGCTTTCTCAACATCATATCCACAGTATTCTAGATATCCTTCCATCTTTGTCTTCCAGAAGGCATAGCCAGTCCCATCGAACCAAGGAAACTCAATAGTGATCTTGCTCACCATCCCAAACCTTCCTTAAGTAGTTAAGATCTTCTCTAAGGAACCAAGCTCTAATACCAATTGTTGAACAAGCAAAACAAGAGGGGGATGAATCAGTTGTAGAAATTTTAACCTTTAAAAATTCCACTAGAGGTTAGATAAATTATCATTCACAAATCCTTTACTCTACTAGTGTGATTAATCATTAAGTGCAAAATCAAAAACTAAAAGAAGCAAAACCATACACATAATAACACTAGATTTATGTGGAAAAACCAATGAGAGAAAAACCATGGTGAGGATTATCTCAAAATATAGATAATATCAAAAATAAATACAAAGGCTCAGTGTCAAAGAAGGCTCACTATCAAAATAGGACTTACTGTCTAGAATAGGACTCAATATCTAATAAGGGTTAACCACTTGGAGGTCTCAGTGCTAGAGAATTACAAATAAGATAGAAGATATTTATTACAAATATAAAACAATCTCAATGCAATAGACATTTCCACCACAACTCGATCACATACTTGAAGACATGCTTGAATGATAGAGTACACCTTCAACTCACTACCTCCAAAAACTCATAATTAGATTTCACATTGATCTACTCAAAGTTTCATGACACACACACACACACACTATTTTGCATCTATCTCACAATTATCTTTCTTTCATTCATCTTTCACAAACATCTCAACTTGTATTTATACCATCTTCAACTTTGAAACTCATCCAAAGTCAGCTATAGACTAATTACATTTACAAATTCAAATTAGGCTGGCACCAAAATATTCTATGGTGGAATTAGAATGAGGGAAACCTAAACACACACTTAATGAGGACCTAAATGAGTCCCAATGCACCTCAACCTACTTTCATGAACTTCGTCAGTAGTGTTTAACACAAGGTCAGCCAATACCCATGTAAAACACAAAAAATTAAGTACACACAAGCTTAACATGATCCAATCTCTCTAGATAAAAAAATTAACTTGAACATGACCTTATCAGCTTATTTACATAATCAAAAGTCCTAAAACCACAAATCAAAGAGATCTGGAGAAACTATATTTCTCCCAAACCATAGCTAGATACATGAAAAAGAACAGTTCACAACTGGTGAACATATATCACATTGTACTTGACAATCCATAAACCCAAACTCTAGATATAGCAACTAGAAACAATCATGAAGAATAAATTAGATCCTCACTAGCATAGTAGAAAATATCAGAGCAAAAATAGAAGCAAACATTGAATACCTGCAACCTTTCTTTATTACAATTTTCTCAATATCCTCGACATATACAACCAATAACCATCATTCATGACATTAATGACAACAACTAGTTGACATCAATGACAACACCTTAATACTTGAAACAATAGATTCATATTGATTCATGTGATTTTGTTAGTCACTTGGAAAGGATATTTACTAAGGGCCTCAATCCTAGATGAAATTCAAGATGTTTGATTAGGGATGGTGTTATAGATATTATGCTAATTGATTTGATTAGTTACTTGAACATTTACTATTGGAATATAGTTAGCAATTAAATATTCAAAAAAATTATTATTGGTATGTTTGATAGGTTGAGTAGGAGCGTTGAGTGTCTATTTACACCAATTCAACATGGGTATTGGAGTAACCTGATTCATTGCATATGATATTATACCAAGATGAGATACTCTAGAGACAAGCTTTATAAGTTGGTATTGCTTGTAAAAGTGTGGTTAATAGGTGATATGTCAATAGGCATGTCTTGGTACCTTATTGTTGGTAGAGATCCATTAATCACTCCGAAATTGGGATCAATTTCTCTCTAATGTTCAATTGTAGTAGCATAATTTTCCTAATCTCTTCTTAATAATAGGACTAATAGAAGGTCAAGCACTCTTAATTATGTTTGGATAGTTGAGTTTTCAATTGTAAAAGGTGTAATCAATTTTCTATACAACCTTTGAATTTTTTTAACACAATAATAGAATTAGTTGGTTATTTTATACAATTGATAAACTATTGATATAAATATGGAAGGATAAATATAGATTTTGAAATAGTCAATAAATTTATCCTCCAAAGTTTTCCACTTGACAATATATTATGTTGGAAGACTAAGATAGACACTATAGGAAAATACCATAAGGAATAAGGGAAGGGTATGCATGCTACATCTTGGTGTTTAATATTTCCTCTACAAAAGGAATCTTTGAAATCTTGAATGTGTTATTTTGTAGTTTTTGATTCTCCATAGATGAAATTGTGATATAAATTTTTGGGGTTCCTCGGATGATTATGTAACCCACCAAGGATCTGATGCAAAGGAGATTCATTTGGTTGAAATAAAACCATAGTTAGTTTTGGATCTAATTCTATAATTGGTTATGTTGGAGTGGGATTGATTACAATTTGTATATTCTATGAATATTCCATTGAGTTAGATGATTTAGCTCCAAGTAGAGCTAAGAATTATTCTATATCTCTCAAGGGAAAAATAAAAAATATATTTTCCATTTTTAACTAAAGGGCCCTTCTTCTAGCACCAGTTATGTTAATGGTGTAAATGGCATCATACAACATAGGTGAGACATTCTATCTCACCTCTTCTAAAATACAACACATTTGAGATATGTGGTCTCCAAGGTGTCTATAGTTGGGTCATAATGATGTTGATTTACTTAGTGTTTTATGTAGAAGATTTGTTCAAGGGGCCTTTATGGTTTTTCTAGATCTAAAAATAGTTATTTTCTATTCAAAAGTTTTTTTTGTTTTATGTATTTTTCCTTTTATATTTTTAGGTTTTGATCTATTCTACTAATTTATATAAAAAAATTTAAAAGGAATAGAGTTAACAAGACTTAGATCAAAGAAAGGAATTATTTTATTTTGATTATTTTTTCAATCTTTATGTAAAAAAACTTGAGAGAATTTTGTAATCTAGTTTATAAAGATCAACAACTGTTTGATCCCAAATAATTCTTTCACAATATTCTATAAAATCAAGGATTTTTTTATTGATAAAGGGAGTGAAGTAAATATATTATTTTGATATTAAAAAACATTTACATTCATGTGTATAGTAATTACAACTATTTCCCAAATATGGGAGAACATAATAAGAACCAAAATAGAATCATTTTTTCAAAATTGATTGAAGAGAGGAAAAATACATTGAATCAACTAGCACAACTTCCATTTGAGCTCTTAGCCTCAACCAAAGTATCTAGATAAATATCTTCGTCAACATGAGTAAACAAGAAATAAATTGCATTGAGTAGATTAAATACTTTAAGAAATATAGCCTCACCAAATGGTGTCATCTGGTCTAGCCACAAGAGAAAATTATGTGGAGCATTACCAACCATGCCCATAACCATAATAAGAAGGATAGACAATAGAACCAAATAATTAACCCTAATAATATATCAATATACCACCATATTTTATGTGCATATTTAATGAGAATTCTAACATTTCATCAAAATAACAAATCTTCAACATAAATATTCTTAATTTTCTCATATACTTCAAAACATAATGATTTAAATAAGAAAATCTACCATTCTAGAGATTCAAAATAATTTAAGAAGAGTATTTTATATGATTTCACTACACAAAAATATTGATCTTCTCCTTCTAAAGTTCTATCTCTACTATTGCAAAAAAAAAATCTAAGTATTATTTGACTATTCAATGTTAAAAGAGGCATCACTTTTACAATCTCTAGTATTAACTTTATAGAGGGAAGGATTAAACATAAATATATTAACCATAAGATAATATCATCTAAACTAAATATTTTTAATTAAAAAGACATTTTTTTTATTCACTTTGTATGTAATTTAGAATTGAAATTAGCTATCAAATAATTGTCTAAAAATAGGGACCACCTTTATTAAGTAAAGTGGGGTCCACTATTTTGCAATTTTTTATTGCATCACCAATTAATAATAATTATCTTAGAAACCAATGCCAATTTGACTTGGTATCAAAATTGATTAAAAAATTCTAAAATTTGAAAATTCAATGTTGTTGGGCTTTCTTCTTGTATTCCAAGTAGTTGCTTAGACACTTGGATAAATTATCATTATATGTCCTCTTGATAAAATCTATTCTAATATTTAAGTATTCAAACATTTTAATGGATAAATAAATTTAATTATTTATATCATGCAACCCATTATCTAGTTTTTTTTTGAATTTGGACCTACATTGTATCAACTAGTCCTTTGTGTTTTCATCTACTTAGTATGAAACTCTTCCACTTTATTCCTAACTACTTTTTGTATTTCTAAAACCAATCCTATTGTATGTTTATCTATATTTATGGAATTTATACTTATTACCTACATCAAAAAAATATTTGAAATTATCCCTTACTCTATGGAGTACTCTCTTTTATAACTTTTCAAGAATAAACCATATTATAAAATCCTTCTTAAAAGTTATAGCTTTGATAGTTTCTTCAAAAAATATTCATCACCCTACTACAAAATTTTATTTTTATCTAATATCTTAACTAGTATTGTTTATCTAAGTAGAGGAAATTCATGCTCATATATATCATCTTTTGATCTTACCAAGTTCAAAACTTATTCCATTAATTGATCTAGGTGGAAAATCTATTGATGGAACTTGCACCCAAATGCTACCTATTTACATGCCTAATGTAACAATGAGTCTATAGAATTGTCCAAAGAATGTGTATTTTGTTTCATAGATTTCATTCTATCCAATTCATCTTTCAACATCAAAACTAAGGTATTTGTAGATGCACAAGGGGTGGAGGTTACCATAACCATTAAACGCTTCACAAAATTTGGTAATTATTCTCATTATTTTTTAAGTTTCCTTTTAGTTTCATGGTCTTTGAAAATCCTCAATTTTAATGATTACACAACTTCGTCTATAGAATATGCTCTTATTCCCTTGTTTATTTACCAAGATTAACTTGGGTGACCGGATATTCATGAGGGGACATATCTCTACCATCTTTATCGACTATAGGAGTTGCTATTTCAACAATCCATTCTTTATTTTGATTCAATCAAACTACCAAGAGAAATTTGGTCTTCTTTTGATCTTTCTCTTTATTCACCATAGTAGTTATTGCTATTAAATCTAAAGGTTAAACTTGTACACTTCTTTTCCTAGCAAGAAAATATAACTTTAGCCAACTTGGGCTAGTTGAAGCACTCTACAAAACTAAATAGGCACATGTCATTGTCATTTTAGAGGAGAACTAAGAGGTGGAAGTACTTGTTGTTATTGTAGAGCAGAAGGAGGAGAAGTGTGAACTAATAATTGGTGTACTAGAGGGATTTTAGGATGAGACTAATTCTTGTATTGATTATTTTTGTCACCCTCATCCTCTATGTCCCAAATTAATATGGTATCATGTTGGGACTCTATCATACTTGGAGGAGACTAAGGAGTTTGAAAAATATCCTCTCCTTTCTTCAATCCCAAATAAAATGGATGTAAAATGTTAGAGTAATAAGTTATTCCACTTAATTAATTTAATCATATTGGTTAATTAATTAAGTCACTTACTCCTTTAGGTTGCTTAAGCTAAACTTAGACACATTAACAATTATTTATTAATTATTAAGTGTGCACAATAGGGTTTCATTTAGGGTTTCCTAATTTTAGGTTTTTTTGATCTCCTCCATAAGGATTGATCACATTGTAATTATCATATTATTCAATACTCTTTTTCTAGTTTTGAGCTTGCACATTCTTGCTTGAGAATTTACAAAACATATTATTGTTTGTTTTGGATATCTGTTGCATGTGACAAGTGATTGCATGCAGGTGATTCTTAGGGACTGTGAAGTTGGATTTATCAACTTCTACATGGTATTAGAGCTCCAGACCTATGGCTTCCTATTCATGATTTGAAGATATTCTCTCATAGCGTTTCTTTCTGTGTAAGGGTTTCAAGCCAGGCTGATTTTTTGTGCATCTGGGGGTTGGCAATTTTTATGTGCATCTTTTGGAAAAATGGGCGTTGCCATTGCATTCAGAACGCCCAAAAACCCTAGGAATACCTTTCGTTTTGTCGATTCTGGACCTGCTTAAAAAAAAAGGCAAAAATAATTTGCCAAAGAGGCCCGTACGGCCTCCCCAACACATAGTCCGAGGCTCGAAAATCAGAAAAAAATAATTTTTTTTTAAAAACATGTGTTTTTTAAAAGTTTTTTTGCACAGCTAGTTCAGAGGGCATGTGCCGCCACTTCACCACCCAATGGCCACCACTGCACCGCCGCTACCAACAACACCTCCCACCCATCACTCCCCTATGCTTAGCCCCTGTGGGCTTTGGAGTCTTCGGCCTGGGTTCTATTAAGAACAGAGAGCTCCACCGGATAAGCCCCCGCGAGACTCAGCCCTCGCCAGGGTCACATCCATAACCAGGAGCCAGTGCCAACCCCCAACAATGGTCATGTGAGTGACCAAGAGCTTCGGCTCTAGCCCCCACCACCATCCCCCTGGTCTTGCATGCGACCAAGGGCTTATTTGTTTTAGCCCCTGAGGGCTCCTAGAGGTTTTATTGAGCAAATTGGAGCAGTTTTACGAAATCGGTTATAACTTTCTCATACGGTGTCCGTTTTTTGAAAACAAGATATTGTCGGAAAGCTAGTTCAACGCTCTATCTAGTGATGGAGGTTATAATTTTTTATTTTTCAGTTTTGATGCTTTTTTTGGCCTTTGAAGCCCGAAGTTGTTGTTTTCACTCTGAGAGGCATATTTTTTGTGTCTAGACTCCATTTTGCAAAAAAAAAAGGTGTCGGAAAGCTGGTTCAATGCTCTACATAGATCTCAGACCTATTTTTTCAAAAAAAATTACCAGGTATCTTATTTGATCTCAGCCTTTACTTTTTTAGTTACTTTCTTGGGAAGCGTGCAATGAGGCTATTTTTTGAGATCAATGAGAATTTTTTTTTATTTGAGAGTATATATTGTTGTTTTCTATCATGGATACACATAATATTTCACCCCTTACTCCATTCAACTATTTTGGTTGGAAAACAAAAATGGAGATTCATTTGAAACACAAAGGGTTGTACAGGGTAACCATGGGTACAAAAATTGAACCTATAGGTGTTGCTGAAAAGAGAAAGTGGTTAAATAGATGTGATGAAGCTTATGGTACATTATGTATATCTCTTTCTTCTGACCTTCTTTTTTACATTGAATCTTACACTACATCCCATAAGGTTTGGACTACTTTACAGTCTTTGTTTGGGAAGCAGAATACTATGAGAGGGTTTTAGTTAGAGAAAGAGATTATTGGCTTAAATCCTAGGGATTTGGACAACATCCAAGATTTTTTCATGAAAATCAAGTCTCTTAGATTGTAGTTGTCACAGTGTGGTGTTCAGAAGGAAGACTCTCAATTGATATTGTCCATTCTTTCTAAGCTTGGACTAGATTATTTAGTTTTTGTTTCTACCTTTTATGCTACTAGGGATGCACTTGGTACTAGATTTACTATGCCTTATTTTGATGATTTTGCATCTTCTCTCACTTGAGAGTAGGCCAAGTTGGCTAATATGGGCAAGTTGAAGCCCTCTTCATCACAAGAACTTATTGCATCATAGGATCCCAAAGATCAAAAGGCTTCTACAGGCAAAGGAAAGAAATAGAAACAAAAGCATTCCAAATCTCATGAGTAGTAGAAGGAGTCCTTAGATTCATCATCCTCTTCTAATGGGAAATCATCTAGGAAGGAGAAGGGCCCATGTGTATATTCCAAGAGAGAAGTACATGCATAACATAATTGCTACAAGAAAGACATTGATGAGCTGAAGAATCTTCTTCAGAAACATCAGATTGATTTGCCTTCTAGGATGTTTGCCTCATCTCCTTCCCCTCATTCTTCTTCTTCTTCTTCTTCAGTGCAGCATGATAGGGGCACAACTATTTTACATACTTCATCAGATATGAAGGGACATTGTCTTTATGCTTCTTTGAGTCTTGGATCAGGGAGATGGCTTCTAGATTCAGGAGCATCTCATCATATGGCTTCTACACAGTCTATGTTCACTTCCTTTGAGTCTCACACTATGTCTCCTATTTTGATGGGAAATAATACATACATGAGTTTTACAGGGAAGGGGTCTATTAGTTTTGGGGACAACACTTTTTAGGATGTCTTATGTGTTCCTCATTTGATGAACAACCTTCTTTCTATATATCAAATCACACATTGAGGCAATGGGAGGTCTGTGGAGTTCACACCTAATTCAGTTATCATTAGAGACTTGGAGAGTAGAGTGGTTATTGCTATTGGGGTGGTGGATGAATCATCTCGGTTGTATTCCTTTGCAGATTTTTCTACTGATGGTGCTTATGTTCCTACAACTTTTCATCACACTTCTAGTGTGAATCATTATTCAGAGGAGAAATTTGGCTTCTTGAACATTGGAGTTCTCACTTCAGATCCTTCTCTTGAGCCATCCATTCCATCTCCTCCACCTACTATTGTAGTTGTTGATACTTCTATGACTATAAATGTGGTTTCTTCTATTTCAATGCAGCAGGATCTAGTTGAGAATTAATCTTTGGAGGTTTCGCTTTAGTCTTCACCTACTTTTACTTCTTCATTTGTTGAGGTCACACCTGCTTCTATGGAGACACCTTGGGCTACACCTACTTCACCTTTAGATATTGCATTCATTCAACCTCTTCCCTCTCACTTCTTTTAGGAGATGTGGTTTCTTCAGTCCTTTTGGAGCTACTTCATTATGGGGGGGCTATGTGGTCTATTTCTTCCTCTCTTCTGGGGGGTTTTGTCATGTATCTTTTTGATGGATGGTGTCCTTGGGGGGTCTTATGGATTCCTCCATATTTCATCACTTAGTTTATATTTACATTCTATTTTGGGGAGTAGTTTCGTTACCACTAGGTTTTCTCCTTTACCCTAGTTAGTTTAGTTTGCATTGCATTTGTACTTGGGTACCTCATCCAACCTTTTTTGTTGGGACCCATCTTTTCTTTCGTAATAATTCCAGCTTCTACATAAAATTCTATGAAATATTTTAATTAATCAAAAAATATATCAATAAACTACCATATTTGTTTTTAGAAAAAGTGGCAAAGCCACTATAATATATTAATAGATATATAAATATAGCTTTTTACATCCTCGTTTGAGGGGAATACCAGTAGGAAAGAACCAGGAAGAAAACCTCTGGTTATAGCCAATATCATTACAAAATTTGGCCCAAGGCCCATCACCCTATTACAAAATTGTCCCACAGACTTTACAATTTCACCCCATGATAGAGACCCATGACAAAATTTACCAAGATAATTGGCTACAGTGCCACCACCTCTCCTTTTTTCCCACATGATGTATTGAAACAAAAAATGAGAAGGGAGGTGAAAATTTCAACCTAGCCTCTACAATATGAACCAGGCATGTCCCAATTTGTTTCATCGCATAACAATAATATAGATTACCGAAAAAGAAAATTTTCCATACACACCGCCCCAATTACTCCTCCATATACTATGCACACAAAGATTTTTAATCTTGTGCTTCAGATTTTCCATCTTGTGTTGTATTTAAGCCACCGTGAATTTATTCTCTAGCAAAGAAATCAATCCCTATAAAGGGAACCATCTCCTTCTCTGAATGGTCCACAGTAACAATGCGAGCCCTCACAATTAGGCTTTGAGATGCAGCTTTGGAACATTTTTCTTCATCTATAGCATGAGCCCTGGGAATGTAGAGATATTTTGCCTTTGAACCTGCAAAAGAGCTACATGAAAAATTTTGCACATGATCACAAAGGTGAGAGATAGCATACAATTTTTCTTTAATGTCAATGTCCATAAACACACACCTTTTTGTAGTGCTTTTTTAAGGCTCTTAAAAGAAGATAGTCATTTATATACTGAAGAGCCAGTCTTATGGCTTTGAAAATTTCTTCAAACCCTGAACACAACTTCAGATATTCATGGGGAAATAGACCTTCAATATAACCTTCCCCTTCAAATAGATTATACTCTTGCACCATAGCTAATAGAGAATTCTTATCTAAAAATTGGGGTTTCACAATTTTTACAACAATAATCTCTAATTCTTGCAAGGATTGAAGCAAATCCATAGAATTAGATAAGAAGATAGACAAAGCCTAAGATGGGAATAAAATTCATAAAGCTCTTGGGTGAGTGACCTCCACACCAAGCACTAACCAAACATAATCCTCTACTCTCATGCAGTCTATCTTGAATAACAAGATGAGATCCTCTTGAGAGAGGCTATTTTCAAAATGCCATTCCCAAGGTTGTATCAAGCATTTAATTCATAAATTCCAAGGGTGGATGGCCATATCCACAATAGAAAAAAAAAAATTCCCAATTTGGAACAAGTTTGTAGACAATAACTCTCAGAAAATACTTAAAATAGATATGTGAAAGTGAAAGCAAAATGCAATTTTTAAAGCTAAGCAAGATTTAATGATGAAAGTGCACGTTTCTCAGAGAGAATAATGAAAGTTTAAGGCAATAAAGGATATATTAATGAATGCAGATCCTTTGCACTATGTCGTATCATGCGAAATATCCCATAGATCATCAGGAGATAAATGCAGCGTATTGCTACACATATATGGGTACCAGAAAAATTAGCAACATGTAAACCCCATCATTTTCTAAAAGGGTGGTGAGATAACTTGGAATGGTAAATTTCCATATAATACCCAACCTTTCCCATCATAAGGCCATAAGTTTCATATCTCCCAAAGCATGACGCTGTCAAAATGTACCAATTGGGACTTGCACAAGTGTCGATGGGAGGACGAGAATCGCCCTTAAAATATATAATAATGATGACCTAGGCTGAGATACTACATGGCAAAACCAAATTTAGCAAGTTAAAATTCCCTCACCAAATCGGCAATAAATTGGAGGTCCAGCCAATTTGGATAAATAATTCAATTTTTTGGAATAAAAGAGGCCCCAATGTTATTGTGATGGGTATCCTGATCGATAAGATCTTTTATGTGAGGATAATCTAAAAGTGAAGTCACATGAGATAACATATAGATTTCCTACTTTAAGCTTCCCAAATTAGCTAGACAATCTGCTAACTTGTTTCCTTCCCTGTAAGTATGAGAGATCATATAGTTTTGAAATTTATCAAGAAGAGCCCATACTCTTTGAAGAATGTACTAAAGACCCCAATTTTGAATTTTCCTTACAGGAGTTAACAATCAAGAGTGAATCTCCTTCGATATGAATGTTCGTGATGCCCATTTCCAAACCAATTAGCAGAGCCTTTGATTTAGCTATATTGTTAGAACCATTGTGGAGATATTTTGAACATAATGCAAGGATCTTACCCTATGAATTACGCAGGCTAATACCTATCCCTGATTCACCTAGATTCCTTTTGAATGTGCCATAAAAGTTCAACTTGATAAATTCATCTTGGGGGGCCTTCCATTTTGCATGCTTTCTATTAACTTTTTCCTGGTTTGATTTCAATTGACTTCCCAGGAATGGTAGTTTTATGTGCTTCTAATTCTACATAATATCATTATCCCAATTTGTAAAAGAAGAGATTATATCTTTGGATTCTTGAACAGATGCATTTACTACTTCAAAAACTGCATTTTCAATTTTATCATTTATGACTTCATAAGAAGAAGATACTTTCTTGAAAATTCTTAGATTTCTTTCCCACCAAATATTCCAGATTACTAGAGATGGCACAATTCTCCAAATGCATGCAAAGAATGAGGATTTATGGAGAGTTGGCGAGCTTTGAAATAGGTCCCATAGAGAATTTAGAAGGGGGGAGAAATAGTTTAAGTTGTTAAGAGTGGATTCCTTTTGAATGTGCCATCAAAGTTCAACTTGATAAAGTCATCCTGGGGGGCCTTCCATTTTACATGCTTTCTATTAAATTTTTCCTGGTTTTATTTCAATTGGCTGCCCGGGAATGGTAGTTTTATGTGCTTCTAATTCTACATGATATCATTATCCCAATTTGTAAAAGAGGAGCTTATATCTTTGAATTCTTCAATAGATGCATTTATTGCTTCAGAAATTGCATTTTCAATTTTATCATTTACGACTTCATAAGAAGAAGATAATTTCTTGAAAATTCTCAAATTTTTTTCCCACCAAAGATTCCAGATTACTAGAGATGGCACAATTCTCCAAATGCATGCAAAGAATGAGGATTTATGGAGAGTTGGCTAGCTTTGAAATAGGTCCCATAGAGAATTTGGAAGGGGGCAGAAATAGTTTAGCTTGTTAAGAGTAAATTTCCAACACTGATGTGCAAAGGAACACCGTATGAATATATGATCAACATCCTCATATTCTTCATTACACAAGGGACACAAAAAAGGATCTGCTATTTTTAAATTTGCTAGTTGATCATTGGTCAAGATGCATTTCCTCAAGGAAAGCCATGCAAAACTTCTTGCCTTGGGGAGGATATTGTTGTCTCAAAAAAATATATAAACCCTTTGGTTAGGATATTGTCCTAAGATCTAATTGAGAACCTGGCAACCTTGCCTTACTATATAGATTTCATTCCTTGAAGGAGCCCATATCAATTTTTCATGATGCGAAGAGAGTTATAACAATCTAGCATCTAATATGTTTTGAAGTGCACTACACTACTGATTGGAAAGGGAAGGATCTAAAATATTTTTCAAAGTCACTTTGCCCGAGAGAGGATCAGTATTTTCAACATAATCCAATAGATGATCTCCCCAAGCATTCTTTAAGAATGTCATTACTGGAAGAAGGACCTTGATGTTTTGCAATGGAGGGTTCCCATTCTAAGAGTCCTTCCATAAATTAACACTCTGGCCATTATTTACTTCCCATGATAGATAAGAAACTACTAAATTCCTGCAAGAAAATAAGAAGTTCCAAATAGCTGAACCTTTTAGAGGATTAGCAACCGTGAAGACTCTTGATGGATCCATGTCATCTAAATACTTAGCTTGTAAAATTTGGCACCACTTGGCCTAAGGGCTAGCATACAATTTACAATCTAATTTTGTGCCAAAATATTTGTTGTGCCTTGAGAGGTTGTGAATACCCACCCCTCCTTGAGATTTTTCTCTAGCCATAGCTTCAAGGGCTATTAGAGGCACTATATTTTGCTCACCAATATTATTTTTTCCAAATGAAACCTCTAATTAATTTTTCCAATTCAAGAATAACTGATTTTGGAGCCTTTACAATTGCAAGAAAGTAATTAGGTATTGATGAGAGTACTGCTTTAACTAATATAATTTTTCCTGCGAGGGAGAGCCACCTAGCCTTCCATACATATATCATTGATTTAATTCTTTCTATGATTTTGGCCCAATCTGATGCTTTGTTTGGTTCGGAAAAGAAAGGTAATTTGAGGTGTGAGCATGGCATGTTTGTCTTTTGAAAGCCCAATATGTTTCTTAACTTCTTCTCATTGGACTCATTTTTATTGAGGATGTGTACTTTTGATTTTGAAGCATTTACCCGATGTCCTGATGTTGAGGAGTATTTTTTATCACTTCTTTGATTTGATTTACTTCTTCCACTAAAGCTTTACCAAATAAAATCATGTCATATGCAAATAGGGTGTGTGTGACTATTATATTTTTATTTTCTATCTAAACCCCTTTCCATAAACCAAGAGAATTTTTGTTTTGGAGAAGTATTTGCTCAATGATTCTACCATAATGATAAACAAGAAAGGAGAAAGAGGATCCCCCTATCGCACATCTTGTGAAGGATTGAAGAAGCCTGTGGGGGAGCCATAAAGAAGTATTGATAATGTAGCCCCTAAGAGACAAGCATTTATCCATCTACACCATTTAGCAGAAAATACAAATTTTAGCATTACTTTCCTCAAAAAACTCCGATTAACCTTGTCATATGCCTTCATCATGTCTAACTTGATAATAAATGAAGGGACATTATTAGAAACTATTGAATGCAAGGTCTCATGAGCCATGATAGCCCCTTCAAATGTTTCTTTTCATGGCACAAAACCCCCTTGTTCTTGGGAAATTATTCACGGGATAATTGGTTGTAATCTCAAATATATTGCCTTGGAAAATATTTTATAGATTGTGTTACACAAAGATATTGGTCTGAATTCTGCAAATGAAGATGGGACGCTAACTTTAGGAATAATGAATATGTTGGTTACATTAAACTGCTTGAGCAAAGACCCAGTTCTTCTTGATTCTTCAATTTCCCATAAGATATCATTACATACTATATCCCAACATTTCCAAAAAAAGAGAGCAGTAAACCCATCTGGCCTAGGGGATTTATTTGGAGGCAAGGAGAATATTACTTTATTTAGTTCCTCCAATGTAAATGGCTTTAATAACTCTTCATTATCCTTAGCTGACATAAGATCTGGAATTGAGTCTAGGAGTTCCTCATCTTTCTCATTTTGTTCAGAACTGTCATTTGGGGTAGATAAGAGGTCAAAAAAAAAAATGAACACACTCTTTCCTTATGTCTTCCTCGTTGGTAATCCAATTTCCTGAAGGGATTTCCTTAACTACTTGAATGACCTTCACAACCCTTTTTATTTGAGCGGATGTATGAAAATACTTAGTATTCCTATCTCCCTCTCGTAGTCATAGTTCCCAAGATTTTTGCCTCTAATAGGCTTCCTCTCTTGCACATTGCTCCTCCCAATCCATTTACAATATTTTATGGTTTTCATATAGAGATTCATCTAGACACTATTGGATAATTTGTTCATGCACTTCTTCCAGTTCTTTAGGGATCATATCTTTTTGTTGAAAGATGTTTTTAAAAGTTTTCTTATTCCATTCAATGAGTTGCTTCTTGATAAACATAATTTTTTTGCATAACTGGAACATCATTGTTCCAGGCTCAAAAGGGGTAGAGATCCACCATTCACAGATCAAATCTATAAAGTTAGGATGTTTGAGCCACATGCTTTCAAACTTGGAAGAAGATTTGATTGAAGAGGAAGAAATATTTGACACAGAAAGTGAAATTGCATAATGATCAGAGTCAAGGAAAGGAAGAATCTCATATGTGAACTTATGGAGCAAGTTAAACCAATTCGAAGATAGAAGAAATCTATCCAATCTGACTCCTATCTGCAAAAAATCCTTTTCTCTGGTTGGTCCAAATGAATTTACCCTTTACAGTGAATTTCCCTTAACATATTTGAGGTGATAAATTGGTTAAATTCAAACATTCATTTGGGGGGAGGACTGACCCCTCAAAATAATTCATCAAAATAATAGATCTTTAACATAAATATTCTCCATTTTCTCACATATTTAAAAACATAAATATTAAATGAAATCTATGATTCCAAAGATTCAAAACAATTGAACGAGTGGATTTTAGCAAGATTTCACTACACCAAAATCTTGATTGTCTCCTTCTAAAGTTTTATCTTTGCTGTTGCAGAAAAATACTAAGTATTGTCTCACTATTCAATATCCCCTTTTTATGGACAAAAGGAGGTATTTTTTATATTTATTTAACTTAAACTACAAGATAATAATATATAAACAAAATATTTTAACCACAAACACACACAATATTCTTTATTCACTTTACATGCCATTTAGAACTAAAATTAACTACCAACTTGTTGGTGGTTTTTAAAGAACCAAGCAGATCTCGCTAAGCATCTATGAATTTTCCAGATTCAATTCTTGAATACTCAGGAGATGATTGGCCAATGAATGAGAGGAAGCTAAGATGCTTCCCTCCCACACTTCGGGCTCTACAAAATCCAGGAGAGTAATTCCACAATGTGTACCCTACAACCTTGCCACATAATTATACCACACATTGCATAAATAATAGATACATTCTCACTTAAATGCTAAATAGATGGAACCTTTAAAGAAACTGGCAATTCCTTTGAAAGATTAAACACCTAAAGCTAAGAATTCATACAACACTAACTTGAACAAAGGTATAATATCGATTAAAAGTTAACTTATAAAGTTGTTCCCAAATTGAATGACCATAACCATAGGAAATGCACTCAACACCTTTAGATCAGTTCCTTATCTCAAGGAAAGGAGTCAAAACACAATAAACTAAACTGCAAGGTGAATTTAATTCCAAACACTCAAGATCTTTATGAAATTACATTACAATTCACTTATCAATTACAAAAACTCTATGACTACTTATAAGATCCACTAAACATCCATATGAATTCATGCTTTAACTAAGGTATTTTAACTGGCCCATTAAACTAGAGCCATAATTAAAACATATATCAGTGCAAGATGACAATGAAGATTAATGAACATATCTTTGATCAAGTTTTCATTAATAACTCATATAGAATGTTAAAACTAGAGAGAAAATATACTCAAAAGATTTGCATTGTCATTCAGACATGCTTGGGAGCCATACAATTTATAAAATCTACTTACTTGACTCAAACCTAAGATACAAACTCAAAATATATTTTCTTTGTGTTCTCAATTTGTAGTTTCAGATCTAGAATTCAAAAAGACACCCACAAAAATGGCCTTGAATTCAATTTTATAGAAACAAGGGAGAAAAACAAGCTTTGGGCCAAGATGTACACATGTCACATTTTCATTTAACAAACAATACTGGTTATTCCTTAAGGAAAAGTTACAAAAAAGTAAAATAGTATTCATCATTGAAAAAAAAGCTTCCTTTCAGTCAGTGAAGAATTTTGCACCTTTCAAAAGGGAGTTTGTTGTAATGATTAGCTTTTAAACTATTGCAACATCTTTATTCCTTTTAACAAAGTGAAAAGTACACAAAAGGAGGAAAAAATGTGGATCAAAATATAGATCAACATCCAATTCATTAGTCCAATCCATCAATACTCGGCACTTTCCTATCATATTTGAAATTGGTAGAAGCATTGATGCAGGAGCATCCCTGGTTGCAATCAATCTTGCATCAACCAAAAAATATCAGCATTCATGTTTTCTTGCATTTCAGTAGTTCGTTGTTAGGACCTAGTCTCAGTATTTCATACCACATTGCACTGCATTGTAACGTCAGAGCTCATAGAGCAGGATATATGATCTTCAATGCAACATATAAATCATATCCAAAATTCAAGTATTTTTTGAGATCCCAGTACAAAGTTATTGCTAACAGAATATCAACTATTTTGGACAAAGAGCATTCATCGACTAGTCTTGGCTTTTCAAGTGTGCTGACCTATCTCATGACCTGTGGAGCTTAGGAAACCATTTCATAAGGATGCACATTCATTGAGGAACCTTCATTTTGATCCACATCCCATTTTTCCAAGGATCAAGATAAAATCATATGTTTAGCCGACCTTCACACGTTTCATCAACTTTGGGGTTTGAGACCTCTTGAGGCCAACATGGACCCTTTCTTGAGATAGGAAATGATACATATATATATATATATATATATATATATATATATATATATATATATATATATATATATATAGGCATTGTGTAGTTGCATTAGGGAATCAATCATCAAAGAAGTAGTGATATGGTAAGATAGAAGATAAATAATGGTTTTGACCCACATGTAAGTCTAGGCATAACACTAAATAATTATATACTTTATAAGCCTGAAGGTAGGGCATGTTGCCAATGAATAATTAATTATTCTCTATATTTCCATGAGTGATTGCTATTCCATTTCTTTCAGTTTCCATTGTGTTTACTCTTTCTTCAAGGTTGGACAGTCCTATTCCTAGACCCTCCATCCTTCACTATACCAAGTGGTATCAAAGCAAAGTTGAGCTAGACATTCCATAAGATCTCATGTGGACAAATCATCGACTTGAAGTAGCCTACTTTTGTTTGTCAATAGATCACCGATTGTGAGGCAGTTGCAAACTTGTAGCTAGATCATCCACTTGAGGTAGTTTGATGCAGAGTAAGAAGGCATCCACTTACCAATCATAATTCAAGTCCTTTGAATAAACATTGCAACCTTTAAAACCCTAGCTCTTCCCTATTTCTAAATTCTTCTAGCTTTCCTTTGTAGCCATTCAACCAGTGAAATTTGCACATATCTCCCAAAATAATCACCAAAACTACAACCCAAAAATCATTTCAGATACCCATTTTCCTCAATTTCATCATATCTCAAAATCTTTGTTGATTGTTTTGGAACACAACATCCAAAATTGGACTGGTACGTTGTTTAGGGCTCAAATTAGCCCACTTTTACAAATCAACTCCACTTTAAACTTTATCTTTCACCAAAACTCATTTGAAAGACCACAACCAGGCTACACAAGCCCTAAATTAACCAATTTTATTAGGATTTTGGCCCTCCAAGACACCAAACCAATAAACCCTCACTTTTAGCAATTTATAAGGGGTTTTATTGAAATTTAGCCGTCCAGACCTCTAGCAACTTTTTCAACACTTCAAACATACCCTATTATGTTTGCAAATGCCTATTCCATCACCTCCTAGCCTTACCTAAGGAAATTTCACCAACCTACCTCTCAAAACCACCATTTCAAGCCTAAATTTATACAAATACCACTAGGGTAGTACCTAAAACTCTTCCATTTTCCTTCCTTTTCTCCTAAGTATTATTCAAAAATCCTTCCCTACCATATTAGACTCATTCCACTGAGTCACGGTGATTACAATAGGTAGAGTGAGCTAAGATTACATTTTAGAAAGGTTCAAACCCTCACACAGGACACAGACCCGTTTCCAGAAAATCTGCAATAAATCTCTTGAAACATTATGAAAATGGATCCAATCATATTCAAATTAAAGCTAACACATTCCTTCAACCAACTCAAGATTCTATGAAACAAAAACCATCTATACAGATTCATACCACGGCCTGGAACAACAATATTTCGGTGAAAACACAAAATTTATAGAAAACAAGGAACTTTTACTGCTTGATTTTCAAATTACGAAGTCTCTAAACCTTCTTTGAGCCCCTTAAGGTCATTTAAACTTGTTTCATCCAAACTCAACTAATTCCAACTGAATTTTAAACTTCCCCACTCAAAATGACTCTTCACCTTCCTAATTTTGCAATTCTTTGCATTTTGTATTGACAACTTTTTGTCAATTTTATAACTTTTACATTTTTGCTCAAAATGACTTCAAATCAATTTAAAGACCTTTAAATTACTCATTACATTTCAAAATGTTCAAAAAAGACCTTATTTAAAAAAAACCAAGACTCAACTAAACAAAAGACCTTATAAACTCAAAAATGCATGTGGTTCCCCTGCAACATAGTTGCACCAGATCTTAGGGAGAGATATTGTTGACGAGGATTCATATTACTGTTAATGTTACTAGAAAGATAGATGAGAGGATTGAAATGATGCAAACAATCAAAGTGAGATTGGATGTTGTTGAAGAAGATAGAAGAAAAGACTTAAACCCTAGACCTAATGATGAAAGTGATGATGGTGAATTTCAAGCTACCAACCTAACTGAAGAGACTGCCGAGGAGGAAGAACCCAATCAAATGAAGATGTTGAAGGATATTTCAAAAATTGGAAAGCGACCAAGAATGGAGATTTCAAACTATACCAGTAATCTAAACCTTGAAGATTTGATTGATTGGATAAATGAAATTGAAGAATACTTTGAATATGAAGAAATTGAAGATCCATAGAGAGTGAGATTTTCAAAGACTAAGCTAAAAGGAAATGCTACAATATGGTGGAAAGAATTTCAACTAGAGAGAAATAGAAATGGTAAAGAAAGGATTGTTAAATGGGACATAATGGTGACAAAATTGAAGAACCAGTTTATACCTACAGACTATGAGTTGGAGCTGATGAAGAGATTGCAAAACCTGAGATAGAAGCAAAATACTGTGAAAGAATACACTGAGGAATTTCATAAGATCATTATTAGGACTAGGAATAGTGAGGCAAGCAAGGAGAAAGTGGCAAGATATATCAATGGGCTGAGAATGAACATTTAGGAAGAGTTGAGTCTGGTAAGGATGAATTTGGTAGATGAAGCATATCATTTTTCATTAAAGGTGGAGTATAAGCTAAATAAAAGACATGAACAAGGGAAGAAAGAAATAGGAGGTAGATTTCAAAGAGGAAGATCACATTCTAGAATAAAAAGACCATATGTGGAGAAGAAAAAGGACAAATATATTGCAAGGAAGTGAGGGATTCAAATTCATACCATAAAAGGGAGAGATGACAAAAAATCTTACAATGGAAACAATAGAGAAGGCTGCAATTCTTACAACAATGATGGATACCAGAGAGATGGGAAAGGATATGACAAGAGAACTTTTAGAGGAACTTGTTTTAAGTGTGGAGGAGAAGGACATGGAGCATTTGAGTGTCACTAAGAAAGAAAGAAGGTTGAAAATCATGCAAGAAAGGAAGAACCAATGAAACCACTGAGTTTTGGAGGAATTCCTAAGAAGGGAGAATCATTATTCATGAGGAGAGCACTATCCTAGGAGAAAGAAGTACCTAAGGAAGCACCAGATAGAAAAAAATTGTTCCGGACTAGATGCAAAGTAGGAGTTATGTTTTGCAAAGTTATCATTGATAGTGGTAGTACCGATAATCTAGTTTATAAGGAAATTGTGACAAAGTTGAATTTGGAAAGAAGGAAACATTTGAAACCTTATAGGGTAGCCTAGATTCAAGATGAGAATAAGATACTGGTAAGTGAGCAATGTCTAGATAAATTTCATATAGGATCATATCATGATGAAGTTCTATGTGATATTATGCCAATGGATGTATGTCATATGTTGTTGGGTAGAACTTGGAAATATGATAAGAAAGATATACATGATGGGAGAAAGAATACTTACACCATAATGTCCAATGGAAAGAGAATCACCTTGACACCTTTGGAAGATGAACCTGAAAGTGAAGTATATGGTACAAATAGAATCAATTTGGTAGATGGAAGGAAATTTCTAGATGGATTGAGACATGAAAACATGTGTTTTTCTTTGATTCCAAGGAAGTGCAGAGCCTTAGATGAAGAAGAATCACTAGAGAAGGAAGTCACTAAACTATTGACAGAGTACCAAGATCTTGTATCCTAGAATGTGCCAAATGGATTAACACAAATCCAGAGTATCATTCATCATATGGAGCTTATTCCAAGAGCCTATTTTCCAAACATAGTTGCACACCGGATGGCACTAGTAGAGAATGCAGAGTTGAATAGATAGATATAGGAACTACTAAAGAAAGGATTGATCAGAGAAAGTATGAGCCCTTGTGCACTACCAAATGTACTTGCACCTAAGAAATATGGATAATATAGGATGTTTATAGATTCAAGAGATATTAATAAAATCATAGTGAAATATAGATTCACATTGCCTAGAATTGATGACATCATGGACATTTTGAGGGGAGAAAATTATTTCACCAAGATAGACCTGAAGAGAAGATACCATCAAATCAGGATCAGAGAGGGAGATGCATGGAAGATTTATTTCAGGACAAATGAGGGGTTGTATGAGTGGTTGGTCATGCCATTTGGACTAACCAATGTACCCAGTACATTTATGAGGTTGATGAATGGAGTCTTGAAGAAATTCTTGGGAAATTTTATCATTGTTTACCTGGATAATATTATGATTTTCAGTAAGACTAATGAATAACATTTGGAGCATATTAGAAAGTTATTTCAGAGGCTAAGGGAAGATAAGTTGTTGATAAACATCAAGAAATTTAGTTTCATGAGGGAAGAACTAGTGTATTTAGGATTTGTGATATTTGTAGAAGGATTTAAGATGGACCTAGAGAAAGTTAGGGAAATAGTTGAATGACCCACACCTATGAAAATTGGAGAGGTAAGATAATTCCATGGATTACAAATATTTTACCATAAGTTCATTAGAAATTTTAGTAGTATTTGCACACCTATGACAAAGACAATGAGGGGTGACCAGAAGGAATTCAAGTGGACATCTAAAGCACAATTTTTTTTTGTGTTGTTAAAGTAGAAGGTGACAAAACAACCTATGTTAGCACTACCAAACTTTTATAAGGTATTCCAAGTAGATTGTGATACTAGTGGAAGTGCAATAGGATCTATTTTAAGTCAGGAAGGGAGACCAGTAGCTTATTTCAGTCAAAAATTGAATGATACCAAGAGAAGATATTCAGTTTATGATCAGGAATTCTATGCAATAATACAAGCCTTGAAGAAGCGGAGACATTACTTATTGTCTAAGGAATTTGTGTTGTATATGGATCATCAAGCTTTACAATATTTGAATAGTCAAGTGAAGTTGAATCAGAGACAATTGAGATGGGTAGAATTCTTACAGATTTATACATTTGTGTTGAAGCACTAGAGTGGAAAATCAAACAAGGTTGCAGATGCATTGAGCATGAGAAGGAGTTTGTTAATAGAGATCAAAATTAAAGTATTGGGATTTGAAGAACTAAATCATATCTATAAGGATGAAATTAATTTTTTGGAGGCATGGAACGCTTGCAAGTAACTTGTAGAGACTTATAGAAGCAAATGGTTGGATTATCTCATTCAAGAATATATATTATTCAAGAACAATTAGTTATGTATTCCTAGAAGTTCAATGAGAGATAATTTGATCAAGGAAAAAAATTATGGGGGATTAGAATGAAATTTTGGAATCGATAAGACAATAGCATTGGTGAGTGAGAACTATTTTTGGCCACAATTATACAAGGATTTTAGGAAATATGTTTAGATTTGTAGGATTTTTCAAGCTGCAAAAGGAAATAGTCAGAACACTTGAATGTATATACCATTGAAAATACCAAAGAGACCATGGGAAGACATTAGCATGGATTTTGTGCTGGGATTACCAAAGACACTGAGAGGATTTGACTCTGTATTTGTGGTTGTGGATATATTTTCTAAGATGGTGCATTTAATACCTTGTAAGAAGACCAATGATGCAGTACATGTTGCAGACCTATTTTTCAAGGAGAATGTGAGATTAAATGGACTACCAAAGAGCATAATATAGGATAGGGACACTAAATTGTTGGCTATTTATAGAAAACATTGTGGAAGAAGATGAAGATAAATCTGAAGTATAGTTCAACATTTCACCCATAGACAAACAAAAGTGGTACATAGGAGTTTGGGGAATTTGTTGAGGTGTTTGACTAAAGGTAAAGTAGGAAATTGGGACTTGATACTACTGCAAGGAGAGTTTTCATACAACAATTCAATAAACCAGAGTATAGGGAAGACACCATTTGAAATTTTGATAGGACAACCCATAGGAGTAGTAGAATTAGGAGACATTAGTATGGAGAAAAAAAGGAGTGCAAAGGCATAAGAATTTGCAAGATTCATTGAAACAATGCATGTGCAAGTTAGGTAGCATCTAGAGAAAATGAACAAGACCTACAAGGAGAAAGTAGATGAGAAGAGAATACATAAGGAGTTTGCATTAGGAGAGGAAGTAATGATATATTTGAGAAAAGAGAGATTTCCAGTTGGGACACATAATAAGTTGAAGATGAAGAAGTTTGGGCCTTATAAGATCATCAAGAATTTTGATTCTAAAAATTCATATGAAGTGGAACTACTAGAGGAATTTGGCATATTACCTATATTCAAAATTGTATAACTACACCAATATCATGAAGGGGAATCATTGAAGGGCATAGGAGTTGGTTTGTCAGACCAAATTTATACTCAACCAAGCATATATTTCTCCATCCTTGTGCTTAAAACTCCAATTCATCAATGAAAATCCTTTTCCATAACTCATATTATTCATTATATGGCCAATTGAAATCAATTATTTCATCCATCTTCTTTCTATATTGAGAGTACTTTTTCATCATCGAGTTGGCTTCTTTGTTGAAATCTTCTAGAAAGCTGATGATGAAAGATAATTTCTCAAGAGTATTCTTCAACATATCAATTTCAACCTTCTCACAAATGAGAGATGCTTGAGGAACAATAGTGGTATCCACGTAGTTCTTCCATGTTTGTAGAGGCTTGACATCATCATATGTATGTTGGATATTAGGTAACAGTGTCATATCTACCTCATCAAATTTGGCTTTCAATTCTCTAATATTTTTCTCTAGAGGAGCATCATACCCCTGAAAATGTTGCTCTTTAATCTCACTAAAAAATTTATGTTGGGACCACCTTTGGATATCTATCCTCCTATTTTTTAGCCCCAATTTCCATGTACTTCAAATTATTAGCCCTAGGAATCCATTTATCTAGGGTTAGGGTAGCCAATTCCTTATCCCTCTAGGATAACCTTATTGCTTGTAGCATTGGAGAATAATTTGAATGAATACTATTTAATCTACCCTGAATATTTTTATTTAGATCCTTCAAAGTAGTGTAAACAATCTTGGAATTGTTCTCATACATAGTGTTTTGGACTTGTTCGAGAAATTTCTTGTATTCTTCAACTTGTAGCAACAATTTATGTTTGGTAGGAGAAATTGATGGAGTTGCACTTGATGTTATTGGCTCCTCAGCTACAATTGGTTCTTGGCCTAGATTTTATGGCACTATTGCCAAAGATTTTTCTAGTGGAGGAGGAGGAGATTGAGGATTTACCATTGGAGAAGGAGGTGCAACATGATCTGAGCTAGATGGACCCTAAGTCTTGAATGTTTCAATTTGCTTCTTAAGTAATGCTAGCTCCCTTTCCAACTCAACTACCCTCTTCTTACTCTTATTATACTCATTAATGATTTCATTATACTTTCTCCTATAATTGTCTCTGTTATTAGTGACACTCTCCACTATTGCTTTAGTAAATTTAGCAACATTAATTGCAATATCTTCAACTTCCAATGCTAGAGTGTCTGAGACTCGTTTGATGATCAATTTTCCCCTGAAGTCAGACTGTTCTACAACTTTTGGCTTTCTAGACCCTAGAGATAGTGACCAAAGTGCCAAAGAATCCCATTCCTCACTAAAAGTGGACCCTTTAAGTGCCAATTTGGCCTCTTCCTCAGTTTGAAACAATGGCCTTTCAGGTCTCCTTATGGTATCTAGAACAACAACATCAACAATATCCCATTCAAGAAATAATAACACACCACTTTTTTGCACTAGTGCTCTACCCTATTCTACTATGATACTTTGAAATTTATTTTTCATTTTCTTGCACGAATTACTCTGGAAGTTCAGGATGAAAATTCTTTCTTTGGTCACATTCTCTGCATACTCCAAGCTTTTGGCTCTCCATATGAAATCGTTGAATGTTGGGGTTTGAATACAAGAATCATCTTCAATGAAATCCTTGTAGGCCTCATACCTCATATCATCTGCATTACTCAATCCACCTATATTAGCCTTCCCCAACCTAATGTTGTCTTGTTCAGAGCTTGATACAACCTCCCTTGGGGGAGAAGGCATTCCTTGTTGCATCTCCTCAAGAGTTACCAAAATATCATCTTCATCTATTTCAGGGTAATCAACTACCCCTTTCACCTCCATTTTATCCATTTTGATTGGTGGTTGCTCCGATGGAGAAGGACCCCTTGGGGGTGAGTCATGATCAATTATAGTAGGTACATTTTTCCTTGGTGGATATGGTTCTAACTTCATAGGAGAAGTTTCCCTTGACCCCTCTTATGCAGCAGGGGTTGGATGTGTCTGTTGCTTTTTTACTACTTCATTCTTCCTGGAATATATCCTTATTTTCTTAATTGGATGGTAGGTAGGTCTTTCTTCAAATACCATAGTAGGATCTTCTTCAACTACCATTGGTTCCCCTTTATCATTTATTGCACGCTCTTCCCTCAAAACCTCCACTATGTTCTCAAAATTGTCAACATACATAATTCTATTCAATTCACCCTTAATGTTGGGCGTGGGGTCATAATTAGGATTTACCTTTCTAGATTTATCCATAATTTTATTGAAAGAAAGATATTTTAACTTCCTCTCCTCTTATTCTTGGAAATCAAAAATATTCCTAATGACATCTTTAGGATAATAAAAGTTATGCACAAAAGAGAAAATTCTATTCTTTGCCTTTAAGGCAGCAATAAAACCTTCAAGATCATGGTTCCATGGGAACACAGTTCTCAAGTTGTATGGTGTAAGGAGATATGCCAAATTCTTCCATCCTACCTTTGCCATTACAAAATCTACAAATGTTGTCCACTTAGGGAAGAATGAACCCTTCTTTTGTTTCTCTGGCAAGTGTTGCATTTGTGATGCCCCTAGCTATCTCATGTTTTCAATAAATCCAATCCTCAATGGCACATATCTTGGAAATACATATGGATTTACACTAGTGTCATAAACTATGAAGATTGTTGTGGTGAGGTATGCAAGTGTGTCCCCCCAATTGTGGCTAAAATTTAGATATGGCCTCCTCTCCATGGGCCTCAAAAATTCATAGATCTCCTTGGGGATCCTTGGTGGATCATGAATCAGGAGCCTTTTCAATTTTGAGGCAGAAAAATTATGGAATACAAAATAATCAAATTTATGATCATCTTTGTCAAGAATTTGAGTCCAACATTGGATATGAAGCTTAATACCATCCTCCATTTTCTTCAATGCCATGCCATTACCAAAAATCTTCTCTCCCTTATACAAAAACATATACATCAAGAGGGAGTACCACCAGAATCTAACCCAATTCTTTCCTTCCTTTAATCATAATCATAAACCACATTGTAAGGTTCATGTTGCAAATAGGTTGTGTAGATATAATCCTTTGGCATGGTGTCTGATGGATCAAAACCAATGATTTGGAATAAAGAGAACACTACTTTCTTGAAGTAATTGGAAAAATACTTTATAGGGAGGGGTTCTAATTCATCTCAACCAATCCTTATTTGCCTCCTGTTCTTTCCAACCCCAATGCTTGTAGTGTGTATGGGAAACAATTTTGTTCTGAACAAAACCTTGGTATTATCATATTATTTCCTGAAAGTGGTTAGATCAATAGGGATCATGTCCTTATTCTAGTTGTGTAGTTGAAATATTTCTGCAATTGCTCTCTAGTAATCTTGAGCATCTCAACCCCATCAAACACCCTCACCACCTTAGAAATGGGGTCATACCTTGTAGCTATGTCCTTCAATAGGTCCACATCCATGTACAAATTTGGTACAAGCAACTTCCCCATGTCTAATCTCCAAGGGTTGGAAACAGGAACCCCAATATTTTTGTTCCCAAACCAAATTCAAAACATTTGCCATCTAATGAAGGGAAACTCAACATCCTTGATAAAACATTGTTTGTCCATTAACCCTTGTTTCATTCTATGGACATGAAATAGAACTTTTCCCTTAGCCTTTTTTCTAGTGGAGGGTTTAAACTAGTCAATAATATCCTAGGCTAGAGGTATAAATGTGGTCTCAAAACTATGGTTTTGTGTTTTGGGTGCCATTAGAAACAAAGTGGGTTCTGATAAATCGAGGGTTTAACTAAGAGATTAAAACCTAGATTTTCAATTCAAGACCTAGGGCGCAGCTCTTAAATATAATTATTTTTGGTCTAACAAGATTTTGAGTGGCTTTAAAGAAAATTCAAATCACACTAAAACAATTTAAAAGCACACAGACCGATTTAACTTTGAAAATGTAGTGAATATTTGCCCCAATTCAAAATATTTTGAATATAGCACATAGAAAGGTGTTTGTTTTACTTACGACCTTTTACTCATAGGAAACCCTAATTTTGGTCACATTGAATTTTTAAAATGTTCTCCTCAATCTCTTGGAAGCTTCAATTTTTTTTGCAATTCTCAATTATGTAGAAAAAATAATCTTCTGTGTAATTTTGAGTTGAAATTGGGTAACTCTACGTGCATCTCTTTCCATTAATGCTTGCTCCCACAAAGAGAAATGGCTAGCATGCCCAAATCTCTAGTTTTGAATGTCACTCGTTGATCTCATCCTGAGATGGCACATTGGATGACTCAAATAGAGTCAATCAAGTTTGAAAATTCATCGCCATCATTCACCAATCCATTGAACAATCAAACTCCACCAGCTAGGTGTTGACTCATTTGCTTTGTGGTCTCTACCCTCTTTCCTTCCAAGATGCAGAAGAAATCCATGTGTTGTTTTCTCACTGACCCCACAACTCATTATTTTATTCTTGTAGGGTTTGTGGGGAATGACTGAGATATAATCTCAAGCTTACATCATGACCATTGGTTTGAAATCTTAAGGAACTAGGTATGATAGTGGATATCAGGCCTAAAATCTGCAACAAAAACATGTGTAAGCATCCTGCTGACCCCACAATCCATTATTTTATTCTAGCAAGGCTGGTGATGAATGGTTGATATATAATCTCAACCTTGCATCATGACCATTGGTTTGAAAGCTTAAGGCGTTGGGTATGATAGTGGAGACTAGGCCGCACATCTACAAAAAATACGTGTAAGCATCTCACTGACCCCGTAACCCATTATTTTATTCTTGTAGGGTTGGTGAAGAATGACCAAGATTTAATCCTTTGATTTGATGGCTGGAAAAATTACACATGCATAAAAGGTTAGATTTAAAATGGGGACCTAACTAAGTTGACGGGAATTAACCCTCAAGAAAAGATGACTCAAAACTTAAGTCCTTTAGCATGAAATCATTCAGCCTGACCATAGGAGATATTAAAGCAATGCAATTGTATCTCATGACCAATAGAGCTAGACAAAAGGGTCGGTAATAACAACGGTTTTGATGGCTCAAGTCGTAATTTAAAAGATCGGTAACCAGGTACAAAAGATCAATGAAAGATTAAAACACCAAGGGTTTAAGACCTATAAAGTTTGAAACAAGGGCTTAAGAACTAAAACCCTAAACCCAACCCTTGGACACAAAAGAAATAACTCATGACAAAGCAAAGAACTAGTTCAAATTTAGAAAAAATTTAGAAGCTCTACCATAACTAACTATCTAAAAATAAGTGTTGAGTCTCAAAAATGCAGGTTTGAACCATGAGAGGTTGCCAAGGTGTCACAATGCTTTTGGCCAACATACAAGGCCAATTTATGCAATTGAACCTTCTTCTCTTTAGGTTCTATTAGACCAAGGTGGGTGTACCTAATGAATGATGCAAATTTAAATGTGTTTTTTGGTTGATCAATCTATCCACAATGGAAAAGGGTGGTGGACAAATAAAATTACTACACCTACTCCTACTCTTACTACATAAATGAAAGGTTTTTGAATAAATTATTTGATATGAATTTGTATCTTTGGGTTGTGGTAGGTCAGTGCCTTCTATCCACATGGGCAATGGAGTCAAAATGATATGTGTTTCCTCTTATTGGCTTAACTCTAGTTGTTAGGCACTTTGAAAATTCTATGGCTGGCATAAAACTTTACTAAGTCTATGACTTGCATAAAAAATATGGGAATGTTTCTCTATCGGGTTCTACTTCAACTATCCAAAAGAAATCTTAAAACCACTATGACTTATTTAAAAGATTTTAATTTTGACTTGCAGACACCAGTTAATTAAATCACACAAAGTGGAAAAGTCACTCTGTTAAATCAGGAATATACTTGATACATTGATTTAAATGATTTAAAGACTTCGAGTTGGAGAAAACCAAATAAAAAGTATGTATTATTTTATCACAACAACTGAACACCAAAGATAAATTCACTAGTTTAATACAATAGTCTTCATTTCTTCTGCTTCATGAAAATTCTGTACATTATTTCCATCCCACTCCCTTCTCAGGAAAAATCTAACTCCTACTCTCACTTCCCTACTAACTAATTTTTCAATTCATTTTATGCAATAAAATTCTGAGTCACGACCCTTCACTTTCCCAATAAAATCATTTACATTTTATGAGAGATAAAAATATTTAATTAAGTTGCCTTTTGGAAAGTTAAATATTTTACATAGTTCTGTGTTTTATTTTCTCTTTAATACTTTTACCGATCTTCATTTTCACTTTGCCACCTTCTTGCTTTTATATTCCACTTTATTTATTGTTGTGAAGTCTTCTTTTATGTTTATTGCTCTACTACGGTCAACTTGTTGACCGACTATGGTATTGCAGTGTAACTGTCACGGTCTCTTCTTCTTTCCACCGCTCCACCACATGATTTATTTTCTCAACCCACGGTATCATGATGGCTAGAATTTTTTGTCATCTCTAATTTCCTACTGCGCTACCATGATTATTGTTTTAACTCTCTGCGGTACTGCGGCAACCGTTTACCGACCATTTCCTTCAATCCACCAGACCACCGCGGGTTCTCCTTTCACCGAGTATGGTACCACAGTGACCTCCTTGCTAACCAATGTCTGGTTGTTGCTTCTCTGCTTAACTGCTTACCGCACTACCATGGTCACTAGCTTGATAGCCAGTGGTACCATGGTAGTCATCTCTTAACCATCACCTGGTCATCTACCACGCTACTACGGTCTCCATTTCTCCACTCAATGGTATAGCAGTAACCTTCATGCATACTGTGTTGTCCCTTCACCTCATAACCGATGACCTTCCAATAACTAACCGTGGTATAGCAGTAAACATTTATAGTGATTGCTCTTAACCCTCACCACTATACCGCGAGCCACTTTGCAAAAGGCCATGGTAAAGTGGTGAAGGCTTATGAAGGGTAAATGGTGGCAATAAAAGGTATTGACGTTATGAAAAGGGGAATAAATGAATTATTTCATGTCAAGGTAGGAAAATGGATCTAAATGACTAAAACCCTTTAAGATATAATAGAAAATATGAGGTTTAAATGAGAAAAACCCTAAGGATTTTAAAGGAAAATTTTGGTTCTAACAGTGGCTCCTGTTGGGGATGAGTGGTTTAGCAAATCACTGCAAGAATCCATAATATCTCTAGGAGAGCAGACCGAGTAAAGGATAAAAAATGAAGGCCATGGAATATGGAGGGAAAGAATCAAAGCAAAGATGAAAAATGGAGGATGGGAAAACCCTATACTACTGTGCATGGAAGAGAATTATTAAAGAGGAATTGCTAAGAATTGTCCATGCACTGGAAATCCTTAATCCTCCATACCTACTATGGTTCAAAAAATAAAACCACAAGGGATGGCCCCAGGCCACCCAAAAATAAAAACCTGCACTTTCCTCTGTCATAGACTTTGTTTTGATTAAAGCTCATCAAGTTTCTTTTAAAACTGTCCATTCCATTTGCCTTGCAACATGTACTATAATTAAAAACCTTTAGGAAATCATCGCATTCAACTTGATTCATACTCATTTCACCACTCTGCATTTCATCATTCTCATTATCATATGAAAAATATTTATCACCCTCAGCATACAAAGTGTACCCATATTCAACAAAACATTCATAGGTTTGATCATTATCATATGTTGATGAATGATCTAGCAACTGCATTGGGACCTGAAAATCTGAATGCTTTTCTTGGAAATCAAAAATTTCTATCTCATCAACATCTTCTGGAACAATCAAATCAGAACTAATTTCCATTTCTCTTATATTACTAGTTGGCATTGACACATATTTTTGGTCCATACAGCCATCTTTACACATACTTGAATCAACAAATGTTGAACATTTATCATTAATGATATGCAAACCAATATCCTTTTCTTGCAGGAAAAAATTATTCAAAGCACATACCTCTTCTTGGACACAAATGGATTCATGATCAACTTCAATGATTTCTTCACCAGTATGAGAAATGCTCATGGAGTCATATGAATTGTTGCACATAGTACCTTCACTATCAAAGCAGATATATGTTGGAGAAAAATTTATGGAATCATCTTTATGTGCATACTTCTAGTATTCAAGAGTCAATAAATATGAAACTTGTTCACTGCTGAGTGAACATGTTTTTGCTTCCATATCTTCTACTATTTATTCCTCTTCTTGATTTCCATGTGAACTGGAAGAATCACCCTGTTGCAGATCAACATCCACTTTTTCATCTTCACAGACTATCATACAGGAGAAACTCTCCATATCTTTATTGTTGGATAGCATGATATCTTCTTCTATTGCAACTTCTAAGGAATTTTTGGTAATATCCATGTACCTCGTCCCAAGTATGGAATCAATACGTTTATTCACTGCATCCAAGGCACACTGTTTTGATGATTCAGGCTTTGATGCTCTTAGAAGTTGTGCAACAAATATTGGTCTTATTGGCCTAAAATGAGGAGGTAATTGCATATAGATGTCTATCATCCTATTGTACAAAGAGCTCATAGATTCTTCCTTATATTTCCTTATATCAAAAAAGGCATCCACAAGATTTTTGCCTCTCTCTTAAATTTCAATATACTTATCAAAAATGTTTTGCTGTGAATAGAGTACATTACCTTTATTACCAAAATTATTGTTAGTTTCATCATGTTGTTTTTGTGATGTCCAAGATCTCTTGGCATTTGTGTCTTAATTATCTCTATGTGATGGCCTATTTGGTGATGTACTTGGATCATATTTGACTCCCAATTGCAGCAATTGTTGGTTCGCTTGTAGCATATGTTGTTCCAATTGCAACATTTGTTGTTTCAATTCCTTCAACTCTCTTATTGATTGTTGTCCTCTTTCTACTTCTACCATCTTGAAAAAATATTACTGCTCAATAATCCAATGCATTATTTATCAAATCTGAAATAGAGTCACCACCTACTTTTCCCAAAAGTAGGAAAATGAAAAATATTATGATATTATTTTGGTTTGCCCCAATGGAATCTCCAAAAAAAAATGAAACTTTGCTGGCTCAATAAATGGAAAGGCTGAGAAAATTTTCTGATTTATGTCCCCAGCAAAGTCGCCAAACTGTTGAGTCTCAAAAACATAGGTTTGAACCATGAGAGGTTGCCAAGCTCTCACAACACTTTTGGCCAACGTACAAGGCCAATTGATGCAATTGAACCTTCTTCTCTTTAGGTTCTACTAGACCAAGGTGGGTGTACCTAATGAATGATGCAAATTTAAATATGTTCTATGGCTGATCAATCTATCCACAATGGCAAAGGGTGGTGGATAGATAAAATTACTACACTTAATCCTACGCCTACTACACAAATGAAAGGTTTTTGAATAAATTGTTTGATATGAATTTATATCTCTGGGTTGTGGTAGATCAGTGCGTTCTATCCACATGGGCAATGGAGTCAAAATGATATGTGTTTCCTCTTATTGGCTTAACTGTAGTTGTTAGGCACTTTGAAAATTCTATGGTTGGTAGAAAACTTTACTAAGTCTATGACTTGCATAAATAATGCTGGAATGTTTCTCTATCAGGTTCTACTTCAACAATCCAAAAGAAATCTTAAAACCACTATGACTTATTTAAAATATTTTAATTCTAACTTGTAGACACCAATTAATTAAATCACACAAAGTGGAAAAATCACTTTGATAAATTAGGAATATACATGATACATTGATTTAAATGATTTAAAGACTTCGAGTTGGAGACAACCAAGTAAAAATTATGTATTATTTTATCAAAACAACTGAACACCAAAGAGAAATTCACCAGTTTAATACATTTGTCTTCATTGCTTCTGCTTCACAAAAATTTTGTACATTATTTCCATCCCAGTCCCTTCTCAAGAAAAATATAACTCCTACTCTCTCTTCCCTACTAACTGATTTTTCAATTCATTTTATACAATAAAATTCGAAGAGTCATGACCCTTCACTTTCTCGGTAAAACTGTTTACATTTTATGATAGAGATAAAAATATTTAATTAAGTTTCCTTTCAGAAAATTAAATATTTTACATAGTTTTGTATTTTATTTTCTCTTTAATACTTTTACCGATCTTCATTTTCACTTCACCACCTTCTCACTTTTATATTCCACTTTATTTATTGTTGTGAAGTCTTCTTTTATGTTTACTACTCTATTGCGATCAACCTCTTGACCGGCCATGGTATCGCGGTGTAACTGTCACGGTCTGTTCTTCCTTCCATCGCTCCACCACAGGCTTTCTTTTCTCAACCCGTAGTATCGCGGTGGCTGGCATTTTCTGTCATCTCTAACTCCCTACCATGCTACCACAGTTATTATTTTAACTCTCTGCGGTACCACGATAACTGTTTACTGATGTCTTCCTTCAATCCACTGCACCACTGCAAGTTCTCCTTTCACTGAATGTGGTACCACAGTGACCTCCTTGCTAACTCCTGTCTAGCTATTGCTTCTCTACTTAATCGCTTACCGCACTACAGCGGTCACCGGATGGACTACCAGCAGTACCGCGATAACCATCTCTTAACTGTCACCTGGTTGTCTACCGCGCTACAACGGTCTCCATTTCTCCACTTAGCGGTATAGTGGTAACCTTCATGCATACTGTGTTTTTCCTTCACCACGTAACTATTGGCCTACCAATGACTAACTGTGGTATAGTGGTAAACATTTATAGTGACTGCTGTTAACCGTCATCTCTATACTACGAGCCACTTTGCAAAAGGCTACAGTAAAGCAGTGAAGGCTTATGAAGGGTAAATGGTGGTGGTAAAAGGTATTTTGACATTATGAAGAGGGGAATAAATGAATTATTTCATGTCAAGGTAGGAAAATGGATATAAATTACTAAAACCCTTTAGGATATAATGGAAAATATGAGGTTTAAATGAGAAAAACCCTAAGGATTTTAAAGGAAATTTTTAGTTCTAACAATAAGGACAATATTAACTAACATGGGGCTGACTATTTTGTAATTATTTATTACTTTATTAAAGAATAATTATCTTAGAAACCACTCCTAGTTTGACTTGGTGTAAAAACTAATTTAAAACTTCTAAAATATTTAAATTATTTTTGTTAAGAATTTTTCTTGTATTCCAAGTAGTTTCTTAGACACTTGGACAAACTCTCATTGTCTAGCCACTCAGAAAACACATTTTTATGGAGAAATCAATATGATTATTCATATCATGTAACTCATCATCCATATTTTTAAAATCGAACTTGAGTTGCATCAACTGGTCCACAGGTTTTTCACTTACCTAGGTATGAAGCTCTTTCACTTAATTCCTTATTATTTTTTGTATTTGTGTAAATAATTATAATATACTTTTCCTTATTTATGACATCTAGCTTGATTACTAGCCGCACAAAATATTTCAAATTATTATTTACTCTATGGAGTGCTTCTTTCTCTTTTGAAACATTTTGAATAAACCATATTAGCAAATCTCGATTAAAATCTATAGCCTTGATATTTTTTTCAACAAAATTTTTATCACCCTATTACAAAATTTTATTTTTCAACTAATATCTTAAAGGGTAATTTTTTTCCCTAAGTAGAGGAAATTAATACTCCTACATATCATCTTTCCATTATTTGATCCAGGTGGGAAATATATTGACGAGACTTACACCCAAGTGCTACTTGTTTACATGTCTTATCTAGCATTGAGTCCATCCAATTGTCCATAGAATGTGCCTTTTATTTTATAGCTTGTATTTTGTCCACTTCACCTTTTGACATTAAAAATAAGGTATTTATACATGTGCAAGGAACAAAGGCTATTAGAGTCATCAAACTCTTCACAAAATTTAGTAATTGTTTTAGTTGTTTTATAAGTTTCTTTTTAGTTTCCTAGTCTTTGACAATCCTCAATTTTAATGATTCCATATATTGGTCTAGATAAGCCACCTCTTCTTCCATTTTATATTTACCAAGATTAAATTAGGTGACCTATTAGTGCTAAGGGGTCATATCTTTAGCATCTTTATCAGCTACAAGAGTTTCTATTTCAATAATCCTTTATTTTTTTTGATTTAATCATAATTCTAAGAAAACAATTGGCTTCTTTTGATCTTTCTCTTTATTCACCATAGTCATTAGTACTGCTAAATCTAAAGGTTGAACCTATACACTTCTTCTCCTAGAAATAAAATCCAACTTTAGCCAAGTTGGGCTAGTGGAAGAACTCTACCAAATTTCATGAGTCACATGCCATTGTTGTTGTGGAGTACTAGGAGGTGGAAACTGTACTTGTTATTGTTGTGGAAGAGAAGGAGGAGGAGTTTGAACAAATAATTTGTGTACTATAGGGCTTTTACGAGGAGACTAATTCTCCTATTGATTAGTTTTATCACCCTCATCCTTTGTGACCCCAATTAATACAGTATCATGTTGGGACTCTATCTTACTTGGAGGATACTAAGGATTTTTCAAAATATCCTCTCCTTTCTTCAAATTTCCTAGTGTTATGATTAAAAATTCCTCAATTTTATACTTGTCTACCATTAATACTTCTCTTGTTGTATCCTTTACAACATCATCCCCCTGAATCTTTGAAGTGCTTAGGGATGTAGAAGTATGAGTTTTGGGTGGTGACCTTATGGGAGGAGAAGTTGTTATCTCTAAAGAGAGACTGAAAATGTTATGCCTTTTTAGGCTAATATATGAATAAAGATATTTTGAATGGTGACTTTAGACTTGGCAAGATAAGCCTACTATAATTGTTGTTCCCCAAATCCTTCCTTACACTTGCCTTTGTAGCTACCTTTGTTTTTTGATAATTTTTAAAGGATTTTTCAACCTTATGTAAGAGATTTTATATTCACTCAACCTTATTTTTCTTATAAATAGGAGGTTCATCTTATTTTGATTATTTTATTTTCCTTTACCCATTTTCTTCTTTTGAACATTTAGCAATCCCATACTTTAATTTTAGACTTTTGATTGACCAATGCTAGATATTTATCCATAGGGACCATTCAATCAATCATCATTAGATTTATGTCATATATATTTATAGATCACAAGTTGTGTTTAATAGGTCATCATATTCAATTAGTTCCTCAAGAATATTTTTTCTAATCCCTAAATCTTTCATTTATTTCAAAATCATTATGGAAATCAGCCCAAATTTTTCCATAGTTTCCTAATGTTTATTATCTAGGCCAAAAAAAATCTCTAATTTTCCATTAGGTTCGTATCCTTCCCTTATATTATATGTCTTGAAATTAAAAAAAAATATAACTCTTCCTCCAAAATTTGGGCTTATACTATATTAGGAAAGTGTAGTGACCTAGAACAAAATAAAATTGCACACTAAGCTTAGGCTTCTTAGTAAACTATTTTTAGCATCTAAAGTTTATTAGATAAATTCAATTAATATTATGTTGTCTCTACAAAACCTTGGAAGTGAGAAAGAAGCTCCAAAAAACTGTGACTCTAATTTAAGTTGATTTATGGAAATAGTTAAACCATACTCCCAAACCTTTTATTTTGTATTCCCCTCACATAAATTTCCTTCTATGATAGGGCTTGGGAAAGTATCTTGTGTTGAGAAATGGTGCCTCAAATGTACTAATGTTCAGGCCTCTGCATTGTCAAGCAGATAGTTGAATATCACCAGGACAAAGTTACTAGTCTGATCGAAATCCCATTGGCAAGAAATGGTTTGTTACTTAATTCATTAGGTTGCAAGTTTTTCTAACTTAAGTCGTGGGGTTCTAGAGTTTCATAACCTCTTGAATTAGCAACTTTGAGGTTCTCTTTGTTGTCAGTGAATTGTGGGGTTTCGGAACTTCATAACCTCCGACAAGAGGTTTTAAGGTTCAGGCTTTTAGCGACTTAACGATGGATCATATAAAGGAATCCTATCATAGGGTGTAACACCCCCGCCAAGGAACCCCAATTTCCAGCATTATGAACAATAGAAGAAAATTTTCACAAACCATTCTCCCATCCTTTTTTATTGCCCCCCTGAAACAAAATGAAATCCCTCCCCAAAACAAAAATGTTTCAGGAGGAGAAAAATGTACAGGATATCCAACCAACTATAAAATGGATTAAAGTTAATTTTAATTTATTAAGTCAATAGTTAGGACAATTAAAAGTATTTCATTTAAAATATTAATTTAGGTAAATGTAATTGATACCCAATTTCACACAAATGGTAAAACCATTTACTGACATTTATTTACACATTATAATTAAATGCATAACTCTAACCTTATCACATTTTATTTATTTACCATATTATTATTATTTATTAAATTTTACATTATAATTTCATTTATTATGAACTATGATTATATATATTTATATTTATTTATCAGAGGCATACCCTTTTACTTGACAATTTATTTTAATGCATAGGATAACCAAAGGAATTTTATTAGACAAATTAAATTAAATAAAACCAAATGCCAATTAATTACCTTACCACTATCCAGGGTCAAAATGAAAAACCTCAAGCAACACTAACTCACCATATTGACAATGTTGACAATATCGATAGGGTGCCAAAATGGATACTCATCCTCTTTGAGGATGATGGCTAAGGTAGGGTACCAAGTGTTATCTTTGATCAAATGATCCATTGGGTTCAAGGCATGCTCAAACCTGCCCATTGAGGTGGAGTCACTGCTTGGTACCTACAACCTAAAACACACAAAATGGTTGTGTATATACATATACATATAATCAGACACATTGTGAAAGGGAATCACATCATAGGGTACTCACAAGTGTGTTATGCAAAACTTTCCCTTTCACTCAATCACATCACTAAGAAAAAAACGTAGTAATCAAATCAACTCATATAACAATCAACTACATAGTAATCAAGATAAGATCAATTAGAAATATGTGCATAAAAACTCAAGTAATAGAAGTTTCATCAATGGCATCATCATAAAAATCAATATACTATCATATAATGTATCATAATTTCTCATCCTATAATGGATCAAATACCAGTCTATCAAGGAAAGAGTATGAGAGCAACTACATCCTCCCCCTCTAGAATCAGGCTTACTCATTGAAGTCTACAAACAAGAAAGGGTATAACTCTCGCATTTGATTTGCATCCTCCCAAATGGCCAAAGACTCATCATTAGGATCCCACTGGATCCTCACCTGCTCAACATCTCGACCCCTAAGGTTGAGTCCTCTGTGCTACAGAATTCCCATGGGATCCAAAGCCAGCTGTCTGTCCTCTACTTGTAACACATTCTAGTCAAGTACATGAGAGATATCTAAATTATATAGCCTGAGAAAATAACCATGAAATATTTCATGGATACACAATAGACTGGGTGACAAAGCAAGACAATACACAACAGGGTCGATCCCCTCCAAAACCTTGAATGGCCCTAAAAAACATGGTGTGATCTTAGAGCATTTTCCATAGAAGATCAAACTCTTTCGTGGATGCACCCACAAGAACACCCGATCACCAAAAAAAATGGTGATCAACTCTATGAGCATCCACAAACTTCATCTGCCTATCTTGTACTACCACCAAATGCTCTCTAATGTGAACAACTTTCTGCTCAATATCCTGGAGCATCTATGGTCCTAGGAGGAATCTTTCCTCAAGATGATCCCAACATAGTAGGGTCTAACAAGGATGACCATATAAGGCTTGAAAAGGGGGCAAGTTGATAGAATTGTGGTACCCATTGCTATATGCAAAATCCACCAAATACAAATAATCCTCCTAGCGATTCTATGAATCCATGACATACATTTTTAGCATATCCTCAAGGACCTCATTGAACCTCTCGATCTATCCATTTGTCTCTAGGTGGTAGGCTAAACTATAGTTCAACTGAGTCCCCAACGCATGCTGCAAAGATGTGTAGAGTGTTGATGTGAATATCGGATCTCTATTAGAGATGATCCTACATGGAATCCCATACAAGCTGACTCTATCCTCCATAAAAATCCTGGCCATTGAAGAAGCATTATATGAAGAAAAAATAGGAGAGAAGTGTGCCACCTTTGTCTGCTTGTCCATGGTGACCATGATGGCATCATGATGATGAGAAGATATTAGCAAACCTACTATAAAATCCACTGAAATAATATCTCATTTCCATTCTGGGACAAGATGTGGTTGAAGAAGACTTGTGGGGTCCTGATGTTCTTCCTTAACCCTCTGGAACTCCAAACACCTTGAGACAAAATCTACAATGTCTGTCTTCATCCCAAATCAAAAATATAATTGATAGAGGTCTATGTGCATCTTCTTGACACCTAGATGAGATGAGTAGGGTGCCTAATGCACCTCTAACATAACTAGGGTATGAAGACCCTCTGAAGGAGGAACATAGATGCAACCTAAGTGCCACAAGAGACCATACGACTCAAGAGAATAACCTACATATTTTCCCTCTAAGGCTCTACCTGACTCAACCTTTGACTTTGCCTCCTAATACCAACTATCTGTAGGAACCACTACAAGGATCTAACCCCTCAAATCTACTCCAATAGAATCTACCACAACATTCTCCTTACCCTATATGCACTTCACTTCAAAGTTTTACTCGCACAAAAACTCCATCCACCAGCTTTTCCTAGCATCCAGGTTTGGTTGTGTGAATATGTACTGTAAACTGTGGTGATCGCTATGCAACTCAAACTAATTCCCTAACAAAAAAATGTCTCCATCTCACCAAGGCATGAATGATAATGGCTAGCTCCAAGTCATACATAGGATATTTCAAATCATGATCCTTGAGTTTGTGAGACTCGTAGGATATCACGCGACCATCCTACATCAATACTACTCCTAAACCCTCCAAAGATGCATTAGTAGACACCAAAAAATCTGTTGCAGGATCAAGAACTACCAAAATGGGTGCACTAGTCAACCTCTCCTTGAGAGTCTGAAAGGTTTCCTAACACTACTCCAACCAAATGAACTTCGTCCCTTTCCTTTGAAGGGAAGTGATAGGGTGAGCTATCCTCGAAAATCCCTACAAAAACCACCGATAATAACCTACTAAACCCATAAAGCTATGAACCTCTGAAATATTAGTGGGATTTGGCCAATCCATCATGGCTTGGATCTTTAAAGGATCCATGGAAATACCTTCTCCTGAAATTGCATGCCTCAAATATCTCACCTCTTTCTGAAATAATTCACACTTTTCTGAATTTGCATATAGTTGATTCTCCCTCAAACATAATACCTACTGGAAGTGCTCCTCCATAGTCCTAGAATAAATCAAAATGTCATCTAGGAAAAAAGGAAAAATCTATAAAGATAGGTGTGGAATAATCCATTCATCAAGCTCATAAATACAGATGGTGCATTCATCAACCTGAATGGCATAATGGTGAACTCATAGTGCCCATAGCGATTGAAAAATGTAGTCTTATGAATATCTACCTCAATAATACGCAACTGATGGTACCTCAACTTTAGGTCAATCTTTGAGAACACTTTATCTCCCTTAATCTATTCAAAGAGGTCATCAATCCTTGGCAAGGGATATCTATTCTTCATAGTCACCTTATCTAGTTGTCGATAATCAATGCACAACTGAAGGGATCTATCATTTTTCTTCACAAAAATGACCGGTGCTCCCCAAGGAGAGACACTAGGATGAATGAAACCCTTAGCCAACAACTCCTCTAGCTGCAATCGAGCTCCTTAAGATCCCGAGTAGTCATCTGATATGGAGCTCAAGAAATAGGTTCTACCCAAGGAACAAGATCTATCTTGAAATCAATGTCACACTTAGGTGGTATTCCTAGAATCTCACTAGGGAAGGCATCTACAAAATCCCTAAGAATAGGATGATCATCGAGGGACACCTCTTGACTCTTCCCTAGCTCCAATTCATTAACCATCATAGAAAACAACTAGCAACCCTGATGCATACATGTCTTTAATTTCATAGTAGAAATCATGTGCAAAGAGATGGGTCTCTGAATACCAACTACCTATAGGTCTCCTTACCTGAATCATCCAAACACTGGACTTATTTGTACTAGAAATCTATAATTGCTCGATGAGCATCCAACCAATAAATACCCAACACTATGTCATAAGATCCTTAGGGTATGGTGCAAAGATCCATAGTGGTAAATAGAGTACCAATCCTCAATACACATCCATATGTATAGGGGATTCTACCACTACTCTTGCTCCTAAGGCTAACTTGACCTGCTACCTAGCATCCTACTTTGCTACCACCAACCCACATCACTCCACTAAGAAAGGAGAAATGAATGAATCAAATGCAACAAAGTAAAAAGGGATAGAAATACCAACACCATGCAACACACCTATGGTCTTGACCATTGTGCCTTGATGCTCTACATGGTGGTTATAAACCATTGAAAACACTCTATGAGACCTGCTTGCATCACCCATTGTCAACTTTGAGGGTGTTGGCATTTGACTGAATCTTGATGCACTCTTTTGTGGACACTGCCTTGCTATATTTCCCTATTGGCCGCAAGAAAAACATATTGTACCTCTGCCATACCCCCTGCTGCCTGAGGGTATACTGGACTATTGGAAGCTACCTCTACTAACTATAGACTATGTGCTCTAAGCTGGCTGACCGAGATGATAACGCTTGGATTGCTTCTAGTTGTGGTCTTTCCCAGACTATGAACCACTACCTCACTAAAAGTAAAAGTTCTTAGGTTTCCATTGGGAACATTGCTACTACTATCCACACTTATCGATTGCATGATGGCTCCTAGAGGAACCCACTGCTTGAGACTGACCACCTCTAGACCCGAATCTTTTTGAAGGTGCACTGCCAATCTACACACCTATCTACCCTCCTAGTGCCATGGCTAGTTTCTCCTCTACCAATCGAGCCTTGTCTACTTCCACCTCAATGGTCTTTGGTTCAAAGACATGAACTCACTCACTAATGTGTGCATTCAAGCCTCTAATTAAACAATGGAAAAACATGGCCTCATCATCACCAATACCTGCATACTACTTGATTTTAAAGAACCTATGCTCATACTGCTCCACAATCATAGCCATCTACCTCAACTTGTGAAACTCATTAGCATGACACTATCTCTAGTGATCTGAAAAAGTGAGCTCTAAACCTCTCTCGAAACATCTCCCAATAAATTGAGCCAATATCCAAATGCAATTTTTGTTCCTCCAACTGTTGCCATATAGAAGAAAAACCCCTAAGGTGCATGATGGTGCATCTCACCTTGGTGTTACTACCATATGGGTGCATGAAAAAACACCTACCCAAATCTATCAACCAAGTCTCTGCCTCTAATCAACGACTATAACCATCAAAGGTAGGAGGGAGTAACCTCAAGAGATCCCTCATATGATTGGCTATAATGGTCTCCTACTCTTTTGTGACATCTCTCCTCCTAGGAGACCTCTATCTCTCACTATCCATATTCCTAGAGTGTTGGGATTCCCCTTGCTGATTATCCCCTATCCAAGGTCTAGGTGGGAAATAATCTCCTCAAGCAGAAGACGTAACTCACCTCCCTCTAACTTTGGCTAACCAAGATTTTGACCCTCACTCCTCTGATCATTCTAAGAATCCTATTTTTTCTCATGATCACCCTCATGGGAATCCTAAGAAGGGAGGTCCTGGAGGTTAGCCTTGAGGCCACCCCCTCAACCTCTACCATGACCCTGACCTTGACCTCTAGGCATCTTCCTAAATAAACACCACTAAAGGAAAATTCTAAGGTTGTTAGGCGAGGATGGAAAAAAGGGGGAAACATAATCTCAAGAGTTCAAGAAACTAGGACAACATAATGGGATCATATGAAACCAGAGTACCCAATGTTAGAAATTGGGCTCTGATACCAGTTGTAACGCCCCTGGCAAGGAACCCCAATTTCCAGTATAATCAACAATAGAAGAAAATTTTCACAGACCATTCTCCAGTCCTCTTTAATTCCCCCTCAAAATAGAATGAAATCTCTCCCGAAAACAAAAATGTTTCAAGAGGAGAAAAATGTACAATAAATCCAACCAACTATAAAATGGATCAAAGTTAATTTTAATTTATTAAGTCAATAGTTAGGACAATTAAAAGTATTTCATTTAAAATCTTAATTTGGGTAAATGTAATTGATACCCAAATTCACACAAATGGTAAAACCATTTACTGACATTTATTTACACATTATAAATAATTACATAACTCTGACCTTATCACATTTTACTTATTTATCATATTATTATTATTTATTAATTATTACATTATAATTTATTTTATTATGAGCTATTATTATATATATTTTTATTTATTTATAAAAGGCATACCCTTTTACTTAATAATTTACTTTAATGCATAGGATAACCAAAGTAATTTTATTAGAAAAATAAAATTAAATCAAATTAAATGCCAATTAATTACCTAACCACTATTCAAGGTTGAAATGAAAAACCTCAAGCAACACTGACTGACCATACTAACAATGCTGACAATACTAACAATACCAACAAGGTGCCGAACTAGATACTCATCCTCTTTGAGGATGATGGATAGGGTAGGGGACCAAGTGTTATCTCTGATCAAATGATCCATTAGATTCAAGACACATTCAAACTTATCGATTCAGGTGGAGTCGATCCCTAGTACCTACAACCTATAGCACACAAAACAATTATGCATATACATATTTATATAAACAAACACTATGAAAGGGAACCACAATGTCATAGGGTACTCACAAGTGAGTGATGTGACACTGTCCCTTTCACTCAATCACAAAAATAAGAACAATACCTAGTAATCAAATCAAATCATATAAAAATCATCTATATAGTAATCAGGATAAGATCAATCACATGATAATCACATAAAAATCATGATAAAATAATCACATAATGCTGATGATATGGCTAGTCCTCATAATTAAATCATATCTCCATAGTCACTTGAATAAAACCATATACTAATCATAACATGTGCATAAAACCTCAAGTAACAAAAGTGTTATCAATGGCATCATCATAACAATGAATCTACTATTATATAATGTATCATAATGTCTCATCCTATAACAAATCAACTACTAATCTATCAGAGAAATAGTATGAGAGGAACTACAGAGGGACTTCATGATATCGAAGGGACCTTGGGTTAAGTCCCTTCGACAAGCTGATAAGCTGATGGATGTGGGGACCACTTGGAGTGGTACAATGAATATTGAAGGGACATCCTGATATTGAAGGGAGACAATATATAGTCTCCTCGATAGTGTGATGTATTGTTTCTTACTCGTGGGTGTCTTGGTGGGACTTGATCAGTGTTGAGCTAGAAAGTGGTAATTGGTTGGTCGGTTGACTTGGTAGGTACTACAGACATTGAAGTGACTTGGTGATTTCGAAGGGAGTGTGAATGAAATCTCTTTGATGGTTTGCAGACAGTTAGATCATTTACTATAGTTGCTTGTTGGAAGTTGAACTAGAATGTTTCTTGTTGGTTGAGAATGAATGTTTTAAACATTGAAAATATTGCAATGAGATGTGAGGGAAATAGAATAGGGTTATTTTTTTGGATTATCTCTAGATGGAACAAGATGTAAATCTCTTGTGAAGGCTTAGAGCTTGAATTGTACTTGTAACTGTACATTTTTGTTGAATAATACAATGGCGATCTAGGTTTTTGGAGTGTGGGGTTTTTTACCCAAAAGGGTTTTCCCCACATAAATATTGTATGTTCATATTTTATATTTCATCTTTCATGGTATTTGGTTATGTTTGTTGAATCTTTTTAATGTTGTTATTAGAACTGGTTTAATTAGCATTAACTTTTCTCTAAGGTTCAATGTGGGAAATGAACTATATCTAATCCTGCTTTGTGGAATAGTAGTACGTGTCTTTGAGGCCATCTAAGAAAATAAATCTACCAAAGGAAATACTAATCTTGGATGTTTCTTTTTGAGATGACACAATTTTCCAACAAGTGGTATCAGAGCCATATTTTGGAATTTGTTTATTCTTGGTATTTCTAGTTCTTAGTATTCCTTATGTGGAGATTTCTTAGAGTGGAAGGCTTGAGGAAATATGAAGGAATCAACTGATGGATTGATCCTTTTGTGAGTATAAATTCTTGCTCTATTTTTTGAGTTCCAAGAGACAACACGCAATATGAAGGATGAGGAAGATGGAGAAACTTGAGTTGGTCATATTGAAATGATGTGACCTAAAGCTCACGAGTTGGTAGTGTTATAATACTGATGCATGGGGTGGAATATTATTTACTCTATGGTTGTGTTGAAACAAAGCTTCCATATTAGGTGTATGTGTGAGGGGCTCCCTGATGATATGGAGAAGCTTGGGTTGTTGTTTAGTCATGGATTAATGTGCTTATGTTGGGTTTTTTTCCTGGTATTGGAAGGCCTACTTTAATGATACCACAATTACATGAAGGCTATGGAGTTGGTCATTGGATGATCTGAAAGCTTTGGTGATAGCCTGTCTCCCTCAGATGCATGTGCATGTTGGTTGTTTTGGAGTTGGATTGAAATGGGCCTGGAGTTCTTAAACTATTGTTTCCTTTTAAGGTTGTTTTGTACTTGCATCACTCAAATTCATGTTCTTTGGATTTGAGGGTTTTATAGATTTTTGTTTAAAAAATCTATGGTGATGCTCGTTCATGATAATCCATTATTCTATTTTAACTATTATGGTTTTTATGCTTCAGAATTTTGAGTCATCCAGATGCAAAGTGGATATGGGTGTGCATGGGTGTTCTCGAACACAATGGTTTGGTAGGGTTTACACAGTTAAGAAAACATATGTTTTTGTGGAGTTGTTGTTAAACTATTTTCTATTCCCTGGCCTATTGGGGCATTGTTGGATGAGATAGTTGCAGTTCTTCATGCGTGCTTTGTGCATGGTGTGAGAAGGTTTGATTTTTTCCCTACATGAGAGTTTTGGTAATGTGATTAGTCACTCAACATTCTTGTAGTGGTTCTTGGTGGATTCCTTGACTATGGTGCTCATTGTGGACATGATTGGTGAATCGGATCTATGCATGATCTGGTGCTAGAGTCATGTTGTCTACATGGTAAATTCTCTTTGAGATCTGAGTTTTGTAGTTTCTAGTGTAATGATGGGTTTGCATGTTTTAGTTTCTGGATCTATGAGTAATGTAGTTGTATGGATTGATCACCCATTCAGTTGCAGTGGGATAACTTGGAAGTGGACTGTCTATATCCATGAGGTTGATTTAGTGTTGTTAAATATTTTTCAATTGGCCTTGTCTATGGTCACTTATGCATTGGTGTGGTTTCTTTGATATGAGAGGCTATATGATAAGAGAGTACTTGGGTAGTTAGTTTTGGGGTCCTATAGCATGAGTATCATGATTTAATGGATAGATTGGGTACACTGGTTTGTGTAATTTTTTGACAGTGATGGTTACTTTTGCTTGGTTTTGGAGATCTTGGTGTTGTTTGGTATTGTTGTTAGATGGATATGTTAATGAGTGGACCTAGAATATTTTTAGTATAGTAGATGTTTGGTCATGTTCTTGGAAATATCGATATCATAGTTCAGTGGGAGCTTTAGCAGTGACTATGTATTCATCACTATGTGGTGAATGATCTTATTTAGTGTTATAAATGTTAATAGGAGGATCTCTTAGATCCTATTGATGTAGAAGAGATTTTTCACATTTTCATGGACCTTATTTGAAGATGTGTAACATCTTGAATCCATGGAGGACTCTTGTGAGTATTTGGTTGAGGTTTTGGTGGTGCTTAATAGGTGATGTGGGTTAGAGTTTGTTTGTTTTATGTCATAGTATAGTCTTGATTTCACATTAGATTTTGGCATAATTTTTTGTTCTTGAGACCATGTTATATTCCCCTAGAGAATGTGATCTCCTAAGGGGGATGGTAAGATCATGATTTCATGATAAGTTCCTAGTTCAAATGATTGGAGCTTTGATAGTGGTATCGTGATTCTTTGTGTATTGGGTGCATTGGTCATATGATTGAGAACTTCATGATAGTGTAGTGATGAATCTGGATGTTAGCATGAGATGATTTTTTGTAGTTTCTCATGGATACATGGAAAATAAGGTTAGGCTGTAATTCTCTTGAGATGGGGAAAGTGTGTTGTTATGGTTACTCTTGGTGAGATTTCAGCTGAAAGTTTGAGGATCCTACACCTTGGTTTAACATCAGTTAAACAAAGACTAAAGAGGATATTTCTCTTGGAGAAGTCTTGAAGACTTGGTTACCCAGGAGGAGCATTCTCATTTTCCACTCTTGGTCTACTCGGTAGTTTATTATTTGAAAGGTATTTTCCCATTATATCTTTTAGATGTGTTATGTTCGTGCTTTGATTCTCATGGAAATGTGTTCACTCAAGGTGTTTGATTATGAATACTCATTTGTGGATTGGTTTAGCATGTGTCTATATGTTATATATTTCATAGTTATGGATCTTGAGTTGTGTAGTTAGTTCTAAAGGGTTCATTTGGAGGATGTTTGGCATGGACATCTCCCTATACATTTGATTTTAAAATGTCATGCATTGTTGAGAACTATTAGGAGATGGTTTTATGGGTTATTTTCTTGAGGTGGAAAATGGAAGAGTTTGATCTTCTTCAAGAATCTTACATCCATATAAGTACGTATATATATTTTTTTTTGATCTTGAAGGATTGGGTGTTGTTAGTTGTTCTCTTTTGGGGCTGTGGAGGAGATCATACTTGACATAGTTAGCATTCAGAGGTGTATGTAGGAGTTTTTTCTATAGGTACATGATGTGCAATGGTTACTCTCTTTGGTCTTGGTTTTCTTCCTAGATGTATGGTTTCACATTGCATTGGTATGAGGTTGTTCTTTATCTCTCTCCTTTGTTGGGTGTGTAAAGAAGTTGGGAGAGTTGTGCAGACTTGTGGTGAGAGTTGTTCTTATAGGTTGTTAGTTTATAGATTGTTCATATCATTGTGGATAATTCCTTGGTACTAAATGATGTGGTTTAATTTTATATATTATTCTATTGTTAGACTTTTTATTCCTTTGATCTTTTAGATTTGGTATTACCCATGTAGTGGGAATTCCTGGATGTGTTTTGTCTTCTTCGACTGGTTGGCATGTGGAGCTTGTATTTGTTGTTGATGGGCTGGTTATGGAGTGGCATGATTTTTTTGATGTTGATACCTTGGAGGTATGTGTGATTGGATGTATTAGCACTTGTTGTGGGTGTTATTTTCAGTCACATGGGTTGATCGGTTGGATGGGAGAAATCAGTGTTATGGTTTTTGTTCTAGCTGGTGCTCAATCTTGTTTTCTAGAGGATGGATTCATGATTTTGTTTTAGTCTAGAGCTTTGAAGTTGATATTACTTTTGTATTGCTCATGAGCATATTGGAGTGGTGGTAGTGTGCTGAATCCCTTTCCATGATTTATTTCTAATGCTGGTGTCTTATATTAGAATAGTGAATTTTCATGGCTTGTTCCTTTTCTTTGGAGGATAGTTGGAACTGTTGGCTAAGATTATGGACATTATAGATGTTGTTGAAGGAGTCCTAGGTGATATAGAGGATTCATGCATTAATTGGTAGGTAGTGAATTCTTTGACAAGTGGGAGAATGTTGAGAAATGGTTCCTCAAACATATTGGTGTTCAGATCTCTACATTTTTGAACAAACACTTGAATATCGCCAAGACAAAGCTATTAGTCTGATTGAAATCTCGTTGGTGGGAAATGGTTTGTTACTTAATTCACTGGGTTCTAGGTTTTTCTAACTTAAGTTGCAGGGTTCTAAAGTTTCATAACCTCCTGACTTAGGAACTTTGAGGTTCTCTTTGTTGTCAGTGAATCACAGGTTTTTAGAACTTTGTAACCTCCAAAATGAGGTTCTAAGGTTTGGGTTTTTAGTGACTTAGCGATGGATCATATAGAGAAATTCTATCATAAGGACTTCATGATATCAAAGGGACCCTAGGTTAAGTCCCTTCGATAGGCCGATTGATGTGGGGACCACTTGGACTGGTAAAGCCAATATCAAAGGGACATCCTGATATTAGACGAACATAATATGCTATCTCCTCAATAGGGTGATGTATTGATTCTTGCTCTTGGGTGTTTTGGTGGGTCGGTGTCGAGCTAGAAAGTGGTAATTGGTTGGATGGTTGACTTGGTAGGTGCTATCAAAGGGACCCTAGGTTAAGTCCATTCGATAGGCCGATTGATGTGGGGACCACTTGGAGTGGTAAAGCCAATATCAAAGGGATATCTTGATATCAAACGAAGATAATATACTATCTCCTCAATAGGGTGATGTATTGATTCTTGCTCTTGGGTGTCTTGGTGGGTCGGTGTTGAGCTAGAAAGTGGTAATTGGTTGGACGGTTGACTTGGCAGGTGCTATGGACATCGAAGTGATGATGATTTTGAAGGGAGTGTGAATGAAGTCTCTTTGATGGTCTGATAGAACAAACAATTATATTGTTTAGTGTAGTTTCTCGTTGGAAGTTGAACCAAATCATTTCTTGTTATTTGAGAATGAATGTTATAAAACATTGAACATTCTATAATGAGATGAGAGGGAAATGGAATAAGGTTATGCTACTAGATTATCTCTAGATGGAATAAGATGTAAATCTCTTGTGAAGGCTTAGATCCTGAATTATATTTGTAACTATACTTTTGTTGTTGAATAATACAATGGTGATCTAGGCTTTTGGAGTGTGGGGTTTTTTACCCGAAAGAGTTTTCCCCATGTAAAACTCGTGTGTTCATGTTGTTTGTTTCATATTTCATGGTATTTGACTCTATTTGTTGAATCTTTTAATGGTGTTGTTGGAACTAGTTTAATTAGTATTAACTTTTCTCTAAGGTTCAATGCGGGAAATGAACTATGTATGATTCTGCTTTGTGGAATAGTAGTATGTGTCTTTGAGGCGATCTAAGAAAATAAAAGCTATTTAAGGCACTATTGATCTTGGATGTTTCTTTTTGAGATGATGAAATTTCCCAACATCTTGCCTACAAATTAGATACATATAATAAGAAGTCATAGTAAACTTATTTTTTGCCTAAACATTCACTAGTTGGTGGTGCAAGTTGTCACTGACAAACTAGCTTGATAAAGATGATAATCATCTTTGAGAATCATATAAATGTACTTGTACATTGAGGTATTATAATTATTAGATTTAATTTTCCTCATAACCTTGTTTAATAAGGTGATTATATCACAAATTTTATTTTAAAATTCTATTTAGGTTAAATTATTTAGAATCTTAGTAATGGCCTTCCTTGGCTTTGCTAGACAAGAATAGTTTTGATGTATTATATTGTGTTTATTATTAGCCTCAAATATTTTTAGTCCCTCTCCTTCTTTCAAAATCTTCAAGGTTCCTTGAAAGGTAATATAAAGACATGACCAATGAATTCAGGATTAATATTGAGAAAAAAAATCGCATATGCATCTCTAGATGTCCTTGTACTTAGGCTATAATGAGAAAAACACACTAAGATCAACTCTAGAAATTGGTGAGAGATTGAGAATCCAACTCTGTAAGCTAATATAGAATTTTCTATGATTCTTGATTAGGGAGTATTTCAATCCCTAGAGGTTATTTTCAAAAAATCATTTAGATCAGTATAACCCATGTTAGTATCTATGATATCTTGAACAATGGAGTTCATCTTGGAGACCAATATATGTTGGTAGAAAATATAATTATTTAAGCTTTGAAAGATTAAAGATTTATTTTTTTAATTAGAGAATGTGTTAATGGTGTGGGCCCCTAGTTTGATTGGCTAAAGCATCTTGTTGCAAGAAAGAGGTCACCTTGGATTGCTTGGAGGTTTCAAAATGTTTTAGATTTGATATAGTTAGATGTTTTAGATTGACCTTGTTGGATTTTATTTCTTTAATTTGTTGTGGATTCATTTTTTTCTATTTTATATAGATGTGGAGATTATTTTTAAATAGTCTATATAGCTACTATTGGTGGTTTTCCTAGCTAACATTTGAAACCCTCTAAGAGTTAGCCAACCTCTATGTTCAAGGATCACTAAAATTTAGTGGCCAACTGATAGGTAAAGATTCTTAGGGCTTTACCCCTACTCTTTAGGTTGTGTGAGGCCAAGGAGGGTATTCTTATTTGTGTTCATTTGATATCCATTGTTGTAAGAACACTTCAACACACAAATGAATTCCTACCGAGTGCAAATACCCAAGATTCACCAAGGGTTTGGCTTACCCTTACACAAGTTACTGTATATTTGCTAGGAATAAAAGCATTATGTGAGATTTGCATCTCAAAATAGATAGTATTTGAATTATTTAATGTTCTGACCCTGAATCCAAATATAGGTGCATCCTGATTTTAAATTACTTGAAAGAGTTTGAAATGAATTAGCCAGTGCCTCATCAAATTGGGCATGATTCACACACAAAATGTTTAGTTATGTGCAATTTAACCCTAATATTAGTGAACCATTCTCATAATGCATTACATGATGAAATTTCATAGTATTCAAAGTATCACTCCTTACCAGATCCTTAGCACATTATCACTGACCTACGATCCTTTCCCAAGAATTTGATTAACTTATTAAGTTAAGGCAAGAAATAGAATCATACATTCAATTGAATCATTGAAGACAAATTAAAAAACCCTTGATAATTCCATTCATGATCTACCATAACACACACAAAAGAGAAATTTCCTTAAATTTTTAGATTTATTTCAATATCAATAATTACATAAAACATATTAATTTATCGATATTCATGTACAAATCCTTCCCAAGACAATTTTCTAGATAATTTATCCCAAAGTCTACATTATATGCATTCAGTGTTTATCACCTAGACCTTTTAGGATTAAAAAATATGACCCTAAAAATGAGCCTTGAGATCTCCTTTATAGAACATGAGAGCGACCAGCTTCAGGCTCATTTCCATTACATTTTAGTAGAATTTCATTTCAAAAGTGAAATTTCATTTGCATTTCACAATTCCCACACAGATGGATGCCATCATTTGATAAATAGAGAATCAAAATAGTTATGAACTTCATAACCAGTTGGCACCACCTCATCAAAATGACACCAAGGCCTTGTCGTATTTATCCATGTCGGACCAGAAAAAGACAATATCAACACCAAAAAAAAATTGTAGAACCCAGAAGACCACACCATTAACCAAAACCCAGAGCAATATCATGGCCACAATACAAATGAGTGCTCTGTGTTCTCACCTCAGTGACAGGTGGGAACACCACCTTATCCTTATCAGTACTAGAACTAGAACCAAAAATAGAACATGGTGCCACCACGGTAATTGGAGTTACCGTAAGGACCTCTTCATCCACACCAACCAAGCCAGTCAGAGCTACAAGGTAGTTGTGGTAGTCAGAATCAATCTCGGACCCATCGCTATCAAACCCACCAGTGATCTCAATGGGTGAATCATGTTGCTCAAGAGAGCCTTGACTAAAACCAGGCTTGTCCTTCAACCCTTCACCATGCTCAACAACTCCCTTTTCCTCACCACATCTCATTACCTCTTCTCATGCCACTCAAACCTTGAGCCAAGGAAAGCTCCTAACAAGACCCAAGAGGGACCTTGCACCTTCATCCTTGGCTCCTAGAGCATTAGGAACAATTCTATGTTCACTTGGCTTCATCTCCTCTTGAGATTTCCTAGCACCCATCCTTGTAGACCTGTGTAATGGTGAATTAGTAGCAACTGGCTTGCTCATCTTTGCACTTGAACCTGAACACCTAATGCAAGGACATAGGGGAACTCAAACTCTAAATTATTGTGATGCAAATGAATAACCAACAAGGATTTATCAAGAAAATTGATGAAGTAATCATCAATTCTCCAACTATAACACAGAGTGAGCGAATGATTGTTTGTTGATGTCAATTTCACCATTGTTAGTTTCCAAGTACATAGAAATCGGCGAACCATCCATCAAAATTTCCAGGAGATAACTAATCGCAGCCATGGAAATTAGGTTGATATCCATTGAAAAGGCTACACCATTAATGAATGTCATTTGTAGAGGTCAAGTAGCCATCACATGGTTGGTTCAATGTTTTAATATTAGGTCGTTGATGCATCAGTGAGTTGGCATATTGAATAACCTAGATTGATTCAAACATCTTTGAAAATCCCATGTCACCACATGGTAGGCCCATTGGCCAATGACACACCTCCCAATCAACACACTCATCACCTGCAAGCCCAAACCAACCACACTATGCCGCCAAGCGAAGCCACGTGTCATTGAATTTTGGACACCTCGTCGCAATTTTAAAATGATTATTTTAATCATGCGCAATTGGCGAGGAACAACCACAATTAATCCTCATTAACCCTCATATCATATGGCAGTCATCAATTTTAAATCCTTTATTCTTACCGCTAGTGAACTTAGATTGGGTCCCATCACCATACATGACAAGTGGCAACATCTCGCACACCTCGCCACACTTTGGTGACATCATCAAAAAACCTTGTGAGGCTAGTGGGGAATGATCAAGATTAAGACCATCAATTCAACAGTCCACAAGCTTTAGGCCAAATTTATATTAAGTCCCAATGTGGAAGAACCAAAATTCTAGGTAAAAGGGATCGGTAACATGGATGACTTAAGCGACCAACAACCCAGAGCAATAGGTCAATGCAAGAATATAATGCAAGCATTCATTTGGTGAGATAATTTTAAAACAAGGGCAATAAAACCCTAAAACCTAACATTTGACCCTTAAATATAAGGGAAAAAACTAGACAGGACATAGAACCAACCAAAATTTATGGCAAATTTAAAGGTTCTATCAGTGGCTCCAACTCAGGGACACATACCCCTGGTGGGTATGGTAAGAATCTAGATCTCTCGAGAGTAGACCAAACACTAAATCAAATGAGTTCCCTGAAAATTGCTCCATTATGCTGCATTAGATTCATTTTCAAATTCCAATTAGTGGATGCAAGCCCCCAACAAAGATATACCAATGTTTACCCCTGTCAAAAACAAATTTTTATGCTATTTGTAGTAAACCAAGTATGAAAATACTACCATTAAGTGCCCACAAACCAACCAGGTTACTAACATGCACCACAATATCATTGTGCTTTCCAATGTCATCTACAAATATATACCAACAAAAATTCATAACCTTTGTAAAATTTTACCTTGGCCAACTCATTTTCACATTCCACTAGATGCTCACTCATTTGAGAAAGGAAATAGAAGCATTCATAGTCTAACTGATTTTTGACATTCAAATCAGTTTGCACCTTAAATTGAAAACTCTCTTAAACAACTTGTTGTGTGTCATGCAAATCACCCTCAAATATGTCAAAGACAAAAATTGCATATTATAGAACATCCTCATATTGATCTTTGCAACATAGGCATAGTTGTTGATATTTGTGTTCAAGTATATTAGAACACATCTTGATATCATAGAGGTAGGAATCATATGAAACATTAACATCTAGGAACTGAGTAGATGTACTTATCTCATGCACACTACAATATTTTGACTCATTCCTCACATCATCCTTCAACTCAATGGAAAATAACTCAAAGATAGGTTCACACAAGTCAGTATCAATAGAGATAGCAGAGAAACACTTTGGTGCACTGGTAACCTTATGTGCAATAAAAATTGATATATGTGCTAACCCAAAAGTGAAAGATTCATTGCAAGATGAAAAATTTTCATCAGCAATAAAACTGAATTTTATTATTTTCTATCACATAAAGGTTTGTATTAAGGGATGAAAACATGTCCATGTTCACATAAGGAACATCAAACAAGAAGAAATTGTGCTCCAATGCATACTCACTAGTATGATATTTTTCATTATCTTCATTCCTTGGATGGTCTACACATGAATAAAAAATTTCTGCAATATCAATACAATCTGCAACTTTATTTTCATGTGAATCAACAAGCTCTTCAGTGTTATCAATGGGTAACAATGTTGACTCAAGATCCATACATTTTCCACAATGCACTACTTGATCAAACCAAAATAAATCCCCTCTTTCATCATCATATACAGCATCATCCTCTTCATGTATTACAAACATTTCCATCTCTACCTCACATACACAATCATAGGTAGCAAGGGTATCAACACATTCATCAACATGTTTATCATATTTGGCATTATGCTCAAGATCAACATACTCAACATACATATCCTTATCTTCAAATTCCTCATCACTATCATCATCATCATGCTCCATGGATAGAAAACCTAAACTACACGTCTAGTATTCACCACATGCAATTTGTTCCTTCACTTGTGGAAAAGTTACAACATAAGCATCTATACCATAGAATCCCTCAAGTGAGGAATATGCTTCTGTATCATCCTTGGAAAATTAGTTTGTAATATCAACCTCATCATAGGAAAAATCACTATTACACAAACCATGTTCAAGATTTTTAGAATGAATTCTTGAGGTTGTAATCTCAGGATCATAATCACTGGCTTGTAATAAAATGTCAGTAACAACACATGGAACAACATTTTTCATTTCATCATCATTTGAAATATCACAAAAAAACACTCTTGCACATTTTCTTTATTATCATCCCATTTATCCTCTTCTTGATCACTACTTTTCTGCTCAGTATATGTATTGTTTGTGAGTTGACTATAATGCTCACCTTCTGACATATTTCTTTCACTTGTTTGCATTGTTACTTGATTCTTCTCAAGAGAAAAAATGATTTCTCTCTTTTCAGATTCCACACCTTGTGCATAACCATATTTGGCTAATTCTACAATTTTTATCCAATTAGGCACTTGATCAAAACTATGGAGCTTCAATTCTTCTAGCAAGGTACTCAGCCTAGATTCATAAATTGCAAAGAAAAAATCAATGCTCATAGAATCCTTTGGCCTGAAATCTTTGGTAACTTCTATCAAAGCATCCAAAAATCTCAAAAATATTTTATATGGTGATTCTCCCTCGTGTCTCTTCAGTTCATAAAATTCTTGCACAAAATAATTTTGATCAACATTGCTCAAAATTTGTTGAAGCTCAACTTGGAGTTCAAAATGGTCTTCATATTGTGATGATGGATAAAACACAATAGTAGAAGCACTGCCATCTTGACAATTATTTTCATTATTTGATCCTTGAATCCTAGTGAAATGAAGTGTGTTGGGATGACCAACACTTGCAGCCAAATATCCTTTCATTATTGAGTATTTCAAATTGTTCTCAATGTCCATGGTAGTTTGGTATGCATGATGTAATGTTGTAGGCTCCTTATCCCTTAATAGATAGCTCATATTTTTATCAAATGTACCTAAGTACACAACCAAACACTCCATCATTTGGTCTCATACTTTCTGGAATTTCCCTTATTGCCTTTGCAAATCGGAGATTGAAAACAGGGACTAATTCATCTTCATTTCCATGGATTCCCATAAAGTCTTTTCTTACCACATTTGGATTCACCCTTTCACCAAATTGTTCAACAAAGTTTGTCAGAAACTGATTCCATGAATTTATAGAGCATGCCAGTAAATATGAGAACCAATCCCTAGCATCATCCTTTAAAGATTGAACAAAAAGCTTCATGACAACATCCTCATGATTTACTTCATAATCCCCCATCACATCCATGATTTTTTGCAAATTCTTAGAGGCTAACTCTAAACTTTTCCCTGTGAATGTGGGCAAATATTTCCTAATATTTTTAGGAATTATTTTAGGGAAACCTTTAATACCACTAAAAACCAATGGCATATATCTTCCAATAGAAAATTCCCTTTGAGGGCTTGATGAAAATTGTCTATCCTGCATACTTTTACTTAAGATCTCAGAGGGACACCTTCTTACATCCATATTCAATCATTATCAACTTCATATATGGTTGTTTATAGCATAATTTACCAATTCAACCATGATCCTATAACATAGATTGAATATTTATGCCTTAAAACTTTCTCAGAAGCATAACTCGAAACAAGCATACTTCTCAAATCATTGTAGACATTACATACTGGAAGTATGCAAAGAATTACTATTATTCCCTACCTTAATGCAATTTCATCTAATAGGGAACCATTTATCATCTCAAGTCTCGAAAATTTCTCATAAACTTCTTTCAAACAAAACAATGCTCTCTCTAGATTTATGAGAATACCTGGACACCTTGTAGCACTTGTTAACCTTTCCTTCTTGAGTGCAAATTTTCCAAATCTAGAAATCTTCTTCACAATTCAACTAGTTCTTTAGACATCGTCGCCACCTCTTTCACAAAGGATTGAACTTCAAAGGAGTATGAAGTTCTTCCAAGAGTAAATATTGTTCTGGGTCTTCTTCCACAGCGAAGTCACACTCAAATTCTTTGAGATTTTTCTGTAACCAAGCCCTTTCTAGGTTTAAAACCTTCCAACATCTAAACAAAAAATTTAGATTCTCCACATGCTTGACTCTGTGATACTACCATCTACACCTGGGATTCCTTTTTATTTAAATTTCTTACAAGTTCTCCCCAGCAGAGTCACCAATCTGTTGGTGGTTTTTCTAGGTAAGCTTTGAAACCCTCTAAGAGGTAGCCAACCTCTATGTTCAAGGATCACAAAATTTAGTGGCCAACTGATAGGTAAAGCTTCTCATGGATTTACCCCTACTCTTTAGGTTGTGTGAGGCCAAGGAGGGTGTTCCTATTTGTGTTCATTTGATATCCATTGTTGTAAGAACACTTCAACACACAAATGAATTCCTACCAAGTGAAAATACCCAAGATTCACCAAGGGTTTGGCTTACCCTTACACAAATGACTTCATATTTGCTAGGAATAAAAACATTATGTGATATTTGCATCTCAAAATAGATAGTATTTGAATTATTTAATGTTCTGACCCTGAATCCAAATGTTGGTGCATCCTGATTTTAAACTACTTGAAAGATTTTGAAATGAATTAGCCAATGCCTCATCAAATTGGGAAAGATTCACACACAAAATGTTTAGTTATGTGCAATTTAACCTTGATATTAGTGAACCATTTTCATAATGCATTACATGATGAAATTTCATAGTATTCAAAGTATCATTCCTTACCAGATGCTTAGCACATTATCACAAACCTATGATCCTTTCCCAAGCATTTGATTAACTCATTAAGTTAAGGAAAGAAATAGAATCATACACTTAATTAAATCATTGAAGACAAATGAAAAAACCCTTGATAATTCCATTCAGGATCTACCACAACACACATAAGAGAGAAATTTCCTTAAATTTTTAGATTTCTTTTGATATCAATAATTACATAAAACATATTAAGAGAATCCCATGTATAAACCCTTCCCAATACAATTTTCTAGCTAATTTATCCCAAAGTCTGCATTATATGCATTCAGTGTTTATCACCTAGACCTTTTAGGATTCAAAAATATGTCCCTGCGAATGAGCCTTGAGATCTCCTTTATAGAATAGGAGAGCGACAAGCTTCGAGCTCATTGCCATTACATTTTAGTAGAATTTTGTTTCAAAAGTGCAATTTCATTTTCATTTCACAATTCCCACATAGGTGGATGCCATCATTTGGTAAATAGGGAATCAAAATAGTTATGACATTCACTAACTAGTCGACACCACCACATAAAAATGACACCAAGGCCTTGTCGTATTCTTCCACGTTAGACTAAAAAAAAGACATCATCAACACCAAAACAAAATTGTAGAACCCAGAAGACTGCACCATTAACCAAAACCCAAAACAATATCTAGGCTATGATATAGATGACCACTTCGTGTTCTTGCCTCAGTGAGAGGCAAGAACACCACCTTATCCTTATCAGTACTAGAACCAAAACTAAAAACAACACATGGTGCCACCATGGAAATTGGAGTTACCATGAGGACCTCTTCATCCATACTAGCCAAGCCAATCAGAGCTACGAGGTAGTTATGGTAGTCAAAATCAGTCTCAGACCCATCGCTATCAGACCCACGAGTGATCTCAATGGGAAAATCTTGCTGCCCCAGAGAGCCTTGACTAAAACTAGGCTTTTCCTTTGATCCTTCACCATGCTCAACAACTCCCTTTTCCTCACCACAACTCATTACCTTTGCCCATGCCACTAGACCCTTGATTCAAGGAACACTCCTAACAAGACCCGGGAGGGACTTTGTGCCTTCATCCTTGGCTCCTAGAGAACCAGGAATAATGCTCTATTCACTTGGCCTCATCTCCTGAGATTTCCTAGCACCCATCCTCGCAGACCTATGTAATGGTGAATTAGCAACAACTGGCTTGCTCATCTTCACACTTGAACTCGAACACCTGATGCAATGAATAAAAGGAACTCAAACTCTAAATTTCTATGATGCAAATGAATAACCAACAAGCATTTATCGATAAAATCTATGAAGTGATTATCAATGCTCCAACTGTAACACAGAGTGAGTGAATGATTTTTTGTTGACGTTGATTTCACCATTGTTAGTTTCCAAGTACATGGAAATCAATGTATCATCCATCATAATTGATAGGAGATAACCACTCGCATGCATGGAAATCAGGTTGATATCCATCAAAATCACTGTGCCATTAATAAATGTCATTTGTAGAGCTCAAGTAGCCATCACATGGCTGGTTCAATGTTTTGAAATTGGGTCATTGATGCATTGGCGATTTGTCATATTGAATGACCTAGATCGAGTCAAACATCTTTGCAAATCCCATGTCACCACATGACACACCTCCCAATCAGAAAACACAATCACCACCCGCGGGCCCAAACCAACCACACTGTGCCACCAGGCAAAGCCACGTGTCATCAGTCTGCACACCTCACAACAATTTTAAAATTATTATTTTAATCATGCATAGTTGGTGAGGAAGGACCATAATTAATCCCCATTAACACTCATATCATATGAAAACTGTCGATTTGAAAGCCTTTATTCTTATCATTGGCGAATTCAGACTAGGCCCCATCACCGTACATGACAATTGGCAACATCTCGCACACCTCGTTACACTTTGGTGATGTCATTCAAAAACCCTACGAGGCCAACAGGGAACGATCGAGATTAATACCATCAATCCGATGATCCACAAACTCTAGGCAAAATTTATATTAATTCTCAATGTGGAAGAACCAACATGCTAGGTAAAAGGGGTCGGTAACATGGATGACTTAAAAGAATCCATTGATGACTTAAGTGACAGAAAACACAAAGCAATAGTTCAATGGAAGAATATAACATAGGGGTTCATTTGGTGAGATAATTTTAAAACAAGGGCAATAAACCCTAAACCCTAACATTTGACCCTTAAATATAAGGGGAAAAACTAGACAAGACATAGAACCAACCAAAATTTATGGCAAATTTAAAGGTTCTATCAGCTATAATTCTTGAATTGTTCTACTTTTTTGTTGGTTGTTATATCCATAAGGAAGATGTGAAATACAAGGGGTGGAGGTAGTGGTAGATGGAATGGTTTTGTAATAATGTAGGATGCAATGTGGAAGGGAAATAGATAGTATTATATATGAAAATGGTAAATGAAATGCAAGATGTAATCTCCATGGATAATTCCTAACTGATTACATGCTAGATGTGATATTATTCTAGAGTTCTCAATATAGAACAATGAATAAATTAATGAAAACACATTTTAAGACTCATTCCATATCCTTATCTAAGGAAAAAATTTGGAAGGAGAATGGATGAGTGGTTTTTTTAGTGGCTAATGTTCGCCAATTGGCTAATAGTTGAAATTTGGGAATCCAAAATTGGCTAATAGTTTGAGCTACAATGTGACTTGAATCACCACATTTTTACAAAATTTTATTATAGTCTTATTTAAACCGCCAAATAATTTATTTTATTAAAAAAATTAACTCAAAAATTTGCCACAATATTCGATACATATTAGATCAAATTTGCCTCAATTTTATAAATTATTGGAGATCTATATTAATTCGCCAATAGTATATCATAACTATTAGTTGCTTTAGGACCATATTTCTTATCTTTCGTTTCCACCATTGATTTAAACATAATATAATGGCCCTTGTTGTATTCCATGAGGTAAAATGTACACACGATTTGTAATGCTCATGGCCCCCACAATTTTGGGTATCGCGAGCATTATAGATTGTGGGTAAATTTCACCTTACAGTGTACAACAAGGGTTGTTAGACCAATGATCTAAAAGCAGTTTTGAGCCCCCATGAGAATTATAGATCATGGTTACATTTTACCTTGTAGAATATAATGATGGCCATTATATTATATTATAAAACGATGGTAGAAATTAAATATTATAGTCTACCCCTTCAACTCATCAATAATTTCCACGCTCGGGCCCCTACTTTTTCATGAGAATTATTTTTAGATTGGATAGATTCACCATCATAATTAATGCATTTTCCTATTATTTTTCAAGATTCGCCAAAATTTTCCACAAAACTTTAGTAATGTAAAAAAATCACCAATAAAACTAATATTCTTTTCAAAAAAAGGAAAGTTTCGCAATTCAAAAAATGAAAGATTCGCCAGGATTTTATATCTTTTTTTGAGGGGGGTTTCTTAAAGTTATCACTGGAATGGATATGATAAAATGGATAGCTATGAAATGATTAAGGATGAATGGATATGTCCTCAAGTGTAGGGTAGGTGTACACAATAAATTATAGTCTTACATATGATTCCCAAGAATGGGATTTCATCATGGTACTTTCTCAAAGTGCCATAAGAATGGTTTTCACCATTAGATAATTTTTCTCTTTATTTTTAAAACTTTATTTATTTATTTATATATTTTTAATTATTTTAATATTTTTTCCTTGAATCTATCATGTTTTAAATGCCTTATTTAAAAACACCATACACTTGTTGGATATTCTATAAATGTTAGCGTAAACTTTATTTATTGAATTCTTATAATTATAATTTTTTAACATGGTATTGTTGAACACACCAGATATTGAGAGGGGGGTGAATCAATATATACAAAAACTTAAACCTCTCCATAGCTTGAAATATTTAGCACAATACTTCTTAAGCAATTATAAAATCTTAAAAAAATCAACAACAAAGAAAGACATTGTAGTTTAAACCTTAAACAATTTCAACAATCTTCAGTAATGAAAGATATATAAATTTTATCCTTAATCAAATCAATAGAAATGAAAAGGAAACAAGAACACATATCCACAAGATGACACTATATTTATGTAGAAAACCTAATGATGGAAAAACCACGGTGAGAGTTATCTCACAATATAAAGGATCAGTACCAAAAAGGACTTGCAAACTAAGGCACACTTCCATAGAGCAAGATACAAAAGGACTTCTAGAGCTAGAGAAAATACAACTCTAGGGGAAAGATTCAAAGGAACTGATGAGATTCACTATCTTAGAGAGGGATAAAAAAGGTTTATTATAAAAAAATTATAATATTTGTCAACAATTCACTCTATTGACTAGGTATTCAAGCATATATGATCTTTCTTCTTCACACTTTAGCACTAAATCTATTGGATATTTAGTACATTCCACATACACACCTCGTCACACTTCTTCAAACTTCCATATCTTTTCAATTGAAAATATCTTGCATTTGTATCAACCACAACTCTTCACAACTTCAACAACTTCAATTAGGTCAACCAAGAAAGAATAAAAACAATGATTTCACCAAGTCAACCACAAAAATCTAATGTGGTCCTAACTTGAGGATAGAGAGGACCAAAAAAAATCTTATTGTATCTTTCAATGTGACCAAATAAATTCACATGCTAGCACACATCAACCTAAGTCAATAATAGGGAAACATGTAGAAGAAAAATGTAGTGCACATAACAAATCAACCCAAAAAATACTTCCAATTGAATTAACGCAATGAGGTCTCAACCAAGATAGGTCAGGACCCAAATCTATCATGTAAAAACTTCATATTTTGGTGCAAACCATTAAAAATTTAGTATAAGAAATAAAATAAGCCATGTTGGCCATATATCCACAAATAACCCCAAAAACCAACTCAAGACATAATGCAACACCAAGGAGCACAACCAATAATGTGTGGATGAAATGGGGATGCTCCATGAACATAAAAAAACACTTCCAGATACTTCTTCCATACTACCATCCCACCAATATCCATCACAAGACAAAAAGGAACATAATACTTCATTCCAAAGAACAAAATGCATAGTCATGAGATGTTACATTAACAAAACTTGCAAACCACTTCAACACATGAAATTAGAACTAAGACACTACATAGACATTGAAAATGCATTCAACAAGCTATAGGAGAAAATACATCAATACATAGCCTTTTCTAGACCAATCCAAACAACCAATCAACATTACCAACCTTTTTTAACTTCCAAAAATCTCCTTGGTAACACCAGTGACCTGAAGAGATAGGAGTGCAACATCCAAATAACACTAAATTTGAATCCAAAACTACAAGACAACATCTTCAATAGTCGAGGAATGCAGAGAATTCTCCCAAACAATCTTCAACACAAATTCCAAAAACAAAAATGTTCAATCAACTTGTGGGGGCCAAAACTTTCTTTCAACAACATAAGATTCATTAGAACAATAGGAGAGAACATGGAACATATTGCAAACCATCAAAAAAATCTCTCCATCATCAACAACACTTCTAATCCTCATCTTAATATATCATAATAAAACCAATTCTTTTGAAAACAACAATACTTAACACTTCTTTGATTATCATTAGACAAGGAATGAAATTCAACTATAAACTTCAGCAACACCACCATACACCATTGCTAACCAAACCAAATTTTTTCAACAATAAAAACCAATTCCAAGCAATAATCATTGCACCAATCTCACCAAGTATAGAAATAAGAGATACCAAATTCCAACAACCTCCCTTGATTCTCAAGTGTTGTAAACAAAGACAACCATAAACAATTAATCAAGTGTTATCATCAACCACTACCAACAATCTCACAAACATATGTAACAATCTCACCAAGTGTTGACATTAATGAAAACCACTACCAATAATCTCCCCTTTTTTGCATTAATGGTAGCACACACCTACTCACTCTCCCCCTTCAACATCAAGGAAAAAGGGCTACCCACATTTTCACAAAAAAACAACACATATAGGGACACAGGGCCAAAGATCTTCAATTGAAACAACAACACATACTCCCCCTTTTACCAACAACACTTCTTCTCTATACTACACTAATCTCCCAGATCCCCCTAAGGAGCACATTCTTTCTCCTCTTCAATTTTATCCCCTTTTTATGTACATACACTCCTTGAAAAAACTACCAAGCTCCCCTTATTAGTAACAACCATTACTAGCTCTCCCTAAGAGGAATCCACCATCAATCTAGGCATAAAGATATGTCTTGAATTAATCACCTTGGACAGATGTATCAATTATGCATCTATTTGGAACAAGGAGGGGTAATAACCCCTAACTTCTACTACAGATACTCAAAATTATCTTTTGAAATTTCCTTTGTGAAGATATTTGCAATTTGATCCTTGGTAGGCACATACTCCAATCTAAATTCATGTTCTACAACCTTCTCTGTCAGAAAGTGATACCAGATAGAGATGTGTTCAGTTCTTGAATACATTACCAGATTATTTTAAATATCAATTTTGTATTATCACACAATATAGTAATAGGTTCATCATATACCATATTTACATCCTTAAAAAATTTCTTCATCTAGAGAACCTGGGTGCAACAAGATGTTGCAACAATATATTAAACTTTTGTTATTGATAAGGACATTGAGTCTAACTTCTTACTAAACCAAGAGACTAAGTTGCCTCCCAAAAAGAATGCACTTCCACTTGTACTTCTTCGATCATCCACACATCCTACCAAGTTAGCATAATTATAAGAACTCAAGGAGAAATTTTGATCCTTCTTATACCATATAACATAATTTGAAGTTCCTTTCAAATATTTGAATATTCTTTTCACTTCTTTCTTATGATATTGCTTAGGATTAGCTTAAAATCTAGAAACCAAACATAATACATGCATGATATTATGTATAGAAGTATTCCAATACAATAAACCTCTAATCATAGGCATAGAAGGAGTCTGATCAACTTCTAAAGACTCGTCATATTTTCTTAAGTGACAACTAGTCACCATAGTAGTACCAACTGGATTGGAATCTTCCATGTCAAACTACTTCATCTTTTTAACATATTTAGATTGAGAAATAAAGATACCACCATATTTTTGAATAATTTGAATCCCAAGGAAGAAATAAAACTCACCAAAAATTGACATCTCAAATTATTTTTGTATCTCTTCTAAATACTTCTTACACCTATCATCATCATCAACATATACAACCACAATCAACAACTTGTCTTCTTGAACCTTAATGTAAAGATTGATGTCTTCAATTCCTTTCTTGAATCCTTTTTGAATTAAATACTTATCCAACCAAGCATACCAAGGTGATCCCACAATAGTGGGTTACACTTTTTGGCCAAACTTTCCATTGAAATGATTATTTTAAACTAAATATTCACTTTCAGACACTTATAGCTACTAAACCGTGAGGAATTTGAAGATGATGCAAACCAATAATTTCTAAAATTTTATTTGTAGATTCTCTATATATATATTAAGTTTTGGAATCAAATTTCATTTATTTTTCCATCTCCTTTGATAACTATTTTTTAATAGTAAACACCATTTTTAAAGAGTGATGTGTACTATAGACCACAATATCTAGATTTGTAATTAGAATATCTAGAGGATACATTTGATTTCATAATGCTTTATTGAATTTTTTTTAATTAAGTTTTAAATTCAAACCAATTACAATTTAGACATAGGTGTACTATTAGGAGCATATTTTCTTTTGTATGCATCATAATGCAATTTTTTTGTTGTTGGAATAAGGACATCAATGCCTAGAGGACATGTATTTTTTAGAATTTGTTTTCTCTATTTTTCTATTTTTTCATGTGTGAAACAAAGACCTTGATGTTTGAAAAGCCTACATTCATAATAAATAAACATATATAATAATAAAATTAAATATATTTAAAATTATACTTTCTGGGAATCTTATAATAAGGACTATGTACTTACAAAACATAAATTTTAAATGAATTCATTTGATCCCCAAAAAGGTAAATCAAAAGTAGTTTTTTATTATTATTTTGATAGGTGTAGAGGAGAATCCATTATAGGTATGGTTTAAAACTAGTGGGATTCTATCCAAGGGGGTTTGATCAAACCCTCTTCAATTAAAATCCTTTAAATGGAACCTTTGAAGGCCTAAATCATTATATTTTGGACTAAACTTCACCTTTTCTCCTGATACAAAATTTACATTATGTTGATTTTCATATAGCACCAAGTCACCAATCTTAAATGAACTATGGATAACACCTTCATTATATTTACAATAAAGGCCTTTGTAATAGTCTTGAAGATGTTTGAGAGTGTGTATAAGTTTCTCATCCAGCATCTCAAGTTGATATTTTCTATAAGAATTATCATCTAGAATGATATTGAGATAAATTTGTAGTGAAGGAATTTATAACACAAAATGCATCACAACATCAACACCAAACACAAGGTTGTATGGAGTAGTAACCATAACCATACAAACACTTGTGTGATAAGCCCATAATGCAAATGAGAGTTGGGTATGCCAATTTTTACCATGTTTGTTAAAACAATTTTCCATAAAACTTGTTCAATAATTTTGTTAGATGAATTTGCTTGGCCATTTGCTTGAGGATGATATGGTGTAAAAAAATGTTGTATATGAAACTTTTCTAGGGCAAGAAATTCTTCATTTCTTTCTTTTAAATGATGTGCCATTATTTGAAACTAAATCAGAAGGAAGGACAAATCTTGATATAATGTTATCCAATATAAAATAAAAAATAACTTTAGCTATGGTGGAGAAAAGCATAATCATTTTGACCCATTTCATGAAACTTGATCTTTAGCTATATTAGTAAAAGTATGTCCTTGAGATGAAGGAGGAGAGATATTACTGATTAGGTCCAATCCCCAAACAAAAATGGCCAAATGGAAACCTGGGCATAAATTTTGTGGGTAGGAGCATGAATCAAATTGCTATGTTAGTAACATTTAGGAAATTTCTTAATGAAGTCAAGAGAATCTTGCTCCATATTTTTCCTATAATATCCAATATGAATTAACTTTTGAACCAAATATCGACCACCAAAGTGTCCTCCACAAGCACCTAAATGGGCTTCTTTGAGAGCAATAGGGATATTTTATTTTCTAAGGAAATAGATAAGGATACCATTATATGCCTTTTAGTATAACACATTAGCTAAAGTTATATATCATACTATGAGATTTTGAATATGATCCTAAGATTTTTTCATAGTTTGATCAATAAAAGTACCATTGTGCAAATATTAAAATATGTGGGAGTACTATTCATCTGAATTAATTGCATAACATATTGTTTCATCTTTAACATTTTTAGCATCTATGGTAATGTGAGATTATGAATACTAAATTTAAAATCCACAAATGAATCATTGAGGGATATAAGGGAGGAAATTCTCACCATTGCATCCACATGTCAATTATCCTTCTGTGGAATATTATTAATATTATATGAGGAAAAAAAAATTAATGTCTCTAATGTTAGATCACAATATTGGGATAGTTTATCTTATTTATCTTGATATGATCCATTAATTTGATTCATTATTAATTTATAATCTCCAAATATATGAAGATTTTTAATATTAAGAGACAACACTACACACAAACTAGCGATAAGAGCTTTATATTTCATGATGTTATTCATGCATAAGAAATTGAGATAGTAAGATAAAGGAATTGAATTACCTAATTGGGTAATAATATAAACCCAGTACATGAGCTAGCTCAACACTTAGAACCATAAAAACATAAATCCCATTTTTTTTCTTCCTTTAATATCAAAACATGTTCATCGGGAAATGATTCTTGGTTTGGTAGAGCCAATGGTGAATGCACTTTAGCTAAATGGCTAGTCAACAATTGCCACTTAATTTCATTTTGAGAGAAAAATTTAATATCAAACTTTTTTAATAACATCACCCATTTGGCTAAGCATCTTGATAAATCCATTTTGGTGAAAATATGCTTTAATGGATCAATATTTACAACATGCGCTTCAAAATTTAAAAAATAATATCTCAACTTATTTGTAGTAAACACAAGAGCCAAACATTATTTTTCTATATTTGTATATCATGTTTCATAATCACTCAATATTTTAATAATATAATAAATAGGATGTTATTTACCATTCACATCTTGTTCCACTAATAATGAAACAAGAGCATTGGATGAAGTGGAAGTGTAAAGAATAAACAAACATCCTGATGTAGTTGGTTGTAAAATATGAGGATTAGCCAAGTAATATTTTGAATTCTCAAAGAACTTTGACAATATTAATTCAATTAAAAATGGGATTATTTCTTAAGTAGTTGAGTAAAGGGAAGATTCATATTTGTCAATGATGCAACAAAGAGACATATAGCTTGAATCTTTCCTTGTAAGCTATGAAGTTGAGAAATATTTTTATGAGGTGGCATGTTTATCATAGCATCTAATTTTTTTTGTTTCCACCTCACAATAAAACTTAGCAAATTTCCACTATCCACACCAAAGATGCACTTACGTGGGTTTAATCACATGTTATAATTATAAATTTGTTCAAAAATTTGATAAAGAATTTTTGACATGATCTTGGCATGATATTGATTTATCCAAGATATCATTAATGCAATCTTCTAAAATCATGAAATATTAATGTCATAGCCCTGTGTTATGTTGCGTCAACATATTTCAATCCAAATGGTATGAAAACCCAACAAAATATTCATCAAGGTGTAATAAAAGTGGTTTTATATTAATCTTGAGGATTAATAAAAAATTTATTATATCTAGAAAATCCATCCATAAATGATAATAAGGTGTGTCACATGGTTGAATCAACAATCATGTTTATGTTAGGAAGAGGTAAATCTTCTTTCAAAGATACTTTACTAAGGTCATGATAATCTATACACATTCAAATACGATTATCCGATTTTGTGATGGCCACTGTGTTTGATATATAAGAACTGAAAAGTTGATAGGGTGTATTAAACCAAATTGTAAGAGCTTTTCAATCTTAGCCTTAACCAATAAAGCCACTTTGGGATTCATTTTACAAATATTTTTCCTTATAGGTTTAGCATCATCTTCTAACACAATGTTAATATGTAACTACCTTAAGATCTATGCCAGGCATATCTGAATAAGACCAAGCAAAGAGTTCAAGAAATTCATGTAAATAACATAGTATGTTCTTGTTCATCAAAATCAATGAATTTTCTAATTTAATTTTTTTGTGTGTTAGATGGGTCCATCGAGACATTGACATTATCTCCTACAAGTAGTGTACTATAGTCTAGAACATTAGGGAACCTTTGGGGTAAGTCCTAATAATCTATCATATCATTTGATAAACTAGTGTATTTCCCAAAGAATGCTTCAACATTTAGATAATATGGAAATCCACGATCATGATGATAAGTAGGAAATTTGTCATAAATACTGCCAAGGAATCATTATTCTAAAATATATCCAATGACATCTTTTTACTTGTTTGACTTATTAATTTGGGATGAACCAAATTAATCAACACCTTAGGAGGATCTTGTGTTATTGTATTCATATTAATCAAAGGTCTTCATGAAGATTTTGTAGGTTTCGAGGGATAATAGAATTTTTTTTGTTTCTTGCATATTTAATTCTATAAGGACTTTAATGCATTGTTCCTTTATACCACAACAATTGCCATTATATATAAATTGAGACAAGATCTTAAATCCTCTTCCATAAGTAGATTTCATTTTTCAAGGAAGATAGTCTTTTATAATTCTTCATAGCATACATAGATGTATAATTGGTATCATCTTATTGCTATAAGCTGTAAAATTAAGTGTTTGAGGATGATCTATAGAATATTGTTGTTAATGCCACTATGACTTTGTTTCATTCTTTAGATGTAGATGGTGAGATTTTATACTCCCCCATGAAAGTAAGTGTAAAATCTAATAACCCCTAATCATCATCTAAGAGGTTTTTTGTGGGTGAAACATAATAATTTAAGTCATTATCTTTGTTATGCATAGGTTCCACCTTTGAAGATGAAATCAATGTGTTAAAGGGTGTTTTATTTCTTGTTTCAATTTTTAAATAATTTTCAGACTTAATATCAACTTTCACCATGTAAACCTTGTTATTATATGTATACTTCATTATATGGTTAAGGGTGGAAGGAACTCCTCCCATAACATGGATCCATGGTTTTCTAAGAAGAAGTTTATATAAAAGAGAATCCAACATAAAAAAGATAAGGGTAGGTAACACAAAAAGACCTACCTTATTAGGTAACATGATCATTCCTTATGGTTATCTATCCATATTATCAAAAACATGAATAAATAAAGCATCACCTATTGAATAAGAGACCTATCCACAACAAGCTTGTTTTAAAGTTCAATGCTACAAACATTAAGATGAGAAATTATCTATAAGGGCATACCTAATACCAGTTTTGTTTGTTGAACACCCAAAATACTAAGAGGGGGTGAGTCAGTATTTTTTGAAACCACTTAACCATTTAAACATTCATTTCAAGAATCATAATTAATTTCTAGTAAGAAAGGAAAGCATTAAAGAAACCACCAAACCACATAACACATGCAAACTGTAATGCCCCACCATGAAAACCTAGAGGAAGTTGCAACACAACGTGAAAGCGTACAATTTTTTTTCTTAAAAGTGCATTATTAACAAGGAAGATGCACAACACTTCACAACAACCTCTAAGGAAATGTGCCAGGATTACATCTAAAACCATAACATACACATTACTCACATATAAATTATTTTAATTACACAAGGAATTAAGTACTCATAGATTCCATACATGATAAATTACACCATAACATAAAGAGATACAGTAATATTTCACACAACATTAACTTAACAAATAGGATTACATCTCTCATTCTCAGAATGAGGTACAACAGATAAATGTGATTACATATACAATCTACCACCTTGAATACAAATGAGGGGTAATAATTACATGAGCTAAACTAAAATAAATACAAATCAAGGAAATATAACTTGAACCCAAGATTTCTCCAATTGGAAACCTCGCCATCATGAACTGAAGGTCAAGGGGGACCCAATGATGTAGGGTGCACGTTCCTCCCAACCAAGTGGTACCCAAAGGCCCACCCCCCGTGCTAGGCGATAGTAACAAGGATACATGGAAAACCTACTACCTCTAGACATAGGCTGACGCATACTAACTCAACCAAACACAAGAACCAAACAAAACAAGTCACATTGCTTCCAGTTTACACAATCTTTCATTTCACAAAACTAACATATATTTGACCTAGGAGAAATGTCACCACATAGGTGCATGAGTTACCCATCAGATCTTCACCGATCCCAACCCCCATCAAGATTCACTCTCCTACTATCAACACATGGATCATAATCACTCCATACAAACAAGGCATAAAAAATGACTAAACCACTCCAAACATTGGAGGCAACCAATCACACAATCCACTCCTAACAAAGGAGGAAACAACTTACCAAAACCACTCCATGCAAAGGAGGCAAAACATCCTCGTTCATGGAAACTAGGTAACTTGCTGAATATGACAACACCCTACCCAAGGAAAATAAAAATGGGTTGGCAACACATTACAACAACCTCCATTGTCTAAAGACCTTTCTGGAAGACTTAAAATTCTTGACTAACATTGATCCCATTCCCAATATGAATCAAGAAGAAATAATTACTAGAGGGAAATCAAACATGAATTGAATCTAATATTTGGACCTTCTAAATCCATTCTCAATCTGTAGAAAACATTGCATTAAATTTTCCAACCTCACTAAATAAATAATAAGCCCTTCATATCCGTAGAGAGGAAAAAATCTAATTTTATTTGAACTCAATTCTTCAATTACCTTTAAAAGCAATAATAATTTCCTCTATTTACTTAAAATGCCTATTTTCCCTAATAGACTATGCCATGCAAATAATTTTTTTTATTTTTTATATCTCCTAATTGCATGCAACTATTAATTTAAATCAAAAAATATATGTATAAATATATACTCATCAAGTATATATATATATATATATATACATGCATATAATTAACAATTATATACATCCATATAAATTTATACATTATATATAATTAAAAAAATTTAACTAAAAACCTAACAATAAATAATACTATATTATATATAAAAAATATACATCATATATATTAACCTTTGCAATTATTAAAAAAAAACCCGAATCACATCTACCATTGGCGATTTCATTTGTTTAAGAGCTATGAAAAAAAAGAAAAGAAGGGGCTTAACACAGCCATCGACCCACCCCTATGTGGGGAGGGACATGGCTGGGAAGGAAGTGTGGCTACCTTCACAACCATGCCTCTCTCCCCATGGGGATCGATGGTGGTTGGGGTAAGCCAGCGCCCCCAAAAATTTCACTATAAACTTTATATATATATATATATATATATATATATATATATATCAACACAACTCTATGCGATATCAAATTCGCAGTACGACATTTATTTCTATCCATTCAACAAATTTCATAAGAATTTCAATATAATATATATATATATATAAAAGATAAAAAAATTAGTCTAAAAATACATTTTAGGCTCTGGTAGGGTTTTTTGTTTTCTACGGTCATCCTTGACCCCTCTTGCATCATACTGTGCCTTCTACATAGGAAAATTCCTTCCTCATTGAGTACAACTACATTTACTATTGTTTTAGGGGTTTGATATGCCTTCAACCAGCTCTAACCTAGCAATTCATGTTGGTGGTAACGGTTCATTGATGCAGTTTAATGGCTCCTCCTCCAAACAAACATCCTCAGAAATTTGTTCTGAAAGTCTTTCACGAGGTAAGCATTTTGATGCCCCTGCTGATGTGATTTTTTCTTTACTAGATTTTGATTCTGCTTTCCAATGGCTTGAACAACACACCCTTGTGGGTTATTTTGTTGGGAGGAATCCCCTCGAAATTGTACTGAAAGAATGGGTTAGCAAGGCCTAGGTCCTTCATGAGGTCTGCCTTGATATGGTCCAAAACTTGACCAAAGGCTTCTTGCTATTCCGCTTTGTGGAAGTTAATCAAGTCCAAGATATTTTAGGCCATGGGCCCTGGTATGTTAGGTCATCCTTGTTGGTTTTCCAAGCATGGACCTAGGATTTTTCTATCTCAAAAGACACCAAAATGTGGTTTCGGTCTGGATTGAGTTTCTTGGTCTGCCTTTGCCATGTGTGCCCTTCCTGACCCACATTACTTCCTTGTTGGGGACGGTTGTTTGTATTGAACTTGATAGGTTTTTCCAAGCCTGACCTCAAAAGCAGGTTTATATGGAAGTGGAACTATCCAAATATTTGAAATAATCTTGGGACATTCAAATAGGAGCTATTAGGCACACCCAGAAAGTCACGTATTTCAATCTTCCCAACACATGCTATCAATGCCAGTCAGTTGACCACAAGATCAAGGACTACCCTTTGGCAATGCCTCATACACCATCCCCATCATGAGATGTTGAAAAGCCTCACTAGATGGAGCCTTCTACTAAGGCTAAAACAAAGTGGACCATGGTTACAAACCGGAAAATTAAGCCAACTGGTTCTGGGTCGGCTCCCAAGGCCCCTAAAACATCCAAAGTTGTTTCAAACCCTTCAGAGAAGGGGAAACCTACTCCTTCTAGAGCTATTACTATTGTGGTACAACCCAAGTCAAAGGAAACACCTCAGCCTATGGCTATCATGTGCACTCAGCCGATTTTTCCTCCCACAATGGGGGCTCAATGATGATCTCGCAGTCCGTCTCCACCACCGGAAGAAGGAGAATATGGGCCAGAAAAGCAGAGGTTTTCACCCCCTATTTAGATTGGTTTAGTTCCATAGGATTTTTTGAGGAATATTTTCTCTTCCCTAGTTGAGGAGGAACTGGATTCCAAAAGTATGGAAGAGTTTCATCCATGAATTTTCTTTCATGGAATGTTTGAGGTCTAACTAACCTCTCCAAAAAGTATTTTGTTAGAGATACCTTACAGAAATACTCAAGGATTGAAGTGATTTGTCTCCAAGAAGTTAAAATTTCAAAATTTTTGCTTTCCTCGGCTTGTCATTCTATTTGGCCATCCAATACTATGTTTTTCACTTTGCATGAAGTCGAGCATGGTGGAGCCACCACTCTTTTGTCCCTGTGATTGCATTCTTGCGTTGTGGATCATGGGACTGATCCCTCCCAGTGGGTAGTCTGGGTTCTCCTCAACATTGATAATCATTCCTTTGGGATTATTAATGTCTATGCCTCTAATGATGTTGTGGAATGCTCTTTTCTTTGGCACCGAATTGTTGATTCTTTACCAGTTGCCACTTGGTTTCTCTACGGGGATTTCAATATGGTCGAGATGGAGTATGACAAGGATGGCACCTTGCCCTTCCGCTGGGTTGCTAGTGAAAGGGAGGCATGTTTTTACATGTGTAATAAATTGGGGCTTTTTGATCCCAATGTTGGCTACTGCCATTCTCATTCCCTCTGGCACACTTGGTGTAACTACAGGGCCGGTTCTGAAGATTTTTTAAATGCCTTCATTGTGCCATGATCTCAGCTCAATATTTTTTTTCTTTTGACAACTCTACCTTTCTAGTGAAATTGTTAGTGAATGTGACTTTTTCTGATCACTTGCCAATTTATTTTCATATTGAATGGACATCTTGTCAACCTCACAGGTGTAAAAATTAATTCTTTCTAAACACGTCTCTACTCTGCCACAAGCCCACTCTAGCCCACATTCATTGAGTGTGGAATTTGGAGTGGAAACTAGCTAGCCAAATAGGTTGGATTACTTGGTGGAATGATTCCATCACTCATACTACTCGATTCTTGTGCATTTATGGGCACGAGCTGGCCATTTTTTGTTGGTGATCCTATGAGGCTACCACTAATGATTTGCATACAGCTATGGTGGCTTTAGAGGCCAACCCTTTTTCCTCATCACATCAAGTAAGAGTGGTAGAATTAAGGAACAATGAGCAATTGGGTAATAATTACACTACTAGAGGAGCACAAATCAAAGCTCAGCTACATTGGCTTAAGATCGGTGATCGTGCCTCCAAAGATTTTTTTTTGGCACTTCATGCCAGACACTCATCCCCAGGCATCAAAAAAATTAAGGATGGAACTCGGGTGCTCTCTGAGCTACTTGACATCCTCCAGGCCTTTGTGCACCATTATGAGTAGGTGTTCACTACACAAGACTCCATGCATGTGTGAAAAAAATCCCTTAAGGACTGCCTTGTTGTTGTGCCACATAGGCTTTCTTCAGCCCAGATAAATTTCTATGATCAATTGTTAACAATTGATGATCTCAAGGAAGATGTTTTTTCTATGGCCGATGACAAGGCTCCTGGGATTGATGGCTTCTCTTGTGAATTATACAAAGCTCTTTGGGACTGTGTTGGGAGCGATTTACATCATGTCTATCTTGAAGCTTTTCAAGCCAACTCTTTAGGAAATTTAATAAATAAGGGCAATATAAAGTTCATACCTAAGACTGGGGATCCAGAGGATAGTTGCAATTGGAGGCCCATCTTTTGCCTCAAATTGTGTGCCCAGATCAAACTAGTTTCATTAAATCCAGGTTCATTCTAGATAATATCATTTCTATTTGGGAAGGCATGGAGTGGGCCCGACGCTCAAATCAGAAATTTGTATTCATTAAAATTGACTTTTCCAAGGCCTACAACCGCATTGAATGGCCTTTCATTCTTGTGATGTTGCAAACTTTGGGGATTGGGCCCAATTTCATTCAGTCTGTTCGTATTCTTTTTGATGATGTTTTAGCTTGCATAACCATTAATGGCCACCAGTCTTCTGCTTTTGGTCTTTATTTATTAATTTGACAAGGATGTCATCTCGCCCCCTCTTTGTATGTGCTTGCAGCTAAAGGATTTGGCTACCTTTTAGCCCATGTTGTTTCTTAGCAATGTGTCAAAGGTATTCTTCTCTTGAACTCTCAGGAGCAGCTTATTAATGGCCACTTTGTGAATGATTCCTTTCTCACTCTCTTGGAAGAAGAAGAATCGATCACTACTTCCCTTGATTGTCTCAACACTTTATGTCTTGCCTCCGACTCTACCATCCAATGGCACAAGACCTTATGCTATAGGAAATATGTGTTACCCACTCTTGCATGGCTTCAAACCTATAATTGGAAGTGGATTGGGCAAGGAGAGATCTTTCATTTTTTGGGCATCCCCTTCACCTTCCAAGCCTCCCCTAGGGAGCTTTGGCAAGCCGTGCTCTATAGGGTTGAGAAGAAGATTGCTTACTAGATCACCAAGCCTCTTTCTCTAGCTAGTAAGTTCCAAGTTTTCTCTAAAGTTTTGGTTGCCACTCATGTTTACTACTCCTCCTATTGGGCCCCCTCAAAAGCTGTCGATGGTAGGCTTGAAAAGTTGCTATGAGACTTTCTATGGGCCTCCTCTGAAACCCACAAGGGTTTCCATCGTGTTGCATGGGAGTATTATTGCCTCCCTAAGGATTCTAGAGGGCTTGGGCTGCTCTCAACTCAATGGCAAGGGACTTCTATTTGTGTCAAGTGGATTATCAGGGCCCTCACCAGAGATGAAGCCTAGAATATTATCCTCAGGTAATGTATCCAATCTGTATTTCTTGTTTATAGACCCGCCTAGAAAGGAATAGGTCTCCAAACCCTCCTGGTTATGAAGGAGCCTCTTCAAATTGTTGGAACCTTTGTGGCCAAAAGCATTTGGCGCACTTGGGAGGCTATTAAGTCTTGGCTCCGATAGGTCAGGGCTAGATTTCGTGATGGGCTTTCACTCAATCGGTAGAATATTTGGTGGTCTCCTCTTCTTGCTCATAATGGTCAGCCCTTGGCTAAATTGCCTTGGCTTAAAACCCTTATATTTCACAAAAAAGGCATTCAGACCCTACAATAGCTCTTTCATCAGCCCACTATGTGCATTATGCAGTGAGATACTTTTAAGGCCCAACACATACTCTAAAACTAGGACCCCACCACTTTCAATAGGATGGTGAGCACCATTTTGGCAGAAATGCTTCACAAAATTGGCATTTATGGGCACAAACCTTGGTGGAAATGGTTTCTAGACATTCCTCTTAGGAGCTATAAGCCACAACTTGGTTACAGACGACTTTCACAACATTTTCCTATGATCAACAATTTGAACCAAAGGTGGCTTCTTAATTCCTTTGTTCATGTTTGGTAGAAGAGATTTGATGCCACTTGGTCTGCAAGTGTTAATCCGAAGCTGGCCCACTTTGCTTGGTGTATTATTTTCCAAGGCTTGCTAGTGGGTTCTCGGCTTATACACTTGGGGGTTGAGGACCCTCGTTGCCCTTTTTGTGGGCAACCTGAGAGCTTCAAGCATCTTTTTTGGTTTTGTCCCAGAGCTCAGTAGCTTTGGACTTGGATTCATGAATTCTTTTGGCCTCTTTGGCCAGAGTCTTTTTCTTGCCATATGGTTCTGCTAGGATATCCACCTAGGATCCATACTAAGTTCACCTAGCTTTGGCACATTTTTAGGGTGGAAATCCTCTTCAACATCTAGAAAGACAAAAACTCTTGCATATTTTCTCATTCTCAAATGGATATTAATGTTTCTCTTTATGCTAAAGTAGTTATTTGTTCTAATGTTCTTTTACAAATATAAGTGCAAGCTAACAAAGTTGCACTAGAGGTGGCTCACCTACAAGTCCTCTTGGACCATTGGGGAAATGCCCCATATCCTATGGCTCAGGTCCCTGACTCACCCTCCTCCTCCCATGGTCGGTTGCCCTCTCGAGGCCTGTAGCGGAGTTGCTTTGTGCATCTCCATTCCCAACCTCCTACTCAGCAGGATTCTTGCCCTCCTTGGCATGCTCGCTCTCCTCAATCACAGGTTGGTCGGGGATGGCCTTTCAGTGGTGCTTTAGGGAGTGGCGGTGGCAGTTCTAAATGGCCCTTTGATACTCTACCTGCTTCTAGTTTTGGATGGCTTGCCAATGGTAAAATCTTTCCATGGCTGAACTTGCAATCTCGCCCCGATGCGAGGAAGAAGATAAAGATAAGGAAAAAGATGAAGATGGTTGGGGTGCTCCTCCTGACATCACTCCAGACCTCACTGATGTATGGGGGAAAAAATGGATGGTAGAGACCCTCCTGGCTCTATTGGCATTGCTCTAGCTACTTAATGGCCTATTTGTTTTAATCTATCATGCTTTTAGACTTCATGGCTAGGCCCATGTGACTTGATTTTTTGTTATTTCTAGGCACTTCCCATGTGACTTTTGGGGTGTGCCTTTTTACCACCTACCCTTTTTTTGTGAATATGTACTCTTATCTTTAAATTAATATAGATAGCTTCCTATTCATCAAAATATATATATATATATATATATATATATATATATATATATATATATAAAATGTAAACATATATATATTTATATATATATATAAATACATATGCATATGTATTTGTATATATATATAAGCATCAAAATAGATAGACCAGGGCAACAATTTCTTACATTATAATATTTCTAAAGTAAATATATATATATATATATATTCATGTTTTTTTTCCAGAGAAGTAAATCATGTTAAACTTTCAAGGGAGGAAATTCTCAAAATTCAACCCAAAGGTTCTTTTATTTCTTTTCAAGATAAAGGGCTAAAGAAGGAGATCTATAATTTTTCCACAACAACAAAACTAATAGTAAATTCCTTACAGGAATAATTTTTCAAAATGAATAAGATTTTTTTTTTCTTTCAAATCTAATCCTACGGAGATTTATAAATTTCTCTTTGGAATTTTCTATTGTTCAAAATCATTTCCCTATGGAAGCTTTCAATAATTTTCCACATAGAGGCTTTCAATGAATTTTCTAAATCTTATAATGTTTCCCTCTGGGTTTTTTCCAGTGTTTAAAATATCAACTTTAAAGAGGATCTCCAATTTCACTAGAGAATTTATCCACAAAGGCACTAAATTAATCATGGAAAATCTAAAAATACATAAGTCTTACAATTTTTTCAAAACAACTAAAAACTTCTACTAAAAATCACAAGATCTTCTTACACAACAATATTTCCATTTCTTTTAAATCAATTTAAACAAGCTTCTACAAAATTATTCTTTTGTACAGACAATCTTTCAAAATTGCAAAACAATTAAAATAATAAAAGGAACTTGTATCTGGAAGCCTGAGGAAGTGATGTTCTTCGCCTGTAGATTCCAATTCTGCCAAAGCTTCCAAAGCAATTCTATAGCCAATTCTTCCCCAAAAATTTACCAAATCACAGCCAAAATTGCAACATGCAAAATATCTTGAGCCTTGTCATAAAGAAGCTTTCCAGTTCCTCATCTAAAGCCAAGATTCACTCTCGGGAATTAATTTCCCCAAAAAACTAAATTAATTTACTAACACTTGCTGGCCATTTCAAAAATATCTTCCAACAACCCACTTAACCATAAAATATTTTAATAACCAAAATTTAATATTTAAATATTTGAAAACATTTCCATTTAAATATAATCAATTTAATTAATTTAGTTAATCAATAAATCAATTAATCCAAAGATTAATAATTTTATTAATTAAATTAAATTTATTTATTTATTAATTCTAAAACTCAACATTTAAAATATACATAATCTACTTTTCAACTTTTAGTAAACAATTTCAATAAACTTCTTCTAAGGCATTTTTCCATAGTAATTAAAGCAATAATTAACATAATTAAACAAACACGACTGACCAAACCAAATGACACATTGGGCTAGGGTGTAGACCTGACACAAGGAACCTAGCTACTATCTCCCAATCAACATAATCGTTGAGTCGACATGCTCAAACCTGTGAAGCCAAGTGGAGTCGATGTCATGTACCTAGAAACCTGTATCCAAGGCATTAATAACACATATATATAAATCATCATAAAACACACCGTGAAGAGGAAATCATGGAATCGCAGGGTACTCACAAGCGAGTGATGCTATAATGTCCCCTTCACCAATACACTTATCACGAACTGACAGTTCCATCATAATTAAATAGCTCATGTGCTATAATCATGTTATAGAAAACTAACATTATTACACTCATCAAAGCAGGTCAAGTATAATATCAAAGAAGGTACATCACATCACACACATAGTCTAAATCGCTCTATAAATAACGATCAAAATATCAAAGCATCATAATCTAAACATAAGAGAAAAATAGAGGGGTGTTACACAAACCAAATTTTTACATGGAAAACCCAAAGAGGGAAAACCATGGTGAGGATTAGCTCACAATATATTATAACCAGTTATAAGATATTACAAAAAGGCTCATTGCTAGGAGGACTCATTATCCGATGGACTCATTGTCCAAAGAATAAGATAAATAGAAGAGAGGGGTGGCTCACTTCTAAGATTTGAACTGCTATAAATGTATCTACAATATACAAGAAATACAGTTCCACTAAAGCTAAAAATACTAAATTAACACACTTCATATTACTTTGCGAGCTAACACTTTTCTCTATTATGCATTCACATCATATTCATATTCTCTTCTTATAAATTTGCACACATACATTAGCCATCACTCTTCAATGCCAAAAATGATCCTATATTTATGTTGGTATGTGGCAACTTATCATGCAAATAGTGTACACTCTTTATGTATCCTTGTCAGAGTTCGAGGTCGATCCAGGCCTTGAGTGAGGGTTCAGGGGCAGTAGCCCTTGATAGCAGGTGTTAATGGGCAACAACCCTTGAGAGCAAGGATTTAAGGGTGCATCCCCCAAATTTTTTTTCCCTTTTTTTCATGTCAAGGGGTTGGTAGTTAATTTTTGTTAACCAACAAATGAAAAATGACTTTATAAAACCCTAATTCTATAAGCTTCCAAAAATCTTGTTATAAGTGGTTGGGATGTAAGTTGTGGTATGGAATTAAAAAGATTGTAATAAGTTTTATACTAGATAATAAAATAATTGGATGGTTGAGTTTCTAAGGATGTAGACCATATTGGATGAATCACATTAAATTTTTTTGTTGATCTCTTTTTGTTATTCTTCATTGTTATATTTGGGTTATTTAATCTGCTTATAATTAGTAATGCTTGTTGCTTCGATCTGCCTGAAACCTAACAATTGGTATCAGATCCACGTCTTTTTTGGTCAATTGGTAGGAAACCTCTAGATTTGAGTGGGAGTAATGGAAGAAGGCAAATTCAAGGTTGAAAAGTTCAACGACCAAAATTATCAATTATGGAAGATTATTTGTATCAAAACGATCTATGGCGACCATTGCAAGGAAAAGTAAAGAAATATGTTGTGATGTTCGATGAAGAATGGGAGATTCTGGATAGAAAGGCACTAGGAACCATTTGGTTGTGCCTACCACCATCTATGAAATTCAATATAATAGAATTGTTTGTTTAATCTGAAAGTGATTGAAGGTGGATCTGTGATAGATCATTTAAATGAGTTTAATACAATTATCAGTTAGTTAACTTCTATAAAAATGAATTTTGATGAAGAGGAGAGGGTTATTTTTATTTTATGTTCTTTGTTAGAAATCTAGAATAACTTGGTAATGGGTATAACTGTATTTGGTTCAAATACATTGAAATTTTGATGATGTTGTTGGTGTTATCCTTAGCAAGGAAATGCGATGGAAAATCACAAGTGAGATTTCAATATCAAGTAGTGATTTGACTATAGAGAATAGGGGAAGAACAAAGGAGAGAGGAAAAAACCCAAAAAATTGTGGGAAGTCACAAGGGAAGACAAAGAAAGATCTAAATCTAGAGGAAGAATGGATTGTTGGCAATGTGAAAATTCAAGACACTTGAAGAAGGATTGTTGGTCTCGAAAGGGAAAAAAAGGATATGGACAACATGATGATAGTAAGGAAGCTAATTATGTTACAAGTAAAAAATTACAAGATGCTTTGATTTTTTTTTAGATAATGCTTGTAAGTGTGGGATTAGGTGTAAAGCACAAAACACTTCTTAATAAGACATTATATCAAAGACTAATCAAATTGAATCAATTCATATTGTTCTCTATCTTCAAATATTTTTTAAATCAAAATGGATCTCAAATCGTGAGTGCACTATGATTGTTAAAATGACAATTCAAAGAACAAGATAGATGATAATACAATGATATGGAACTAAATATGACAAATACTAGATGATAAATGAATTAAACTAAGCATGGATTGACATGAAACAGATAATTGCAGCTATAGGAGGCAGCCATGATATTGAAACTTGATTGCTGGATATTGGATGCTTGAATGCTTGAGTGCTTGAATTCCTGCAGAGTAAGAGTGCATAAACTTGATTAGTTGGATCCTTTTTCTTGGTTCAATGAGGCTTTATTTATAGATTTCCTAGCTATAGAAATGCATAGAGAAGACATTGAGAGGCTTGGATTCAATCTGGAGGATTGAATGGTGAGATATGGAGGAGATTGAGAGAATTTTGGTGATTGTCTCTACCCATGAAAACACTAGGCAAGAGAAGAGGAAGGATTGATGGAGGAGAATTGAGAGAAGAATTTGGAATTTGTCTCCAATTTGTCTCCAAAACTTCCCGTGAAGTTTCAATCAATTAATTTTGACATATTTTAGACATGGATTAGACATAGGATATCTAATTCATTTTTGAGAGAATATAGATGGAATATTCCTTGTGCTTTAATTCAAATATTTTTGATTTATTTAAATTAGCAAAAGAGGGATAAATAATTTAATAAAACGAACTTTAGGATAGTTGTTTATTAAATTAGACAAGAATATGGCAATTAATTAATAAAGTGTTTTGATCTTTATTTAATTAATTTAGAATCGATGTGATAGAATAGAATAGGGATTTGATAATTAAATCAAACAAAGTATTTAATCTTGTTTATTTAATTAAGATGAATTTAAATGTGAACTATATAAATAAATATTTCTATTTATTCGATAGTGGAGGAAATTAGGATAATTAATCAAATAATTTGTATTTAATTAATCGGATGCTCCAGACCGAGTTTAGGTGTATAGATTTTTCCCTTCTTCGAAGCGATGTATTTAGGCATTGCTTCGAAGAAAATTTTGCTGCTACTACCAGGATTGATGATAAACAAAAAAAATAAAAATTGTATGCCCTAGACATGCCCTAGACATTGATTTTCAGACAATTGATGATAATATGCCCCCTCGGGAGATAAATTAATGATTTGATGATTTGTAGAATTTTTTGAAAATTTATGATTTTCTCATGTTTAAATGATGATTTGATGATGAAATAATTTATCTCTTGACAAAAATGATGCAGGAACATAGCCCGTAGATGTATTTTAATTAATTTCACAAATAAAATTAATTAAAAGATAATAAAACCCACCAAAAAATACCTTTTCAAAAATTATATATAGTCCAAAAGGTCATTTTCAAATTCATTTGCACTTTTTGAGTTTAGAAAATCCTTTGATAGAGACATTTTATCCAGCTGGAGCAGGATGCCTATCCCCTACCACACTCATTGTTTCGAGCATGTTCGACGTCATCAATGGCCGGCCGTGTATGGACCTCAGGTATGTACCCCTCAACCTCCTCGTAATTCGTGCATTTTTTTTTGTTTTTTATGCATTTCATAGTTTAGGTGTTTTTTAGTTTGTTTTAGTGCTTTCAAGCCACATTGTAGCACTTTCACTCTGGTGTAGCGCTTCCAGTAGGTAGATTAGCACTTTGATTTTTAGCGCTTGCATTTAAAACTCTAGTGCTTCCATAGGGTAATGTAGCTCTTTCGTTGATATAGCGCTTAGGATTTGAATTTTAGTGCTTTGATGCTAGATTTTAGTGCTTTGAGACTTTTAGCACTTTGATTTGGTGGATTATCACTTTTGTGGTCTATCTTAGTGCTTCTGGTAAAGTGGCACTTTGATGCAGTAAATTAGCGCTTCTGGGATTTAGCGCTTTGGAAGCTTGATTTAGCGCTTCCATGTCAGAATTGTACATTTTGACTTAGTAAACCCTAATTTTGTGAATTTTGATCATGTCCATTTTTATTTTTTTGGGGTGGTATGATTGATAATCCAAATTCTTGATGTGTTGGATTGATGATTTTAAATAAGACTAACTTCTCATGATAGGCGAGAAGAAAAATCCTATTTGTGATGATCCTCATGATAGGCGAGGAAATGATTCAATATCTGATAACTCTCATGATAGGAGAGATTAAATAATATTTGATGAACCTCAAGATAGGTGAGGTTTGTTGATGTTTTCCCATGAATTTTGATTGAAAATTCATACCAGATTGCTGGAATAGACTTGATAGTAGAATGACTTTTTATTTCTTGACATAGTTAACTGATTGTGGATTTTTGGTTATGATGATAGGAGGATTTGGGTACTCTCCAAATGCAAGAGAGATTTCCATGGACCATCGACTTGATTCCTCATTTGACACTAGATGAGTTTCAGGTGATAGGCCGATGTGGTTTGACCAACCTACTTGATATGCCCCAGATTAGGATTAATCAGGGTTTGTTGACTGCTTTGGCTGAGAGGTGGCACAGTGACCACAACACATTTCACCTACCCACTGGTGAGATGATGGTCACACCAGAGGATGTGTGGCAGATTCTGTGTATTTCATTTATGGGAGAGATCATAGTATATGATTCCCATGGGACTGGTGGAAGAGATTCTCTTCACATAGTATTTCAGGATCGGGACATTGCGGGTCCAAGTGTCCGATGGAGGAGGATCGTTGATTCTTACACGACACTACCAGTACTGCTTGTTGGTTTTATTGGAGGTTTCCTTTGCCCTAATCATAGGTCAAAGGGATTCCTCACTAGCTGGGGCAGGACTCTAGAGAGCATGATGGTACATGGTACCAGATATGCATGGGGGATGTGCATGTTGGCACATCTCTATCATGATCTTCACTCGGTTGTGTACCTTGGAGCATGGAGATTATCAACAAGGATGACCCTATTATAGATGTGGGAATGGGAGCATTTTGCTATTGCTCGGCCATTTCTAGTTGCATATAGACCACCAGGCAGACCTTATGTGTTCAAATACAGAGGTCGATTTACATAGGCCCAGATGGGCAAGTTAGAGCACTGGAGGTGGGTCTTCGACGATACAGAGACAGTTACCTAGTGTTCATACCTCGACTGTTAGCTATGGGACGAGGATGATACAATATTGGGATTTCTCTATGATTCCATGTATCTCATTGGTCAGACATCATTTTTTCTAGAGTGATTCTTGTTGTGCTGAGTGTACTGACAGTACGATATTATGCAGTGTATGCCACAGGGAGTTTCCCATTATACGAGGCAATGGATGGATATTCCTGATTGGGGTCCCTGTCTATCTTATGATGCTCTAGTAGAGGGATACAGGGCACTACAACCATCACCCTGGGACATACACAGAGATATTGCAGAGGGACTAGTCATTGAGGAGTATGCTGCCTTCCTGGCCCTGGTTCCACATCCTTGCATCACCATCCCAGATGAGCCAACACCATTACCAATAGAGGATGATGTGGCAGAGGGCTCCGTAGAGAGTGAGGTTGATACTCCGATAGGTAGTAGTACAGAGAATGGTAGTGATGATAGTAGTAGTAATGACAGTGATGGTGGCAGTGGAGGCGACAGAGGGGTAGGGCCAACTATTAGCAGTGCTCCTTCATCTAGTAGGCCTCGCAAGAGGCAAGCATTGACAGTGCCAGCAGTAGATCAGCAGAGATAGATAGCAGGTCTCCAAGCACAGGTGTAGACATTACAGGGATAGTTGGTACAGGCTTGGGGTTTTCTCATTTAGACCTAGACTCGGATGTAGGCCCAAGCACAGGCTCATGCTCAGGCTTTAGCGCAAGTGCAGGGATAGTTGGCCGCTCTGCAGACATAGGTGGCTACATTGATAGCTGAGCAAGACAGTGCTCGGAAAATTTCCAAGAGGGCATAGGAGATAGAAGAGACCCTCCAGAGAGTAGCCGATGGTACCTCAGTTGCGGACTATATGAGAGAGGTTCTGTAGGTTGGCCGAGAGGCAGAGTTTTACAGAGGTAGGTATCATGATGCAGTGCTTGTTGAGCATAGATTCAACTATGCCCCATCGAGATATGGGAGGAAACACACGCGGATAGTTAGTGAGGGGGTGACACAACCTCCATGCAAAGATCCCCGAGATCCTAGTTCCTCTTAGGGTGGTGGTGGTACTGGTCCCGTTGGGCCTACACACTCTGGCAGTAGTAGATCGTAGATGCTATTATGATTCTCCCTTTTGAGCCATGATGTATATTACGATGTAGCTCATTGTTGATGATGTATTTTTATTCCAGACTTCATTGTATACTTAACACTTGGCAATATATATATGAGATGCATTTGATATGATATGATTTATGATTTCTATTGTGATGGATGCATTTATTATGTGATTTATGCAATATGCGATGATTTTATTTCAATATGTGATGATGTAATGATGAATGATTTTATTATGATAATGATTCAATGATAAATGTATTTGTAGAATACATGATATATGGATATATTATGTGATGTAAATGTATGGATGGATGGATAGATGCTTTTTATTTCATAAATGTGATAAAATGTATGGATAAAAACTGATGTATGCCAGTGCTTTTTGATGGATGATATTGTAATGAATGTTTTTATGGTAAAAATGAACATGATGTACCCTATGGCATAATTTAATTCATAATTTATTTGATGTATGATGAAATGCATGAATGATAATGATGAGATGATGATTCCTACATGTTTTTGATGATGATTTTTGAAATAATGTCAAGTATACTCAATCTTATGTGTAGATAAGATAATCCTTGATTGGAACCTTTTATGCAACAAGTACTCTACAGATAATGAACATGATGAATGCAATCTAATTTTAACATGCAACTATATGCAAAACAATTGTCATTTTTACAATATCTTTGTGCTTTTTTTCATCATAGAGCTTTATTGAATGTTAAAAGTGAATACAAGCGTCAATGGTATGTGTTAGACCAATGCAGACCTGAGTACCTCTTTCATGACTTTTGATATTGCAAGCAAACACAAGCATCTAGGTATGATTTAACTGAGATGACTTGAGCATCCATTGCGTAAACAGGTAGTGGTTAATCATTTCAATGTGTGAATTTTGAATCTCATTGGTGATACATTTGCATAGCACATCCCCCAATAGTTCATACATTTTTATGATTAACTTACATGCAACAGATAATAAAAACATCATTCTTCGCCCTTGTTCCTCTAGTACAATACATCATTGAGTAACTCCAAAGAAATGATAATCAAAAGTACAATTTATCCATAATTGATATTAAAGTATTTCATTCATTATTCAGATTTTAGATCATCCATCTTGATTTTGTGATGTTTTTGGATTTTCGAGATTTTGATGAAAAAACCTAACCTACTAACTTATCCTAAGGGTCTCGGGGGCTGATCAAAGATTAGCCTTGCCTATGTTACACATGTAGAGACCACATATTTTGACTGACACAAACCTATGTTTTTTTGGTATTTTTGCATTTTGAGACTTAACTTTTTGACATGTTTGTTTTGGATTGTCGATGTGATACGGATGGTAGATACATCTGATGATGATTGATGTTGTGCTCCGATCTTTGTGTTTAGTTTTCTGCTATACTATTGTTCTCTCTTTGGTGAAATAGATGTTTTTGTTGCCTCTAGTGATATCCAGATGTTACCCCCAAGCTAGGAGTGATACTTGACTATTTGAAAATGATTTTGGTATGGTGCAAAGATGGCAATACTACTTGACATGATATGGAATGGTACCGACTACCAGACTAATGATCTTGATATGTATCGAAATAGATGGGAAAGTTGATCTTAGAATCACATACGATGCCTATTTCCAAGTTTTCACCATATGCTTTGATTACACTCTTTGTGTTTTTGTGTTTTGCATTTTTCTCATTTTTTCTTTCTTTTTGTATTTTTGCGTTACCAAGATGCGTGTTTGCCAGGTTTTCATCAAGGAAACCATTTTCAAAAGTTTGACCCATGCACTAGAAGATTCAAGCATAGAATTTTCAGAGATGAATACTATTGATAGGTTCATCACACAAATCCCCTTCTGACATCGATAGCTGATATGCTCCTGATCCATACACTGATATGATGACAAAGGGACCAAGCCAGTTAGGCTCAAATTTTCTCTTCTTCTCTCTATCCTATTGATTCCTAGGGTTTTCTTTTAGTACCATGTCACCAACCTGGAAGACCCTTGGCTTTACCCTGTGGTTGTAACTTCTTGACATCCTCTATTGATAAGCTGTTAGATGATTAACAGCTTGCTAACAAAGCTCATCCAACAACTCTAGTTCCTACAGTTTGGATACCATGTAGTTTTCATCTAAAATGATACCTCTGAGTGATACACGAAGGGATGGAATCTCAACTTCAATGGGCAATATGGCTTCTGACCCATATACCAAGGCATATGGTGTAGCTCCTGTTGGTGTACTGATACTTGTTCTGTAGGCCCATAGTGCAGGGTTGAGTTGAACATGTCAATCATGTCCAACATCATTAACTGTCTTTTCAAGAATTTTGAGTATTGTTTTGTTTGAGGCCTCTGCTTGGCCATTCCCTTGAGGATAGTATAGTGTTGAAAACTGATGTTGGATATGAAACTTTTCACATAGCTCCTAGACATCTTGATTCTTGAAAGGTTGTCCATTATCAGTGATAATGGATTGAGGGATTCCATACCGACATATTATGTAGTTCAAAATGAAAGAGGAGATCTGCTTCCCAGTGATGGTTGTAAGAGGCATTGCTTCTATCCTTTTTATGAGGTATTCCGTAGCTGTGATAATGAACTTGTGTCCATTAGATGAAGATGGATTTATTTTTCCTACTAGATCAAGGCCCCATTGAAAAAAATGCCATGTCGATGTGAAGGGATGCAGTTCTTGTGCTGGTGCATGAATCAGATTGTTGTGAATTTGACACTTTTTTGCATTTCTTTACAAACTGATAGGATTCTTTCTCCATGCATAGCCAATAATATCCCAAATGGAGGAGTTTCTTAGCTAGAGTTATCCCACTCAAATGAGTGCCACAAATACCCTCGTGAACCTCTCATAGAGCCATTTCAGACTCGTTGTGTTCTAGACATCGGAGTAAGTACCATCAAGACCATGATGGTAAAGTATGTTGGCAATTAAAGTATTTCGTGTGGATTGGCAGATGAAGTTTTGTTTTTGATTCTTAGATAGATCAGAAGGAAGGACAATGTTTTTCAGGTAAGCATAGGTTATTTCATAGATGGAGGTTTCTGTGGTTTCGATATGGCATATGGTAGCAGATTCTGGGTTATTATGGGAAGGACATGAAACTTGTTCTACCATAAACTCATAACAAACACGTTTCTTAGGCAATTGTAGTAATGAAGCAATTGTAGCCATAGTGGTCACAACTTTGTTTTCAGCTCTTGGAATTTGATCAAACTTGATACTGACAAAAGATTGTTTTATATTATCTATTTGTTGCTTGTAGGGCATCAAATTTTCATCTTTTGTTTGATATTCATCATTTACTTGATAAATAACTAGTTGAGAATCCCCATATACCTGTAAGTCCTTGATCTTCCACTGAATTGCTATTTTGACCCCAATGATTAATGCTTCATATTCTACCACATTATTTGTACACTGAAACATTAATCTATATGATTTTGGAATGGTGTGTCCTTGTGGAGAAATGAACAAGATTCCTGCTCCTGATCCTCGTTGTGTATATGATCCATCAAAATATAAAACCCATTGTTGGGGCATTACTGTCAGAATGTCTGCATCTGGGAACTCCATGGTCATTGGTCAATCATCTGGTAAAGGAGCTTCTGCTAATTGTTTAGCAATTTCCTGTCCCTTGATTGCCTTTCTCTCTACATACTGAATGTCAAATTCACTTAATAGCATGACCCACTTTGCCAGTCTACCTGTTAAGGCAGCTTTGCTGAGTAGATATTTTAAAGGATTAATCTTTGCTATTAGTTTGATTGTATGAGTTAGCATGTAGTGTCTCAACTATTGAGTAGTGAATACTACCATCAAGAAAGATTTATCTATGAAAGTGTAATTGATTTCATATCCATTTAAAGTCTGGCTGATGTAGTAGATAGCATGTTATTTTCCTTCATAATCCTCTTGTGCTAATAGTGCCCCCAAAGAGATATATGTTGTGGCAATGTACAATATGAGAGGCCATCCTTCTGTTGGTGGCATGAGAATGGATGGTGACATTAGATACTGCTTGATTTGATTGAATATTGTTTCACACCTTTCATCCCACTTGAAAACTATATTCTTATGCAATAGATGATTGAAAGGATGAATTTTATCTGCCAGCTAGGAGATGAATCTTCTAATCGATTGGAGCCTTCCCTATAGTGCTCTGAGTTGACTTATATTCTTAGGAGATGGCATCTCCATGATTTCTTTGACTTTCACTGGATCTACTTCAATGCCTTTTTCTGAGACAAGGTACCCTAATAGCTTTGCTGATGTGACCTCGAAGACACACTTCTTGGGGTTTACCTGACATTGAATTTCTCCATCCGTGTGAATATTTTGTCTAGGATATGCAGATGTCCTTCCCTTGTACTATATTTTGCCAAGATTTCATCTACATAATCCTCCATGAAGGTGTGCATCATATCATGGAAGATTGTCGTCATTGGTCTTTGATAAGTGGCTCCTGTGTTCTTTAGACCAAATGGCATGACATTCCAACAGAAAGTTCCCCATGGACATGTAAAAGCCATCTTTTCCTGATCTTCTAGGGCTATTTTTATTTGATTGTACCCAGAGAAACCGTCCATGATTGACAACATGGCATGCCCTACCATCAAGTCCACGATGATGTCTATATTTGGTAGTGGAAAATCATCCTTTAGGCATGCTTTATTTAGATCCCTGAAATATGTACATATTCTAATACTATTGTCTAGTTTTGAAACATGTACAAGGTTTGATATCCATTCAACATAGTCTATAGACCATATGAATCCAACATCCAATAATTTCTTTAGCTCTGTCTTTACCATCAATGCGATGTGGGGATGCATTTTTCTTAATTTTTGCTTGACAGGTTTGATTCCTATGCGTAAAGACAAGTGATGAATGAGTAGATTTGAGTCTAAGCCTGGCATATCGGAATGTGACCAAGCAAATTTGATGCTTCTTTCTTTAAATAATTTGATGAATTCTGGTCTTTCTTGTTCTGTCATGGATTTCACCAAATGTAGGATTTTTTCCTTATCTCCAATGCCAATATTCATAGACTGTGTTGGTTCCACAAGGACTAATGATTGTTCATTATAGTGTTTCAGAAGAGTGTCAAATCTTCCATCCTTCAGTGCCTCAGAAAGGTTTTCACTATTAGATGCGTTCTTTATTTTTACTTTTTCTAGATCTAATGCTGCGATAGAATGGTTTTCACCATTAGATCTATTTTCCATGTTGTCATTTTTACAACTGGAAGATTTGACACCCTCCTGCTGAGTCATGTTGTTATGAGTTTTACAATAATAATTTGTATCTGGTTTAGTATGACATAATAATTTTACAATGGCATCATCGTTTGTAAATATTGGTATATTCAAAGGTTCGACAAGTTCCCAGTCAATGAGTTTAGGATGGATTAATGGTAGGAAGTTATCAGATTCATTCAAGGCAATGGATGTAAGGGTTTGGACAGCCATTTCGTTATAATTGTTTACTGGAATATCGAGGTCCGTGATGGTACTTTCTTCAAGATCATCTAGTCCACTCGAAGTCTACTCATCCCCACTCGAATCATCGATATTTAGTGACTCTTCCATGAGTGGTCTAGACCTAGAACCTTGGCCCTCCTCACACATTGGTGCATATTGTTGGATTACATTGACTAGAATATCAATGAAATATAGATTGGAATATAATGCCCACTCATATTCATTTGAGTCTATTTCAGAGCTATCTCTAAACTGAAGGATATTTTCTAGAGTCGTCCTTGTTAGTTCTTGCTTCTCTTCCTCAGAGTATCCTAGTCTTGGCTTCTCTTTTGTGTGGAGAGTGAAGGGTTGAATAGGCTTTGTGATTCCATCCTTTCTTAATCCAATGGGTCCTTGTCCTTCATACCCCATTTTTTCTAAAATGGCTTTTCCTTTTCCATATTTATCGGTGTTGATGTTAACATTTTTGATACTGATACCTAATGTAGAGGGTTCCTCATCTTAGTATAGCCAATCCAGGATTTCTTTGTTGTTTGTTTCATCCTCTATTGTACCTTTTTTGACAAACCTTTCGTCAAGAGCTGTGATCGGTAATGATGTGTGAGGTTTTATCAAAGATGGTTTACCATATGTCCTAGGAGATGGCATTAATTGTGATAAGTTAAGCAATTTCTCTATAGAATATGTTCCCATTCCTTTTTCTGTCAATTGAACTTGCTCTTGAAACTTTTGTGATAAAGATGTTTGTTGATCCTGACTATCTGTTGATTGAATTTCCATGGGACTTGTTTCTTTTTCTTTACCCTTTTTCTCGACCCACTTGGTGGTGATACTTGGATGTTGGTCTTCTTTGGATGGTTGTGAACATGATGCTTCCCTATTGTGTGGTATAAAAGTATCTTGAGAGATCCTAAGGGTATCACAATGTTGAGGATGATTGTAATCAGTAGATATAGTCACCTCTCGTCCATTTATTGGGAACTTCAAACATTGATGATATGGCAAAGGTACAACCTACATTTCATGGATCCATGGTCATCTTAAGAGATTTTTTTATGTTAACTCTTTCTCCAATACTTGAAATGCTATATGTTTCATCATGGGCTCCACTTGAATGGGTAGCACAATCAAGCCTTTTGACAATCTTTCTTCCTCATCATATGCTTTGATAGTCATTTTTTTGCAAGAATCAATAACATCATCTGAATATCCTAGTGCATGGATTAACTTGAGGGTGCAAATATTCAAACTAGCTCCCCCATCTATTAAGACTCTCTTGACGTGGTGATTGTGGATTAAGACTTCAATATGGAGTGCAGTATTATGGGGATGGTTTAGCGAGATATCATCCTATTCGGAGAATGATAGACAATGTGGGGTAGTCAAATGTCCCACCATAGCTTGAAATTGACACACATCTAGATTCTTTGGTACTGTAGTGGAAACTGAAGCTTGTTCGAGAACCTCCTTCTATGATGGTGATATTTTAAGGAGTTCTAGTATCGTTATCTAAGAAGGAATGTTTTGCAGTTGATCGACGATGTTATAGTGAGATGGAGGTGGAACTGCGTGTGTAGACCCAACTCCTTTTAACATGACCTTGGCTTGCCCCCTAGTCATTACATTTACTGGTTGATGCTCTTGGCGGTCTCTGATTTTTAAGACATTGATTTGATTATCATAGTTTGATATGTTCAAGAGCAAGTCCAATGAAGTAGTGTTGTTGATTTTGGGTCTGTCAATGTTGTGACTAACTATGTGATCACTCTCTATTCCAGATAGACAAAGGATTGTGGTTTCAAAGACATGGTTGACATTCTTTCCTTTTTTTTTTGAAGATGATGATGCTCCTTTGTCATAGTTTGGCAAAGGGTCTTTGAAGGCCGAGTGATCGTTATTGTTCTTGGGTGTTTCCACATATGTTTTGTTGTTGTCGATCAAGTCTTGTATTGCTTGTTTCAACTCCATACAATTGTTAGTTTTGTGACCTTTGTTATTATGGAAGTTGTAATAATCATCATCATTCCACCATGGTGGTTTGACCTTAGGATCCCATAATTGGGCTTCCCGTGTAGTGATAAGGCCACTAGTGACTAGTTCTTTCATTGTTGATTCTATCATTTGGCCTAAAGGTGTGAACCTTCACCAATTTGATGGTTTCTGATATGGTTGCGTCTTTACGATCTCATTGTTTTGTATGATATTTGACTTGACAAGTTGATCATTGTTTTGATTCTTTGATGTAGATGTTGTCAGGTTAAAAACGGGTTTGACATTTTGGGAATCATTTGTTGTTTCATTGATAATTGTGTTACAATTCTTTTTCCAAAATTTTGGCTTATCACTATTTGAGTATTGATTGGAGGAGGTACTTGTGTTGTTTGTTTTATCGTTGAAATGTTTGATAACTCCTCATTTGACTAATGCTTCCTCAATTTTAAGACCGTTTCTATGACTTTATCGAATGTGGGAGGACATTGTAATTCCAGTCTATAACTCATTTCCTCTGTGAGTTGTCAATAAACAACTCCATCTTTTCTTCCTCAGGAATTGATCTAGGATATCTGGCAAATAGGCGTCGCCATCGTTGGAGAAAAGACAAGAATGTTTCCTCTTTATTTTTCTTTAGGTTATAAAGATCCTTTATTATAACATCATGTTGGATGTTAAAGGGGTATTGGGAAATAAACTTGTTGACTAATTCCTCAAAAGTTCTGATACCAGGTTGTAGTTTTGAAAACCACTCCATACATGGTCCTCCCAAGCTCCTTGGGAATAATCTCATTAAGTAAGTTTCCTCTTGGGAAAACTCGAGGCTCATTGTTTTGAATTCCCTAATATGATCTATCGAATCCATTCGTCCATTGTACTTATTGTAGTTTGGGATTTCACAATGTCTAGGGAATGGTATCAGACCGACCGTTGCATCGAAAGGATAAGGAAAAATTTCTTGTATGGCATATCTTTTGGTAATTCCTTTCGTCATATCCTATATCTGTTGTTGTAATAGTTGCATTTGAGATGTCAAAGCGGCAACTAGATCTATTGTTTGTGTAGGTTGTAGAATTTTAGTCTCACTTGATCCAGGTGCTTCCTTCAGACGATTCATGTCGAAGTCCTCGGGAAGTTTGGTACCTGATTCAGCCAACATCAAAAGATACTTCTCCATATCTTGTTCTAAAATATTTTCCATAAATATATGGAACTTGGGATCTTGTTGAGCTGCTTGAATATCCTCTGGAGTTATTTCATTCTTATCATTTCAGTTCAGATTGTTCCAAGGATTTTCCTCTGCCATTGCTTGGGATTTTAAAATTTCTTGCTCTAAGAGTCTCTGTTTTTGGGACCTAGTGAAGATTGGCATATAGATTTTTACCCTTTCTTCCGAAATGTTGATCTTATATGCTAGGAAAATATCAATTGAACTTTTAACAAAGTCGAATAAGATGACTGATCTTATTGATGAGACTATGTTAAAAATTTCATTACTATACTTAGTTTCATGATGAAGGATGATAGTATCCTGATGATGAAACTTCAGTGTAGTAATCAATTGTGTATTTGATTTTGACACTTCTGATTTGCAAGATCTTGTTTCAGTTGATAAGATTGGAAATTTGTATAACCTTTCTGATTTTGGTCTTTAGACAGTGATTCTGATAAAAAGAAACTTGGTTCCAATGAAAAATGTTGATGAAATGAAAGACTGATTAACTGGTAAAAAATTTGAACTCTTAATTTTGAAAGCACTAAAATAGAGGAAAAAAGCATTATTTCACAGAAGCACTAGAACATAGTTCTGAAGCACTAAAATAGGTGATAGAAGCACTAAAACAGTGCACAAAAGTGCTACAGAAATTGATGGAAGCGCTACTTTACAGAAGCGCTGAAACTCTGCATGAAAGCACTGTAGAAGGTGATGGAAGTGCTACTTTGATAGAAGCATTGAAACAGTGCATGAAAGTGCTATAGAATTTGATGGAAGCGTTGTTTTAATGAACGCATTAAAATATAGACTGTAAGCACTGAAACAGTGCCTGAAAGCGCTATTTCAAAAGTGCTAAAACAGTGACCAAAAGCACTGAAACAGGATTCCAGAACGCTAAAAATAGGATTTTAAGACTCTACTGTAAAATCTGATCTGGCCTTGTGCCATACTGTATCATGGATTGTGGAAGATAAGAAGGATGTATGCACTGAATATGGTTGTGATACTGCGTGAGAGCTCTTCTTTGAAAGAAGGCTCGTGAATAGAGTGGTTCTACTACGTAATCTATGGTGTGACCCCTAGAAAAATTGTTATATCTGTGGATGAATGTTCTATTTTGTAAAAAGAGTTTCCGATTTTGATATAGAAAACATTGTCTTCTCAATTTATTTCTATAACCGAGAGGTTTCTTGGGTTTTGTGACTTTGATTGTTCTCTTGACAAATGTGGTGGACTTCCAATTTCGCGGCATGGAATTTTGCGATCTAGCTTGACTTTGTTGTTTTCAAGATGATCTTTAATTTGATTTTAATGAATTTGTGAAAACATAGCAAGCAATTGTGAATAATTTTTTTAACTTAATAGATCATGTATGTTCAAGAATCATGAATGATTCTTATTCATTTTGACGGGTTGTTTTGACAATTGTACACAAATCAAATAGACTCACACTTAAGGACAAGTATGTCATCATTATACTCATAGCCCACATCTTGAATTACGTTGATGCACATAGCCTTGTCACCCCCTAGAGGGTGCCTGTGTTTTTGTCGTTTCCAGGCGAGTACTCAGAGTTGGATTTCTCATCCCCTAAGCAAACGACCTATGGAAATTATATGGTGAGTGTCTTGGGGGTAGATTCTTCCCTCCCCTTGCATTGTGAGTATGACAATGTATGGATACTGACTCGATGAGAAACTACTCTATGGTTCGTAGATAGGGCTTCCGTGTGGTGCGGCAATTGATAAACTCCCTCAGGAGACCTCCCAATCTTTAGAACAAAGATTTTGGGGATGCTTATCTTGCTCACTACTGTCAATTTGGACTTTCATCAACAACTTGCATTTTTATTATAGTGGGTTGGAATCATTGACTTTAGGTGTTCCCACTTAGGTCATTCCCGTAGGGTGAGTAATTTTTCCCACTATGATAGGCCTTCTAAAGGATTTAATAAAGCATAAATAACATGAAGTAAAAGTGAATTTGGCACTTTGGTCACCCAGTTAAGTGGAGAGCATAAGCCTAATCACCACAAGAACAACATATAATTTTTTCTTGTTTTAAGCCCAATTAGGAATTTTCTAATCTATGTGAAGGTGTTGATTCATAGAAATCATGTTTGTTCTTTTTAACTTGTACTGTAAAAATGCGGTGACTATCCTAGGATTGATAAATTTTCTTTTAAAAAAATAAAAAGTGGCTAACCTAGGATTGGTATTTTTTAGTAACCAAGAAGTGACTATCCTAGGATTGATAAATTTTAGAAAACCAGAAGTGACTATCCTAGGATTGATAATTTTTAGTCCAATTGTGAAAAAATTAAAATCTGGCCACGACAGCATCAGATCTAGACTGGTTTTACAAAAGCACAGGAATATTGCACCGAAGTGCTGAAATAGTTACCTGATGCGCTAAAACAATTACCTAATGCGCTAAAACAATTACCTAATGCGCTAAAACACGAAAGCACTGAAACAGGAGACCGAAGCGCCGAAGTTTGCCATGGAAGCGCTAAATCACTGATGTGCTGAAATAGTTGATAGAAGTGCTAAAGTTGAAAGCGCTGAATTTTTTGACAGAAACACTATAGTAACATGGAAGCACCGAAATAGAGCATGGAAGTGTTGTAGTTTTCCATGGAAGCACTATAGTTTTTGATGAAAGCGCTAAAATAAAACACGTCGAGAACTTGCGTGACACTTTCCAGAAAAATTGTAAAATTGGGGTTAATGCCCCACGGTGGGCACCAAATTGTAAGTGTGGGATTAGGTTTAAAGCACAAAACACTTCTTAATAAGACATTATATCAAAGACTAATCAAATTGAATCAATTCAAAGCATCATATTGTTCTCTATCCTCAAAGATTTATTAAATCAAAATGGCTCTCAAATTGTGAGTGCATTATGATTGTTAAAATGACAATTCAAAGAATGAGATAGATGATAATACAATGATATGGAACTAAATATGACAAATACTAGATGATAAATGAATTAAACTAAGCATGGATTGACATTAAAAAAATAATTGCAGCTACAGGAAGCAACCATGATATTGAAACTTGATTGCTGGATATTGGATGCTTGAATGCTTGAATGCTTGAATTCCTGCAGAGTAAGAGTGCATAAACTTGATTATCTGGATCCTTTTTCTTGGTTCAATGAGGCTTTATCTATAGATTTCTTGGCTATAGAAATGCACAGGGAAGACATTGAGAGGCTTGGATTCAATCTGGAGGATTGAATGGTGAGATATGGAGGATATTGAGAGAATTTTGGTGATTGTCTCTACCCATGAAAACACCAGGCAAGAGAAGAGGAAGGATTGATGGAGGAGGATTGAGAGAAGAATTTTGAATTTATCTCCAAAACTTCCCGTGAAGTTTCAATCAATTAATTTTGACATATTTTAGACATGGATAAGACATAGGATATCTAATTCATTTTTGAGAGAATATAGATGGAATATTCCTTGTGCTTTAATTCAAATATTTTTGATTAATTTAAATTAGCAAAAGAGGGATAAATAATTTAATAAAACGAACTATAGGATAGTTGTTTATTAAATTAGACAAGAATATGGCAATTAATTAATAAAGTGTTTTGATCTTTATTTAATTAATTTAGAATCGATGTGATAGAATAGAATAGGGATTTGATAATTAAATCAAACAAAGTATTTAATCTTTTTTATTTAATTAAGATGAATTTAAATGTGAACTATATAAATAAATATTTCTATTTATTCGATAGTGGAGGAAATTAGGATAATTTATCAAATAATTTGTATTTAATTAATCAGATGCTCTAGACCAATTTTAGGTGTATACAATGCTAATGATTCCTAGGTGATATAGGGGCTTCATTTCATGCCACAACCTATAGGAAATATTTTTTAGATTATGTTCAAGGTGATTTTGGATAGGTATATTTGGGTGATGATCAACCTTGTCAGATTGTTGGAAAATGAAAGATAAAAATCAAGTTGCAGAATGGAAATGAATGGTTGCTATAGGAGGTAAGGCATGTTCCAAATTTGAGAAGGAATTTAATTTCTACAAGAGAACTCAGTAGTGAAGGCTGCATAGTTACCTTTTCAGATAAAGTCTGGAAGGTCACTAAAGGTGTATTAGTAGTAGCTAAATGTGAAAAGTTAGGCACATTGTATTTGTGTACTAGTAATACTTATTCTACCTTAGCTGCTACAAAAATAGTTGCTACTGAGATAGTTATAACACTTGCTACAGGGACAAAAATAGAATTATGGCACCATAGACTTGGGCACATGAGTGAGAAAGGGATGAAGATCCTTCACTCCAAAAAATTTCTACTAGGTCTAAAGTAGATTGACTTGGAGTTCTACGAAAATTGTGTTTATGGAAAACATAAAATAATCCGATTTCTCAAAGATGGGAAAGAGAAGAAGAGAGAAATTAGAGCTTGTGCATTCAGATGTATGGGGAATAGCTTGGGTATCTTCTCTTGGTGGCTCTTTCTATTATGTTACTTTTATTGATGATGCAACTAGGAAAACATGGGTGTGTTTCCTAGAAAAAAATTAGAAGTGTTTGAAACTTTTAAAAAGTGAAAATATTTGGTTGACAATGAGACAGGAAAAAAGTTGAAGTGTCTCGGATTTTATAATGGAGGAAAGTATTGTAGTAGAGAATTTGAAAATTACTATTCATATAATGGAATTCGTAGGAAAAAAATGGTTCTTAGAACCCCAAAATAAAATGGTGTGTTTGAGAGGATGAATAGGGCCATTATGGAGCATGCAAAGAGCATGAGATTGCATGTTGGACTACCCTTACACTTTTGGGTAGATGTTGTACATACCAATGTTTATTTAATAAATAAGGGACCTTCAAATCCTTTGGATGGTGGCATTCCAAAGGAGGCATGAATGGGTAAAAAGGTAAACTATTCATTTATGAAAACCTTTGGTTGTGAAGCTTTTGTCCATGTTGATATTAAAAATAGAACCAAGCTTGAGGCTAAGTCTAAAAAATTTAGCTTCATTAAATTTAGAGTAGATGAATTTGGTTATCGGTTATGGGATTATGAAAACCATAAAATCATTAGGAGCAAAGATGTTATATTCAATGAGAAGGTCATGTATAAGGATCAATTGTAGGAAAAGAAGCATGAATAGGCCAAAAAAGAATATGTGGTTTTGGATGAGATTCTAGAAAATAAAATTCTAGTGGTACTTGATACTCAACAACAAGTTATCCCACAGATTCCTACAAGTGTTAGACATTCTAAAAAGATAAATAGACCTCCAAAAATATTTTATCCATCATTATATTCTATATTATTAACTATTTATAGTGAGCCTAAAGGCTATGAAGAAGCAATGCAGGTAGATACCAAAAAGCAGTGGGAGCTAGACATGAAAGAGGAAATGGATTCCTTGTTGTAGAATCGGATTTGGGACTTAGTCCAATTTCTCGTAGGTAAAAGAGAATTTACAAATAAATGGGTTTATAGGTTGAAGGAAGAATATGGAGGCAAGAAAAGATATAAGTCTAGACTTGTGGTAAAATTTTTTGCATAGAAAAAAGGTATAGATTTTGATGAAATATTTTCTCCCATTGTAAAGATGACTTCTATTAGAACTATTGTAAGTCTTGTGGTTGCGGAAGACTTGCATATTGAATATCTAGATGTGAAAATACCATTTCTCCATGGGGATTTGGAAGAGTAAATATACATGCAGTAACCACAAGGATGTGAGTTCAAGGGTAAGGAGGAATTTGTGTGCAGGTTAAAGAAGAGTTTGTATGGCCTAAAGCAAGCACCTCAGAAATGGTATTTGAAATTTGATAGTTTTATGGCTAAAAAAGGTTACAAAAGATGTTATTCTAATTATTGTGTTTATTTTAAGAAATTATATTATCCTATTGCTTTATGTTGATGACATACTTGTTTTTGGGTCTAACATGCAACATATTAATGAACTTAAGAATAAATTAGAAAATTAATTTTCTATGAAGGATTTGGGTGCATAAAAACAAATCCTTTGTATGAGGATCACACAGGAAAGGACAAACAAAAAATTATTTTTTTCTCAATGTATGTAGAGGTGTTGAAAAGGTTTAATATGTAGAATGCAAAAGCAAATAGTACACCTTTTCCTAGTCATTTTAAGTTGACTAAGGAGACATGTCCAAAGGAACAAGAGGAAGAAGACACAATGTCTAAGATACCATATGCATCTACAATTGGTAGCTTGATGTATACAATGGTATGCACAAGGCCAAATATTACACATGCAGTGGGAGTTGTGAGCAGGTATATGAGAAATTCAGGAATGGAACATTAGAATACGATAAATGGATTCTCCAATATTTGAGAAGTACTACTTCAAATAAACTATGTTGTAAAGGAAAAAATTCTAATCTAAAAGGATGTGTTGACTTTGATCTTGTGGGTGATATTGATAGCAGGAGTACTACATGATATTTTTTTATTGTAGGAGGTACTACAATCAGTTGAATTTAAAGGATGCAAAATATTGTTGTGCTTTAAACCACTGAAGTTGAGTATGTTGATTCTAGAGAAGCTAGCAAGGAGATGATTTGGTTACAAAATTTTCTAGAGGAATTGGGACATCAACAAGAAGATAGCCATTCGTATACTGATAGCTAGAGTTTCATTCATCTTGCTAAGAATTCAGCTCTGCATTCAAAAACTAAGCACATACATCTCACATACCACTTCATGTGGTCAGTTTTGGAGGATGGACAATTGAAGTTGGAGAAAGTTCACACAAGTGAGAATCCTACAGACATGTTCACAAAGGTAGTTACATGGGAGAAACTGAAATCCTCATCATTTTCTATAGGCATTCATGAATGATAATGGTGGGCATAAGAAAATAGTTAGACTTGTAATCTAGTGGGAGTTACAAGTGCATTGGTGTCGTTGAGGATCAGTATCCAAGTGGGAGATTGTTTAGTGTGGAGCCTAATTAGTCTCCAAGTGGGATATTGTTGGTATGTGGTGACCAATCATGCAAATATTGTACACTTTTTACGTATTATTTTTGGGGTTCACGGTCAAGTTGGGCCCTATGCGAGGGTTTGGGGGTGGCATCCCTTAATAGTAGGGGTTCGAGAGTAGCAACCCCCAAATTTTTTTCCCTTTTTTGCATGTCAAGGGGTTAGTAGTTAATTTTTGTTAACCAAAAAATGAAAAATGACTTTATAAAACCCTAATTATAGAAGCTTCCAAAATGCTTGTTATAAGCGGCTGGGATGTAAGTTGTGGTATGGTATTCACAAGATTCTAATCTAGTTTTCACTAGATAATAAAATCATTGGATGGATAATTTTTGTGGATTTAGCCCATATTAGGTGAACCAGATTAAAGTTTTGTGTTATTCTTCATTTTTATATCTGGGTTATTTAATTTACATATAATTGTTAATTTTTATTTACTCCAATCTACCTGAACCCTAACAATTTATACCCATTACATTCTACAACATCAATTATGTCACCCTAATTAGATGTACCATTTAAAATAATAACTTGTCAGCTCAAGATCACACATACATGCTTCAAGATTTAATTTAAAACTTGTAACACATCAGATCTAGGTTAGCATGGACCTATATTATCTCACACATAATGGATCAATAGTTATCTAAATTTCATATAACCTCAAACATATTAGGCTGGCACCACTGGTGACCTAACATCAAAATTCACCAACTAGTTATCCTCAAATTAATACATGGACCTCCAAACTACACACCACTTGGAATACACACACTTTTGACACCTATAAACACTCCCACAAATATGCAAGACCAAATATTATTTCATGGTGATATCTGGACTAATCAAAACATACACTCTACATTGGAAATACTATCACTAGAAGAACTGATACTCTATTACCCATAACTTCTACACTAGAGATAAAATAAAATGTAACTTTGAATTTAGACTCTCCTAACATCCAAAAATGTTTTATTAGAATTGCAAAGCAAGATACTTCAAGATGAATCAATGTGGATTAAAAAATTGGTGCACTATACAAAAAAAATTATGTTCTGACACTTAGCCAAATAACTAATTCATATGTTCTATACCAGAGAAAAAAATTTGTCTCTCTATATTGGGTTTCCATCATTTCAAAACCATATATGCACCAAACCAACAACATTTCAATATTCATGTCACATCACAAATTTGACATCAATGATAACCCTATATTTGCACACTATACATCTCATGCTCATATTGCCAACAACCATATCAATGAAAACTCAAACTTTGAATATTAATAATAAATAATATTAGTAAGCCAAGGGTAGAAATAGATCATATAAAAAGGCTATTGGAAGAAAACTTTGGTACTAGGTATAGACATGAATCCACTAGTAGGAGCCATGTCCCTTCAAAGGAACACATGTATATATATCCTATGTAATAGATAGGAAGAGAAGCTAAAAAAGAAATGTGATGTAATAAAATATAACATACTACCAAAGTAGAGACTAGACCTACCCTTTGTATTTGTTATAATATAATATATAGAAAGGATTTATAAGGGAAACATGTGTGTAGTGAATATATGAGTAATTTGTTATGTTAAGTCTAATATTGTATATCATGTATGCCTTATATATTACTACTGCACATGCCTATTTCTCTTACTCTATCCTCTAGAGTATAAATAGACTACCCAAGGAGTATTGGGGTATAGATATCCATACTATACAATCCCCATTTCTCTTGCCAACATTGGTTCTATTGTCGAGACTTTGGGGAGAACAGTAAAGAAAATAGAGGTATAAAATAAGCAGGAAATCTGGCAAAAAAATATTTTTTGTCAAAACCTAAGGGTTGCCTCTATGAGAGGGGGTACATAATTAGGGGATGAAAAATGGAATGGTTGGAGGATCTTTGTGATCCTTTAAAATATGTGACTATTCAAAATATTCTTTCTAAACCTTGATATAGGAGAAAAGAGATAGAATTTTGGATCAAGGACATATATGGGAAGAGGAAAAACCCAAAAAAAAAGAGATATCTAAAATCATAAAATTAGGAATGAAAATGAATGTTGAAGAAATGAAACAAAAAAAAAACCTAGGAAAGAGAAGAAATATAAAACAAGAGGGAGATGGAAAGAAAAAAGAAAGAACAAGTGTGGAAAATGGAAAAGGAAATACTAAAGAAACAAGTGGAGCACATCAAGAAGGGTGTTATTGATCATGCCAATGTGGGTGCAACTAATAAAAGGAAAAGGAAAAGAACCTAAATCCAAAGATACTACAAGAGAATAAAATGGAAAAGTGGTGGAGCCTAATCCTAATGATTTGTTCACTAAACATAAAATAATTTCAGCCACTAATGAAAAGACAAAATTACAAAAAAAAGGTATGAAGAATAGATGTACCCACAAACCAAGAATCACCCCTTGAGCCAAATATAACACACATATTAGCAGATGAAGAAAGAGAGGAAGGTAAGAAGCCTGAACTCTGGAAAACATATATAGTGAATTGGGACATCATAGAGGGTAACAACCAATCTATTGGGTGGAGAATCATAGAAGAATATAGTAACTACAAAAGGAAAAAAAGTGACACCAAATCCAATTCCATATTTATTAATTAGAGTAGAAGTATAGAAATCCAAAAAGAAGGTTCATCAGAAGAGTACATAGCCATAATGAGGAAGATTCCAGTCTTTGAAAGGGACACTAGTAACATTGTGAAACATATCTTATTAGAAAGTATATGGTAGAGTTAAAATGAACAAAGAGATAGCATGAAGCTATTTGATTTCATCAGCTCCTTGAGAGAAGAACCACTAAAATGGTATTAGAAATCATACCCCTAAAATAATAAATCCTAGGACAAAGTGAAAAAATCCTTTCTCAAAATTTTTAATAGTTCAGAACTCCCAACGAAAGGAGTGATTAAGCTAAGAGAATTATCCTAAAGAGATGAAAAATTCATTTTAGAGTTTGATAAAAGGTTCAAGGAATTAATCAGACAACTAGATGAACCACTAAATAATAAGCAAAAAAATAATGGTTCCTTTCAACCATAACTCTGGAACTTAGAATGGCCTTAGATGATATAAATTTTGGCTCATACTTAGAATTGGTCACATTAGCATGCTGAATAGAAGGTCAGTCCTGGAGAAGGAAAAATAAAATAGGAAGATGGAAACATTACTGTGGAAATTGATTAGTTGTGATTAAGATAGGAGCTTATGAAATGGGAAATTGGTTTGCAAAGGCCTAACATCTAGTGTTCCTATTGTGGTAGAGAGGGCCATATCTGAAATGAATGTCTAATGGAGATAGGATAAATAAGGAAAATTATTTAAGATTTGACCTCCACACCATTAGAAAACCAAACTTGATTTATCACAGTTTGTGCGGAGAATGGGACAACCAAAAAATAATAGAATGTTTATCACATAAGTTCCAAATAAAAGAGGAATATGACTATGACTGGGAGATGGCATACATAAAAGGGTTAGTTGAAGGACCATTGTATGCAAAAGATCATGGATACAAGATCTCACCATGGAAAAACTAAAGAAATGCTAATACCATCCAAGGATCAAGAGCTTACAATGATAACGATCCATATCAGGGAGGAAGAGGCTATGGAAAAGGAAGAGGAAGAAGAACATATGCTACCTATTTTAACTATGGTAAGCTGAGACACTTCGCTATGGAATGTTGGGGAGAGAAGAGGAAACAATGTGGATTTTATGGTGAAGAAGATCAAAATGCATTTAACTATGAGAAATTTTGCCAACACTATAAAAATGTGCAACCATAAAAAGATGAGAAACAATATTCAAGAATGATAAGAGGGGCTAGACTGCTCCATAAAACTCCCAAGAACCTAAAATAAAGAACCAAACAATGATGGAAGTTAGGGAAAGATAAAGAATATGTAACGGAAGAAGATATCACCAAATATTAACACTCCATAGAGGCTAGACCCAAGAAAAAGGGCAAGGACACAGTGGTAACTAGGAAAGGCACAAATATCAAAAGGGTTAATATAGTAACTTCAAAGGAAGAAGAAAACTCTAGAGAAGAAAGGGAATTCTACCCTACAAAAGAAAAACATGATCAAATAGTAAAATAGACTAAAATAATTTGAGAGAAAGAACAAAACAAAGAGAAAGTGAATAATAACTACTTTACAGAACTAGAAGTAAAGGTTCTTAAATAATTTACAAAAATAGTAGGGAAATAGGACCTTCTTACCAAATTAAAACAACTCAATAAATATTGGAACAAGAGAAACATACCAAAAATTAGAACTATGGGTAAACATTGGAAAATGAGACCAATCATGATTGAACTCTAAATTTGCCAAAAAAATATCCCTAAAGTAATGGTCGATTGGGGATATGACATTAACCTAATCCTAAAAATAACATGTGAATACTTGGGTAGATTAGCATTGGAACCAAATCCCTACAATATTATCTTGGTGGAAGGTACCAAAATAAAAATAATGGGTACCTGAAGAAGTGTGGAAGTTAATGCAAAGGGAGTGAGACAATCAATGGGCTTCGAGGTAGTCACTGTGAAGGATACATTCGAATAATTTGATGTATTGCTATGGTTAATATGGTTTGTAGATTCTAATGGAATCATAGATGCTCAAAAGGAATAAATATCCTTTGTAGATGACAAGAGAGTGATCCATATACCCCTAGAGAAGAAGCCTAAAGTACCCTATGTAAAATAAGTGAATACAAACTATTATAAAATAGTAGTTATTACACATTACATTGTTATTTTAACTATTATATAGTTGTGAGATAGTTTTCAATTATGTGGTTATACAATTCCATTGTCTCTTGTACAAATGTATTAATCAAGGTTTATCAGATATCTCAAATCAATAAATTTAGATATATTCTCAAATATGGTATCAGATTTGTTAATGTCTCTATACCTATGCATCAAATTTTGGAGAAACAACATGGCATAAGGAGGCAGTAATCAACCTGTTTATTTTTTCCTGAGCATAGAGTTATCATTCACGGTTATGAGTATGGAAGGAGAGTGAAAGAGGCTGGCATGAAGTATGCAATGAAGGAGGTGAGCTATCCTATGTTTGAGAAACATTGCCACCTGAGAAGGATCTATGTTCAGCAACCAAATACAAAGTTAAGCCATAAACATTATTGTTTCTATACACAAAAATTTTGTCAAGGAAAAGGCATAGCCTAACTACCAATGAAAGAGGCTTAAGGGTCTCATTTGTGGCAATGGATAAAGAGAGAAAGAAATATAGAAATTAGGGAAAGGCGAGTTAGTGTGTTATAAGAGCATCTAGGTGTAATAGAGGACATGAGATAGAGTGTGTCATTGATCCAAATTCAAGGAGTTTATGTGAGTTTTTATGCTCTTTGAATATTGGGAGCATAGCTAATATGATGAAAGAGAAATTGGCTATGGGTAGACATCTGAGTTTGGAATTTCAGAGTTTTAGTAATTTGTAAGTGTCTTTGTGTTCAATTGTACTTGTTAAGAAATCATTTTTTCATTATTATTTTTGGGTATACCCTTTTTGCAAGAAAATAATGCAAGAGGATAGTTGAAAAGTGTAATGCACACTTAGTCATTTGCATGTATATTTCTATATAATCAAAATTTATGGAAGATATTAAGGGACATTTCTAAAGATGAAGTTGTGGGATTTATTTTTCCTTAGAGATAAGGGTGTCTCTTATCTTAACACTTATAATGGGTGCCCATATCCATTGATCAAGTTAGATGTTGGTAATTTCATCGTGGTTTTTGAAAGTTTTAATAGAGGAAATGTTGGAGTGATCAAAATTAGGGAGAAGCATAAGGGAATAGAGTCTTTGGTATCTTTAAGAAAATGAAAAGGTGTCAATATATCTTACAATCAAGTAATCTATCTTCTTACTACTAATGCTTAGAAAAATACATTTTAAGACACTAAAACAATTATTGAGTATTTATATGAGGTTATCAATGTTTTTTATTGATTAAGCAGGGAAAGGGCCCTAATCCAAATAGATTAGTATAGCATTATAGAGAACAACAACTAGTCAAAACAAAAACAAAAGGAAGCTGACCAAAAAAGCTTCCCCAACACCCCAAAAAAAGCTTAACCAATTCCCTCAGGATCAAACATTTCAGCCCTATCAGAGATATCAAAAAAATACATATTGTCCATATTCAGATCCCACCAATTAAACCTATTATAACTATTAATACTTAAAGTAATGTCCATGCATAAACTAGAACTACTAACGGAGTTATAACATAAAGTATGATAGTCAACACACCAAAGGACAATATCAGTAATAGGAACGCTAGAAGTATCACCAAAATAAACCATAGAAGCAGAGAGAAAAAAAGAAAAAAAAGAGACCAAGGATTAAGCATCCTCAATAAGATTCCAGGATTTCAGAAGGTCTTCGACTGTGTCTTCCACTTTCTCTTTAGGCTCCATCTTGCCTACTAATTGAACAATCTCATCCATCAACTTTCTCTTTTGTTGCTTCTTGATCTTTCCCTAACCCAAGACCGTAGCCATAATAGCCTTCTTCATTATTGCATCCACCACCCTACAAAGACTCTTCATAGATTTTTCAAGAGTTTGGAGTTTGCTATCCTTTTCTTCCTCTTGCATCATATTTTCCATCCATTCCAATCTCTCTTCCATCCTTTTGATTTTAACATTAACATCTCCATCAATATTCTCTTCCTCATGATGTTTTATTTTCATCACCTCATGATCATTTACTTCATTAATATTTTCCTCCATCCCATCATTGTCCTCTTCATCCTCATGAGTCTCCTCTTGTTGTGACTCCCCTTCTACTTCCTCATTGTCAAAACCTTTCTCCTCTTTCGACTCAGAATCTTCCTCCTCAATAGAATCTCCCCCCAAAATATCTAGAATTTCCTTCATAGAGGAATCCCCGTCATCCTTCACCCTCTTTTTTCCTTTGCTTTCCTATGAACCAAAAGAACATTTTTCCTCTAAATCTTTAGAATTTTTTCTACTGCTAGACCCTTTAGAAGCAGCAATCACAAGCCTAGTAGACCTTCTACCAATTGGTGTTGAACTCTCAAGGTTCTCATTATCATCCATAATAGTAATAGTGTTAGCTTCCTCCCCCAATTCATGGATTGGAAGCTTCCTTTTTTTATTATCAGCAAAGAGGATAAAGGCAACACTCCTTTTTTAAAGAGTGAATTTTAGGAGATGATACCATAAAGGGTCCTTAGGGTTAGGCAGATTTTTAATGGGGTTTTTAGCGAGGGTGTGAGGATGACTCTCAATGAGTTCAATTTTCCCTAAAATCTTAGGGGTATGGTTTTCAATCAATTCGAGGGGAAATTTTTGTTGAGGAGAAGTAGCCAACACATATTTGCAAATGGCTCTAATTAATCCTTGGTGCAACAATGAATTTTCCCCATTGGTAAGGCTCTGACTCAAGGAAGAGAATAGGAAGAAAGAAAGATTTATCTTTTTGAGATGATGAATATGGTTGAGGATAGGGAAGTGCTAACCATGCATAGGCTAGAAACAACCCTCTAGGGTAAAATACTTCATAAAAAAGAAACAATCATTGTGGTATGAGGGAGGGAGTAAAACCATAGAATAGCCATTCTAGAATCATCCAGCCTTCTCCTTATCCTCAAAAAAATTCACAATATAGTCTTGGTATTTCTCATCGATTACCTTTGCCACCTTCTTTCCTTCATAAGCCAGTCTCGTAACCTTTGCAATGAGCTTCACATCCACTTTGAAATGAAGAACACCCATTTTGACTTTTCCATCCTTCTAGGAATTGGAAAACTTGTAGCTAAGATTCTCATTATACCCTTTCATGGTTGTGAAGTAAGGAGTGAAACCAGCTCTCTCGAACGGACCCAAAACCTCTGCATTTTTTGGCAGCGAATCATATTTGCATAGTTCCATCTACTTCCTTGGGCCACCCATGATGGTTTCTTTGTAGAAGTATTTTTTTGAGAGGAGGATAAATTATTTACTATGCCCTTCTTCATTCTTGAAAATGGTAACTGTCAATTCAAAAAACTTTGTATTAATGGTGACCTTGTGGTTTTTCATTTGAGGATATTTCGGCTCTAAAATATTAGTTGAAAACTTGAAACAACGCCACTTATCACCTTTATGAATCCCATCATAATTAAATATGATAGCTATGTCACCCTTCCTAGTGATAATTAAATTTATTTTATTGCCAACCTTACCATCATCACTAGCACGTGTCAATTTTTCTTTTCCAAAATCAACCTTTAGATTTTTATCATTGAAAAGAGCGCTCATAATTTCTCCATTTAAATCTTTCCTTTCAATGCATGAGCCATTCCAAATAGATTGTCCTTTCCCTTTCATTCCAATTAATACTTTGGGATTTGGTGTACCCTTTTTCTCGTGCCACTCCATCCATCCTATCAGCATGCCAAAATGCCACCTAGGAACCCCAATGACAACTAGACTCCCATGACCACCACCCTTTTTAATTATAGCTACTCCAACCATCATTAATCCAAGCATAATATTTGTCTTTCATTCTTAATATGTCTTAGGCCAACACTTCTTTTATTTTTTTGGATAGATTGGAGAAGTCCCATAATTTTAAAGCTTCCTATCTCACACCTAAGTTAGCCAAAGCATCCATAGCCCTATTACCCTCCCTATGTATATGAAGAATTTTATATTGTTGGAAGAAATGTAACATTTTTTTAAAATCATCCAAAATATCCTTTATTTCACAAGGAGCTTCAACATTTTTATTAAGATAATCGATAATAAGTTTGGAGTCCCCTTCAATGATCACTTTTCTATACCTGCTATCTCTAAGGTAACAAATTCCAACCCAAGCAACATACACTTTAGTAAAATTGTTTGTTTTTGTTCCTACATCTTTGTTGTATCCCACCACATAGATGTCGCTTTCATCCCTAACCACTCCTCTAGCTATAGTTACTCTTGGATTCCCTTTTGAACAGCCATCAAAATTACATTTCACCCATCTAGGATTAGAGGAATCGAAACAATACTTCATATAATTTATTTTTCTCAATTCACATTGTTTGGGTCCTAGGAAATTCACCATTGCTTCTTTATTCTTAACTCCTGATAAGTAGGACCTTTTTTAGCCCGGGTATACTTATAGCTTTGAATATTTTCCTAAATATATCTCCTTACTACTCTTAGTTGTATCCCTGAAAAACCTATTGTTTCTCTCTTTCCATATGCCCCAAACCAAAAATAGGGAAACTTATCCCCATAAACCAAGAACTATATTATGGAAGTAGGGGCTAAATCTCCATCCTTCAACAAACATTTTAATAGAGGCAGGGAAGACCCAATCAATCTTAAGAGTTTCAAGAAAAAATATCCAGAGATCTTGAGCATAAGGGCATTGAAAGAAAAATGCATGATACTTTCTTCATATTTATTGCAAAGATAACACCTATTAACCAAGTACCAACCCCTTTTCTTAAGATTATCCATAGTCAAAATTTTCCCATGTATAACTATCCACCAAAAATAGTTAATTTTTGAGATTAATTTTTTTCTCCACACTTTGGTCTAGTTAAATTCCCCTCGATTGATAGGTTGTTGTTTCATAGTTTCATAGGTTGACTTGACAAAGAATCTTCCTATAGTATTTTAGGTCCAAATCCATTCATCCATCCTATTTCTTGAGAAGAGGTTTGAGCTTCCAAACTGATTCTTCAGTAAGTCCAATGCAACATCCCAATTTGGTTGTCTTCCACCCCTTAGAACAACATTATTCAGATACTCTTTAACTTCAATCCATTTGGGTTTCAGTTCTTTCCAGTCTAAGTAGCTAGAGATATTTTTACCAATACTTATTTTTAGTCTAAATTTGATTTTTTGTAGGTCTTCAGTAGTTGATAAAGGGGTACTGATAGACCAAACATCCTCCTAGAAATCAATATTTAGCCCATTTCCAACCCTAAATTTTGCTCCTTTTCTGCAAAATTCCTCTAGTTTTTAGCAGATTGTTCCAAAAGATAGATCCATAGGGAAGCTCCTTCTTCCTTAGAAAAAAACCAGCTTCCTTATTTTTTAAGTATTTGGCTCTAATAATATGTACCCAATATTTTTCCCCTTCCAATAGAAACCACCTCATTTTAGCCACCAAAGCTTTATTGAACTTTTTTAATCTATGAATCCCTAAACCTCCTTCCCTCTTTAAGGTACACACAATTTCCCACTTAACAAGAGCCATTCTTTTCATTTCTTCCACAACTAACCATAATTTTCTCCTTGAATAGCTTCAATTTTGTTCTCTATGTAGGCAGGGATATTGAATATAAAAAGGTAATAAATAGATATATTTTGAAGAGACACCTTTAAGAGATGAATCTTGCTAGCAAAACTCAGTAGTTTTCCCTTCTAGCCAGCCAATTTCTTTTAAATTTTCTCCACAATATAATTCCAATAGTTTTTGTTAGGCTTTCAAGAAATTAGAGGCAGTCCCAAGTAAGTACCAATAAATTCCACCTCTTGGCATCCAAAGATATTTTTAACTTTTTCTTTTACATCCTAGCTAGTATTAAAGAAGTAGATTTTTCTTTTCTGATAATTTATGAATTGGCCCAAGATTTTACCATATTTATCAAGAATATATTTCCATTTTGTTGCTTCAACAATAAAATCTTCTCCCATAAGAATAGTATCATCAAAAAAAATTTGATGTGAGGCGGGGGTAAAGAAGAAGCAGCACAAAAGCCTTTTAAGGTTTTATTAGCCATCTTTTTCTATATGTTGCACCCTAAATCTTCAACAACAATGAAAAAAAGTAGGGAGATAATGGGTCCCCATGTCTCAGACCCCTTCGTGGAGAGAAAAAACCATGAGGAGCCCCATTCACCGAGACTGAGTACTTCGGGGTAGTAACACATGCTCTAATCAAACTTAGGAATTTACCATTGAAGCCAAATTTTTCAAGAATAATGAAGAGGAAGTTCCAAGAGACCTAATCATATGCTTTAGAGATATCTAATTTTAAAACCATACCTTATTTCTTACTATGGTCCATAGAGTGTAGCACCTCATGGGTATAAATTTTTGCATCCAATATTCCTAGGACAAATCCCTTCTAATTAACAGTAATCAATTTTTTCAATACTTATTTCAACCTATTTACCATGATTTTAGAACAAATATTATAAGTAGTGTTACACAAACTTATTGGTTTGTAGTCATTCACATAAGCAACCTTAGTAGACTTGGGAATTAAAGCTATGAAGGTAGTTTCCATCTGATTTAAGAGCCTTCCTAATCTAAAGAAATCCCTCACTACATTGAAAAGATCTAGAGAGACAATGTCCCAATAAACTTGGAAGAAGCTTGGGGGGAATCCATTCGGGTTGGTTCTTTAAAAGCACCAAAAGAGAAGACAACCTCCTTCACTTCCTTCATAGAAAAATCCTTGGATAAATCATTTAAATCTTAATCCGTGATCACCTTGGGAATGGTCATCAGAAATTCATCTAGTTCAGAGTTATCAACTTCAGGCAATTTTGGAAAACTTGAAAAGAAGGAAACAACCTCCCTAGTAGTTTATTCTTCACTCTCAAGCCTTGTCCCATTAGAGGTGGTTATAAATTTGATCCTATTTCTTCCTATATGCTTTAAGGTAGATAGGTGAAAAAAATTAGTGTTTTTATCTCCTTCTCTTAACCATTGGATTCAAGATTTTTGTTTCCAAAAGATTTCTTCTTTTTTGTTTATTTTATACCATTGTGCTCTCATCTCCCTTTCTTTGGTACAAATATTCTCATCAATAATTCCATCCTCCATAAGGTCTTGAATCTCCTTAATTTTCAGGTTTAAGTCCTTCATAGTAAAGATATTCCCAAATGTGTACTTGTTCCATCCCTTTACCTTTTCTTTAATCCTTTTCAATTTTTGAGTTAGTCTAAATATTGGAGTGCCATCACAAGGTAAATTCCACCACTCCTCAATCAAATATTTGAATTCAAGATGGAGTGACCACATTATTTCATATCTGAAGGGATAAGGCCTCTTATTCATTTTATCCTCCCATTCCAAAAGGAGAGCATTATGATCCAACCCTATTCTTGGAGAAGTAATAAGGGAGAGATTTTGCAATATATTCCTATTGGAGGAGATCAAAAACCTGTCCAACTTAACTTGTATCAAGTTATTACCTTGTCTTCTATTGTACCAAGTGAAGATAGATCCAATTAGAAGGATATCCATTAAACCAATTGAGTTAAGGAACCTTGAAAGATCCATCATGCTATCAGAGAAATCAATTAAGCCTCCACTTTTTCCGATGGGTATAACGGGGAGTTGAAGTCTCCTCCCAACATCCATAGCGCATCTTTACTATTAGTAATAATTCCTTCCAACATATTTCAAAGATCAAACCTGTCTAACCTTGAATTGGGGCCATAATTATTGACCAAATTTCAATTGATCGAGGTATACCTGTCTTCCATACTAGTTAAGAGACTATTTTTGTTTTTCACCTTCAATCATCTTGAAAACCTAGAAGAGTTCCAACATGTAGAAATCCCTCCTGATGCACCCTCCACATCACTAAATTCATAACCTACTCCAAGACAAAGCCATTTTATCACTTTCTCAAAGCTCTCCTTTTTCATTTTTCGTTTCCTAGATCAATAAGATATCCTGTTTTACATCAACTAAACAAGCCTTTAGCACATGTTGTTTATAGGAGCCATTAAGTCCCCTGATATTCCAAGGCAAAATATGAATTACCACAAAAATTGGATAAGAAGTCTCAGTTTGATATTGCTTAGGGTGGGAGAAAGAACTCCCTTTTTTTTTTGTTCTATTCCTTGCCAAAGAATCAAGAGTTCTCTTCTTACCAACCACCACATCTCTTGTTGTTTCTTTTTTTCTTGATTCTTTTGATTATGGTCTACCCACTTTATTTTTTCCTCCTACATCTAGTTTTTTCTTTTTCCTTGACTTAGTATTTATTCAATCCTTCTCAATTTTTTCCTTCTAGTGTGTTATCCTCCCCTAGATTTAGGTCTTTTATCATGAATTTAGAGGAAGGGGTCAGTAGCAATTCCATTTGGATAACAACCTCTCCTTCTAGTAACTCACTTGTTGTTCTCTTACCCTTCGGTCTTTAGGTGAGGATTTCATTTAGTCCTCCATTCCTCTACCTAGTTTAAACGATTTCTTCATTGAAGGTTGGGAAGGAAGCACATTAGCTATTTCTCCCACAAACACCCCTTCCAAATTCTCCTTTGGAGCTTCCTCATTCATACCTAGGTTCTCCTCTTCTTGTTCTTGAGGAGGAGTGGTGACTGGTGACCTTTTCTGAGAGCCTCAATTCTTTATTCAGTATTGGGGTTTCATGCTCCTTTATTATGTTAATAGGATCCAAATTCTTCAAATGAGTATTCTAATTTATTTCAATTTGTGGCATCTTTAATTCTAGAGGTTCTTTGTTTCAGGCATCCTATAAATGCCCAAAATTATTACATCCTTGGAAAAACACAATTTATTTTTCATACTCTAATGGTTGAACCCATCTTCCAAACTTTGATTTCACAGTTACATAGGTAGGTAGGATTTGTCTTAACTACCACATTAACACATATTCTTGCATAAACCAAATGATATTTTAGGAGAGTGACTTTGTCCATCGTGACTAGGGTACTGAAAGAATCAACAATCCCCTTAAATACATTATGATACTAGAATTCCAGTGGCAACCCAGCGATTCTAACCTAGGTTGGGGAAAATTTTCCCAGATCCACAGAGGCATCAAACCCTAGTTTCCACTTACATAAGGACAAGATATTCTTAAAGCTTCCATCAAAGGCCCACAGTCCACCCGTGAGGACCTTTATCATATCTTCAAGGATAACAAAGGTAAATAAAAAATACCTTTAGGCATTGTAGTAATAGAAACACTGCCCTTGAGATTCTAAGTGTTAGTGGCCCACTTGCGTACCTAATCAATATTGGGTCGACTAGAAAATTTTTTCCCAACCAAGGAAAAATTCAAACCCTCCAACGTGTCATTTAAGATTGCATCTAGGACGTCCACTTCATCCCCCTCAACAATAGAAAATTCCAACAAGGATTCTTGAGTTTACTTTGTCAAAACCTTTCCTCCAACTAGCTTTTCCATATAGGATGCAAATTTTTCACCCGTGAGAAGAATATCCTTACCCCCAAGAGAATAAACAAATATTTTCAAACCCCCAGGTGATGGAACATGCAAAGTACCAGGCATAATTTTATTTCCCCCAGAACGAGAAGTCACACCATTTTAGAAAGGAGAATTATTCATGGGTGAGGGAGCCCAAATGGGGTCCCCTTTAGGACGACTCGTCAAACTTTAAAATTTGAAAAGGAAAAGTGCATGCAGTTGCAAAGCTTCAATGTTACCAATGGATCTTCAAATATATACGCTTGGACTTTCACGGCCATCTTTTGTATTACTAATGAGGCCTTCAAAGACTCATCTAAGATAGTAAATGGATAAAGTGTAACAACATCAAACTAGAGGCCACTGGCATAGGAGGATGGAGAAAATTTCATCATCTCAAGTTAGCTTCTCACTTTGAGATGATGCTTTGCATGAGAAGCATTTTGGGTTTTAAGTTTTTTGCTTTTCCTTCTTGTTGCTAACAGATTTGAATATATATATATATATATTGTGAAGTTTATTTTTTGGAGACAAGAGGTTTAGTGTAGATCTCAATACGGATTGTTGTCCAATGAGCACTCAATGCTATGAATCAAGTTATAAACTTGCAAGGGTCATCAGGAAACTTGATGGAGCCACATGTTTGGAGAGCTCAATATAGATTTTTGTTGAATAATTCATGGAATCTGTGATTTGGGAGTTTATGGGAGGAAGAACTCGAGAATTTGGCTAGGGACTACACCTTTACAAGGGTTAAGAGATAGCTTGATGGAGCTCTTCTTCATTCAAGATTTGTTTCTTCAATGAAGATCTTCACAAAGATGTATAAACATTTTGTATTTAGCAAAGTTTTGTTATGCAATCCTTAAGGGGGGTCCCTTGGAAAAGTGAATAAGATACTTTAGGGGATACATTTATAGGAATAGTATAATAAGGGGGGAATGTTAGTGGATAGTAGTTATTGCATTATATTGTTGTTTTAACTATTATGCAATTGTCAAACAGTTGTCAGTTATGTGGTTATACAACTGCATTGTCTAATGTATAAATGTATCAATCAAGGTTTATCATATATATCAAATCAATACACTCAGATGTATTCTCACACAAACGAGTACAAGAATATTGACCAAAAAATAAACACAATAACTATATTGGCTAAATAAATTCAAGAAAAACCCAATTTAGAAGGAGAGTTGGAAGTAGAAGACATTAAAGGTGGTACTAATAGTGAAGCATTGTTTGAAACAGATAAAATATAGTAAAGAAGTGCATTCTCAAAGACTTTTTGGCTCCTAGAGAATATTCATGATAAGTAAATCACAACTAGAACAAGGTAGTGTAGCGTAGGACATGTGTAGTACCACTAGGAAGGAAGAAGAAAAAAATGGAGGGAAATATCGCATGATTTTTCATATATTTCAAGAAAGCTCTTAGGTTAAGCTACCCAAATACTTTGGAGTAGGTGAGCTAATAACCTATATATCCCAAATCAAGAGAACCATTCCCGATGAAGTAGATAGGTTGACCAGTCTACCGCATACTCTTACTTGCACTATTGTGTGTTGGTATAATACTCATAAGTAAACCATAAAGAAATGGGATACGTTTAAAAATTTAGCAAAACTAAGATTTCTACTAGAGGTAGGAGATTATGATGACATACCTCCCTATCAAGGCCATATTCCACCAAAAAAGCATATAGAAATATGAAAATACTACTAGGAAGGAAACTATGAATATGATGATTTCCTATATGTTTAAGTTCTATACTAGACACTATTCCCAATGGAAAGAACTCGGTATATTGATCAGGAGAGAAGGGAAGAAACTAGAACATGGATATAACTAACCACTAACTTCAACTGAACCTTTTCATTTTTCAAAAAAAATCCTCAGATACATAGTGTACTTGGAAAAATAAATGGAATTATCTTAAGCCACGTAGAAGAAGAGGAAGAATCAACACCACAATCCCATTCCACACTATCAAAATGAGGAGAAGCATAAACATAAAAGGATTGGACGAAATGAGAGGTATCCAGGTTAGAAAAACATTGTTGTTCAACATAAGATGATGAGGAAGAACATATACTAAAGATAAAAATTGGTCAAGGAGAAAGGGAAATAGAAGATGTAAGGAAGCTAAGGTAGTGGAACAACTTACTACAATAATCTTGAGAGGAGGGTAATGCAAAAATTTAAAAATCTTTAATAGTTATAGAAACTTAAACAAAAATACACATAATATCATGCATACCATAAAATAATGATTCACATGGGTAAAACCCTTTCGAGAGAAAAGCCCCATACTCCAAAAACCTCCCAATATATTATTTATAAATAAATATTACAATATACTTGTAGAGCAAGCTTCTCATAGGAGTATCATCAACCAAAGATCTAGAGGCAACATGAATGCTATCAGAATCTCATAATACATCAAAATACCTATCTGTAATACAACACCCTCATAAAATAGGGTTTCCTTCTTGGGCAAGTCAATTCAAAAAAATATCAATCATTAGATATGAAACCTAATGATGAATGGTCCAAATTTATAATAATAAAATATATAAAAAATGTGGCAACTTATCAATAGTACCTTATGTATTTGCAAGGTTGAGACATATTTTCCCAATAGAAGAAATTACTACCCCAAAGCAAAAATACTACAATGATCCAATCAAATTGAAAGAAACAAACATTGTAGCAAAAGGCTCAAAATTTGAAAGAGGATACAAAGGAAGTTGAGGTCGAAGAGAACTCAAAGGAAGAAGAAGAGTTTAAATAGATTTTGTAGTAAAATAAATGAACAAAAATGACTCTGGGAACTCCTCCAACTAGGTTGGAGCAACAAGAAGAAGAGAAACAAATGAAAACCCCAAAGCAACACTCTCTAGTAATCTTAGTCGACCCAATAAATGTGCTCAAAAAATTTAATGTTATTTTCCATCATGTGATGCTACCATAGATCCTAAAAATGTATGAGGAGTATGATGAGGGAAACAAGGACAAAATAATCCAAAGCTTGGTATAGTATGTGAATTATCTAAATAAAAGTCTCGAGGAAGTAATGCAAGGATTCATAGACGAGATTATAATAGAAATAAGGGGAAAAGAGCTAAAGATTTAGCCTAGGATGAAAATTTAAAGAGAAAGAAATATCAATAGTAGGCTCTAATATAACAAAAGAATTGAAATAATCTCTCGCACAAGCACAATCCCAAGAACTAAGGACAAAAAATTGAGTTGATAGACTCATGCAAGATGATTCAGAAGACACAGAAACTCTTTGAAAGAAGATAGAAGAGGCTACCAAAAAGCTATATGAGGAAATGGACAAGGAAAAATAGTAGGAGGAAGGTTCAACACCAGAAGATAATATTCCTCAAGAAACCATAACCATAACAAAAAAAAAGATGGAGAAATCGAAAGAAAAGGTGAGGGAATTTGGAGAAGAAACATAAAAGGAGAAGGATGACTCTGTAGAGGTATCCACTCCATTGGATATTGTTGTATGTTGTGGTTATGTTTCTTATATATGATTTTCATTGATGTCAACACTATTAGCATTAATGATTTTGAAGGATGCATATGTTGAGGAGATTGAGAAAATTGTAATAAATATGTTGCAAACAGTCTATGAAGCTGTGAAGGTCAAAGTGATGGAAAGCTCTATAAATTGATATTTAGAAGGTACACATTAATGGGTTTGGTGTTGAGCCTATCTAGTATGTTTTCTAGAAGTTTCAGAGGTGTGCATCAAGATTGGAGAAAGTTATGATTTTTTGAGTTCCTACAGTTATTTTATTACTGTAGCAGGTGTTTTTGGTAGAAGAGAATGAAGTTCTAATTAATTGAATTGTTGCATATTCTCTTGATATGTTCAATGATGTTTCTAGATCATTTTCTATCAGTGTGGTATGTCCGCGTTGATCTGTGTGTTCGTGATCAAATATTTTTCCTTTGTGTGTTTGAGTTTTCATGTTCTTGGCCGACATGATGGTGGTAGCATGTTGTGGGTCCTTATGAATTAAATTTTGAATGATTGGAATGTTTAAGGATGTTGATTTAGGTCCTCACTATTTTGTGATTGATTGAGGTTGGTAAAAATTAAGATTTTTTCATGTATTGGGCCAACAATTTGTAATTCATTTATTCCTTATTTTCTGGCCAACAGAGTTGGTGATGTAAATCCATGAAGCAGATATATAAGAATGATTGTTTTCCTCATTTTGAAATATGCTCAGTGTATGTATGTGAAGTATGTGCAAGATATGTGCAAATAAAGATCAGATCATTCAAATGCAAATTAGAGTGTGAAGAAGTTTGAGCGAAGAGTGTTGAAGTATTTTTGTGCCTAACCGGAATTGCCATCAGGCTTATGAAGAAGCTAATTTCTCAATTAAACCTTATCAGATGGATTTAATCTAATTGTCTTATGTAAGGCAGTGAGCCTTCCCTTTGAGTGGTGAGCTCTAGGCAGTGTGCTTGAATGCATGTACATTCTCTATTCATTTTCTATTATACTTTTAACAAGATATAATTGTGGATTAACCTCCACCATGGTTTTTTTCCCTAACAAGGTTTCCACACAAAAATCTTGGTGTTATGTGTTTCTAATGTGTTGTCGATTCTTTCTCTCATTGTTAATTATTAGGTCTAAGATTAAAGGTTGATAAAGTAAGATAATATTTTAAATTATGCAACAATTGATTCACCCCCCTCTCAGTTGTATATCCTTGTTTTTCCAGCAATTAGTATCAAAGAAAGTCCTCTGAATAATTCTAATAGATTGAGGTGATCCGAGATGAAATCATACAAGAAGGATAGTCCTAGATTTGATGGTACAAATTACTCTCTGTGGAAATTCATAATGGAGTGTCATTTGAAGTGTATTGGTGAACCTTTCTAGAAGATTACAAAGAATAGATATGTTATTCCTCAGAATGGTCCCTCTACTCCTGATGAGATCAAAGAAGATGGTGGTAGCATGTTGTGGGTCCTTATGAATTGACTTTTGAATGATTGGCATGTTTGAGGATGTTGATTTAGGTCTTCACTATGTTGTGACTGACTTAGGTTGGTAAACATTAAGATTTGTTCATGTATTGGGCCAAAAATTTGTAATTCATTACTCCTTATTTTGTGGCCGACAGAGTTGTTGATGTAAATCCATGAAGCAGATATATAAGAATGATTTTTTTCCTCATTTTGAAATATACTCGGTGTATGTATGTGAAGTATGTGCAAGATATGTGCGGATAAAGATCAGATCATTCGAATGGAAAGGAGAGTGTGAAGAAGTTTGAGTGAAGAGTGTAGAAGTATTTTTGTGCCTAACCGAAACTGCCATTAGGCTTATGAAGAAGCTAATTTCTCAATTAAACCTTATCAGATGGATTTAATCTAATTGTCTTATGTAAGGCAGTGAGCCTTCCCTTTGAGCAGTGAGCTCTAGGAAATGTGCTTGAATGCATGTACATTCTCTATTCATTTTCTATTATACTTTTAGCAAGATATAATTGTGGATTAACCTCCACCATGGTTTTTTTCCCTAACAAGGTTTCCACACAAAAATATTGGTGTTATGTGTTTCTAATGTGTTGTTGATTCTTTCTCTCATTGTTAATTATCAGATCTAAGATTAAAGGTTGATAAAGTAAGATAATATTTTAAATTATGCAACAATTGATTCACCCCCCTCTCAGCTATCTATCCTTGTTTTGCTAGCAATTGGTATCAGAGAAACTCCTTTGAATAAGTCTAATAGCTTGAGGTGATCTGAGATGAAATCATACAAGAAGGATAGTCCCATATTTGATGGTACAAATTACTCTCTATGGAAATTCATAATGGAGTGTCATTTGAAGTGTATTAGTGAACCTTTCTGGAAGATTACAAAGAATAGTTATGTTATTCCTCAAAATGGTCCCTCTACTCTTGATGAGATCAAAGAAGTTGAAATCAATATAAGAGCTATAGAAGAATTATTGAGTGCTTTGATAGATTCAAAGATGACTAATTTGATAGGTCTGAAGATAGCTCAAAAGATCTAAAGGAAGTTGGAAATATTGTATGAAGGAGATGCACAAGTGAAAGTTGCTAAGCTACAAAGTCTGAAAGGCAAGTGGGAGAATATGAAGATGTGTGAAGATGAAAACATTTTTTCTTTCATGCAAAAAGTAAATGAGCTAGTAATGGGTATTAGATGTGTCGGTGGAACCTTGGAAGAAGATGAGATTGTGGGTAAGATACTTAGATCTATGCCTACTTCTTATAAAACAAGAGCTCATGCTATTGAAGAACTCAAGACAGTAACTAATGTGACAAGAGATATGTTGATTGGTAAGCTTTATACCTTTCAATTGAGTGAATTTGGTGAATCTACTCCTAAGACAGAATTTGCATTCAAAGCTATTGTATCCAAAAAAATCCAATAGAGATATGATCCAAGAGAAAGTTCAAGAAAGACATTCAAGTATGAAGATGAAATTAAATTGATTGAAGATGAAACATAACTGATTGAAGATGAAATGAAACTGAATGAAGATGAAGAAAGAGAGCTAGAAGAGTTGGAAGCATTGATTGTGAAACGAGAAGCCAAAGGACAAGGTAAGTACAAAGGAAAACTACCCATTAAATATTTCTCTTGTAGTAAGATAGGTCATTTTGCATCAAGATGTCTGAAAGAGTTTCTAAGTACAAACCTGACAAGAATATATTTCAAAATAAATGTTATTACGCTGAAGAAGGTGATACTGATGATGAATCTGATAAAGAAATTTGAAATTAAGAAGGATGGTTATTCATTTCTATCAAGGAAAATGGTATGGTTTCCACTAAATCTTCTAGTAATAACAATATTGAGAAAGCTCTTGCAGCCAGAATTGATGAAAAGGATGAATGGGTGATTGATATCAGATGCTCACATCATATGACTAGTGAAAAAATCAAATTCATAAGCTTGGAGAAATATGATGGTGGTGTTGTGAGATTTGGAGATAACAATGTTGGTGTGATTTGTGATAGAGGCACTATTTCTCTTGGTGGTAAATACAATACCGATGATGTTCTATATGTTGAAGGATTACAACACAATCTATTGAGTGTTGGAAATATGGTTGACAAGGGATACAATATTTAGTTCAAAGATGGAAAATGAAGGATTTTGGGAAGTTCAGAAAATGTAATTGCTTCAGATACAAAGATAAGAGGTAATATTTTTCACTTAAGTGTTTCTAGTGAAATTTTTTTAATTGCTCAAGTTGATGTAAGTTGGTTATGGCATAGGAGGTTGTGTCATGTGAATTTTTATAACATTGTCAAAGTAAGCTCCACACAAGCAGTCAAAGATATACCTAAGTTAGTGAAGCCTACTAATACTATATGCAAGGAATGTCAAATGGGAAAGTAGACAAGAATTTCCTTTCAAAGAAAACATCATTCCAATGGAGTACTAGACTTGGTACATACTAATCTATGTGGTCCATCCAGAATCAAAATTCTACAAGGAGAAAGGTACTTTATGTTGCTTATTGATGATTACTCTAGAATGATATGGGTTGCTTTCTTAAGAGAAAAACATGAGGCATTAGAGAAATTCAAAATATTCAAAGCTATGGCAAAGAATGAGACAGGTTTGAAGATCAAATGCTTAAGATCAGACACAGGTGGTGAATTCACTTCTCGGGAGTTCAATTCATTTTGTGAAGAACATGGAATCAAAAGACAGTTATCTACTCCCTGGACTCCTCAACAAAATGGAGTTGTTGAGAGAAAGAACAGAACAATTCTAGATGCTTCTAGAACTATGATTTTGGAAGGTAATGTTCCTCCTACCTACTGGAGAGAAGTTGTAAGCACTGCAGTATACACTATGAATCGGGTAAATGTCAATGGTAATTCTGGTAAGACTTATTTTGAGCAGTGGTTTGGTTATAAGCCTATTGTGAAATATTTCAAAATATTTGGAAGTAGATGCTATATCAAGAGAGATGAAGATATTGGCAATTTGATGCTAGAAGTGATGAAGGAATATTTATGGGTTACTCCACTAAGAGCAAAGCCTACTGGTTCTACAATAAAATATTAAAGAAGATGGTTGAAAGTGAAAATGTCAGAGTTGATGAGGATATTGATAGATCATCTAGGTATTGTGGATATGACTCAGATGACCAACATGAAAATACTAATAAAGGAAATATTTCTTAGACACAGAGTCAAGTTCAAATTGCTTTGGTGAGTCAAGAAAGTTCAGAAGGTGAAACTAGTGGAAGTGCATAAGAAAGAACATAAGAACCAGAAGCTAGAGATAATCCTAAAGTCCCAAGGTATGTAAAGTTAAATCATTCTGAAAATCATATTATAGGAGACAAGAACAAAGGTGTGCAAACTAGAAGAAGAATTGTAGAAGAGTATTGCGTAATTTCCAAGACTAAACCTAGCAACGTCAATAAAGCATGTAAAGATGAATATTGGATGGAAGAAATGAAGGAAGAACTAATGCAAATAGAGAAAAATGATGGATTCTTGTTCCCAAACCTCGGGATAAGAATGTGATTAGTACCAAGTGGGTCTTTTGGAATAAGTTGAATGAACAAGGTGAAGTGATCAAAAATAAAGTAAGATGGGTATGTAAAGGGTACTAAAAAATGGAGGGTATTGATTTTGAAGAAACCTTTACCCCTGTTGCTAGAATTGAAGTTGTAAGACTATTTCTTGCTTACGCTACTTTCAAGAACTAAAAATTGTATCAAATGGATGTAAAGTCAACATTTTTGAATGATGAACTAGAAGAAGAGGTGTATATTGAGCAACCAGATGAATTTCAGCTAACTGATGAAAAAGACATGGTATGCCAACTGAAGAAAGCACTTCATGGACTCAAACAAGACCCTAGAGCCTAGTATGCTAGATTGGATAAATACTTGTTGAAGCTTGGATTCAATAAAGGTACTATTGATAGAAATTTATATTTCAAGATGGATCATGATAAAGAGTTGATTATTGAAGTCTTTGTTGATGACATTATTTTTGAAGGAGATAATGAATTATGTATGAAGTTTACTAATCAAATGAAAAGTGAGTTTTAAATGTCAATGATTGGAGAGCTGAAATTATTTTTAGGATTGCAAATTACTCAATTAGATGATGGAATCTTTATATCTCAATCCAAGTATGTGAAAGAGTTACTAAATTTTTTTGGCATGGAAGAATCAAAGCTTGTAGGTACACCCATGGTAACTGGATGTAAGTTATCAAAAAATAATGATTCTCCTAAGGCTAATCAAACAAGATATAGGTCAATGGTTGGTGGATTTCTATATTTAACTCAGACTAGACCAAACATCATGAATGTTATATGCATGGTTTCTAGGTATCAAGCTAATCTGAAGGAATCACATGTGACTACAATAAAGAGAATATTCAAATACCTAAAAGGAATAGTTTATTTTAGGCTATGGTATCCTAAGGATGATTACCTTACCTTGAATAACTTTACAGATGTAGATTGGGCAGGAGATGTGGATGACATGAAAAGTACAAGTGGTGGTGCATTCTTCTTAGGGAAGAAGTTGGTGTCTTGGCTAAGTAAAAAGAAGAATTCCATTTCCTTATCTAATACTTAGGAAAAATATATTGCTGCTGCAAAAAATTGTACTCAAGTGTTGTGGATAAAGTAGATGTTGAGAGATATCAAAGTTGAGTATGATGAGCCTATTTCTATATTCTATGACAATTCAAGTGCCATAAACATTTCCAAGAATCCGGTGCTACATTAAAAGACAAAGCGTATATCTATCAAGTATCACTTTTTGAGAGACAAAGTGAGTGATAAAGAAGTGAGACTGGAATATGTGCCTACAAAGGAAAAAATTGAAGATGTCTTCACCAAATCATTTCCTAAGGATATTTTTGAGTATCTCAGAGGAAATTTAGGGGTGATATCCCCTCCTAATCTGAACTAAGATGCAAGTCTTTGCATCAATCCGTGCACTGATAGCCAGATCTTGTTTCAGATTGATGTTATGGTGGATGCTACTTAGGGGGAGTAGTTAGATGATTTAGATATGTGGTTCAGAGCATATGCACTTTTTCCATTGATATAAAAGGGGGAGAAGAGTAATGTGAAAAATCCTTGAGGAAGAAATGGAGATAAGAGTTATGGGAGAAGTGTAATGTGAAAAAACTTGTAAAATTTGAGGAGAAATGTATAACAAAGGAGAGAAGAGTACTATGTGAAGAGTTACTTATGTTGATGGTATTTTTCACATCATGTGTTTCCATCAATGCCAAAGGCGGAGATTGTTGGATATTATGGTTGTGTTAATGATATATTTTTTTAATTGATGTCAACACTATTAGCATTAATGATTTTGAAAGTTGTATATGTCGAGGAGATTGAGAAAATTGTAATAAATATGTTGTAGACAGTCTATGAAGCCGTGAAGGTCATAGTGATGGAAATTTTTATATGTTGATATTCAGAAGGTGTGCATTAATGGGTTTGCTTCTGAGTCTATCTAGTATGTTGTCTACAATTTTTAGAGGTGTACATCAAGATTGGAGAAAGTTATGAGTTTTTCAGTTCCTACAACTATTCTATTACTGTAGCAGGTGTTTATGGTAGAAGAAAATGGAATTTTGATTAATTGAATTTTTTTGTATGCTCCTGAGATGTTTAGTGATATTTCTAGATCATGCTCTATCAATGTGATATGTCTACATTGATTGGTGTGTTCATGATCAAATATTTTTCCTTTGTGTGATTGAGTTTTCATGTTCTTAGCCAACATGATGGTGGTAGCGTGTTGCGGATCCTTATGAATTAAATTTTGAATGATTGGAATGTTTGAGGATGTTGATTTAGGTCCTCACTATGTTTTGACAGACTTAGGTTGGTGCACATTAATATTTTTTCATGTATTGAGCCGAGAATTTATAATTCATTTATTCCTTATTTTGTGGTTGACAGAGTTGTTGATGTAAATCCATGAAGCGGATATATAAGAATGATTATTTTCCTCATTTTGAAATATGCCCGTTGTATGTGTGTGAAGTATGTGTAAGATATTTGCGAATAAAGATCAGATCATTTGAATGCAGAGAAAAGTGTGAATAATTTTGAGCGAAGTATTTTTGTGCCTAACAGGAACTGTCATCAGGCTTATGAAGAAGCTAATTTCTTAGTTCAACCTTATCAAATGGATTTAATCTGATTATCTTATGTAAGGTAGTGAGCCTTCCCTTTGAGCGGTGAGCTATAGGTAGTGTGCCCGAATGCATGTGCATTCTCTATTCATTTTCTATTATACTTTTAACAGGGTATAATTGTGGATTAACCTCCACTGTGGTTTTTTTCCCTAACAAGTTTCCATGCAAAAATCTTGGTGTTATGTGTATTTTATGTGTTTTTGATTCTTACTCTCATTGTTCATTATCATATCTAAGATTAAAGGTTGATAAAGTAAGATAAGCTTTTAAATTCTGCAACAACTGATTCACCCCCCCCTCTTAGTTGTCTATCCTTGTTTTTCCAACAGATACCATTTTCATGATCAAAAAATTCTAGGCCAATGACAGCAAATCCAACCTATACCATCTCCACAACTGCTCCAAATTCCATTAGTGGGCTCACAAGTAAATCTATTTGAAATGTAACCTATTCAAAAAATACAAATATGGAACATTATTCATACCACTGCTAGAGAAGACCTTATTCAAGAACATGTGCAAAAATTGGAGAAACTACATGAGGTAATAGAGACACTACAAAAGGTAACTTCCACATTTTTCTAGGGATCAATCCCTCCCCATGTCTCAACAATTGTGACAACTGATTACTGGCATACAGACAAACTTATCATCCCTAAAAGAGAGCATAAGAAAGGAATCCTAGTAGGATATCATTAAATACAACACCCAAAAATTCATCAAGAGATGTGTTACCACACAAACTCAATTGGAGTAGCAAATCAAACAAATGAAGGATAACATCAAGGTCGCTAGAATAATATACCATTTGTTCTTACAATGGCCCAATTCCACAAGGAGTCTCTAGAACTAGATCACACAAATAGAGGATCATATAGCACAAGTGAGCTACAACTTCCTACAGGACCTAACTAGAGCGACGAAGAGAATATACACATCCAACTCTAACAACTCCATACCCAATGAGAGCTAGTCAAGGAACAATTACAATAGCTAAGGGAGGTAGTCAATAATGAACTAAGATTCCTCTAGTTTATTTTGAAGGAAACAAAGAGGATAATCGACAACATCACCATCCCAACCACTCTCTGGGAGGTAGAACACATGTTGGAACAAGTAAAAACACAAATAGGCACCTTCCTCTAGGCACAAGCACATTGGACCACCACATTGGCAAGATTGAAAATAGAATATCAGAATATCCTTCCCTAATTGAGCAACATGTTTGAGGACAAGCCATCATTTTAAAAGGGGGTGATGTTAGTAGGTCAAGGGATGTAATAAAATATTGGAAGGCTACTAGAAGAAGACCACAGTACCATGCATATATATGAAGCCACTAGTAGGATTCATGTACCTTCAAGGGAACATATGTATATATTCCATATGTAATAGATAGGAAGAGAAGCTAAGAAATAAATGTGATGTAATAGAATATAACATACTACCAGAGCAGAGACTAGACCTACCCTTTTGTATTTGTTATAATATAATATATAGAAAGGAGTTATAAGGGGAAACATTGTGCTATGGATATATGATTAATTACTTTTTTTAAATCCAATATTGTATGTCATGTATGTCTTATATATTACTAATTTGTATGCCTATTTCTCTTATTGTATCCTCCAAAGTATAAATAGACTACCCAAGGAGTACTAGGGTACAAATCTCTAGGCTGTACAACCCCCATTTCTCTTGCCAACAACAACCATTATCATCAAGGAATCATATTGTTTTTTAACCTCAAGATGATTTAATTCACTTTGATAAAAGATAATATCCAAATTCATTAAATTCATAACCTCAAGTAAAGATGCTACATCATTTGGTTTAACATAAGGTGGTACAATTTTTTTTTATAAAACTTCTTGAAGCATTATATGATGGATAGGTGATTTTTGAATCAAGTCCCACAACTAAATCTTAGAAAGAGTAGTACAAAGATGCTCCACAATATCTTACTCTTTACCATTACGTTGAGGAAAATGAGGTATGAGATGGAGAATAGTTTATGGGAATGTTATTGATGATGGGATAACTAGTGTTTTTTTTGGTTTCTTGTTATTTATTGTATTGTGTGTATGAACAATGTCATGGTAATTTTGTTATTGTGATAAATTTTGTTGTATGTAGTTATGTTGAGTCAAATTTCTTGCAAAATTTAAGATATGACTAGAACTTTTCTGTTTCTTTGATAGTGGTCCAATAATAAGCACAAGTTAATTTGAAGGTGGGTAAATTACTAGTTGTGGTGTGATTGTGTTTATTATTCTTTGACATTTTGAAACTTTAAGAGTCTTAGTGGATGATTTAGGTGAGATGAATTTTTCAAGGGCTTCATCTAGCATATCAAAATCATCCTACTAAAAGGATCATCATATGTAAAAGCACTTGCAAAAATAGATCTGACATGATCAAATTATTGTACTTTATCCAAGAGGTTAATTACAACCTTAGTTATAAGGTTCAATTTATGTTTATTGTTGTTATCACTATTTATGATCAAATATAATAAGTCAGGTTTATTACAAATACTATTTTAATAAATAGGTTTTATATTTTCATAGAGAACACGAATATTAGTTTGCTCCTAAATTTTAGATAAAACTAAGAAAGTTAGTGGAATTTTCCCAAATTTGTAAAATATATGATTCAATACAATGAACTACTGTTTCCAAATTCTAGAAAAATAATATTCTTTCCAACCAATTCATGCAAAAATTTAGAAAATTATTAAATCTCTCTAGAGATCTGATGTATTAGAGAAATGAAAATAAAACAAGATTTCCAATAAATTCCAAGAAATTTAAACAAAGAAAACTTTCTTTTCAAATGAAAACACATTTTTTGCAAACACAAAGAGATCTAATTTCTAAAAAGTTCCTTGATTATTTATATCTAAAGGATATGCAATATAAATCAAAATATCTATCTAGTGTAGGTTATGTGAGGTTCACCAAAATGTGATGTGGAAAAAGAGATATTAGGCCTAGTGTATAGATTATTATGATCAATATTTATTTTCATTAACATTAGAATCCAATCTAACAAGGTAATGAGATTAGACAACAACCTAGAAGGAGAGCCAATCTACCCTAGGATTAGTTATTTTTTTATTTGAAAATTGATTAGATTTATTGTTAATTAATTGACCTATTTTAACTATGTAACCTAATCTGAAAACATAATCTTTTCACCTAGAAAAAATTGAAATTTCACAAACTGAAGATAGATCTAAGAAGGGAAGAAATTTGTGAACTTGAGCTCAAATTTTGGGGATGAAATAAGGGGTCAAGGGCACTAGGTTCCTTTGAATATGAGTTTAATCTAGCTCTATAAATTTTAGGTTTGAAACTTTTAGGTTTGTACTATGTAATTTTGCTTCGTAATTTTTTCATCTTTGGATCTGAACCTATAAAATCATAGTGAATTTGGGAAATGGGATGGCTATATAAGAGTTTTACTTGGTCAAACCCTCATTTTGGCATTTCTACCTCCATGATTAGTCGATTGATTAACTGACAAAAGATGTGTGCTTCTAACCTCAAATGTGTCTAAGGATATAATAAGCTAAAACAATAAAATACTAATCGAATGTGTTAGAGAATTATTCCTAAGTGAAATTAACAAGATCAACCCCAAGAGAAATTAAAATACCCTCAGGAAAATCTAAATGTATAAATACCTTGCTTAGGGCAACAAGTAGATCAAAGTTTGAAGATGAGAACACTCTGAAAACAAGTCATTAGGTTCTTGAAAGAAGCCAAATCTATCTCAAAAAATTAGACTCCATCATGTCCTTCCATTAGCATCAAACTCCAATAATTGTGATAACTTGAATAATTCTAAAATTTTCTTTGTAAATCTATAAAAATGGATGAATTTTGGTAGAGCTCTTCTATATTAATTTCTTCCCTCTTTATTGAAATAATAATTCATTTTTATATAATGGTGTATCAAAATAAATTAAAGTGTAGGCCGACTCATTTAATTTTAATTTTTGGGAGTAATTTACTACCAAGGCCCAAATTTGAATTCACATTGCTGAAATTAGAGATTGAATAAAATGGGAAATCAAATTTGTTAAGAAAAATACTTGGACTAGGGTGCTAGGTGCCCCTATCCAAATATTTTTTACTCAACCCAATTTAATTTAGATGTTTAGTGTCTACTTTAATCAATACTTACCCATTATATGAGCACTTGTCAATACCAATTTGATGATATTTGATTAATAAAAAACTTTATATGGTAGTATTGACATTCTTTTGGTTTGATGGGGAAAAATTTGGGCTAGGGAATATCTAAAAGGAATTAAAAGAGATGTTGCTAAAGCAAGTTCCAAATAGATCATGAAATTGTTCTTTCATCTTAAAGGGAGTACAATTTGTGAGGCTACAGATAGTGATTCAATATTAAATGAAGGCAAGTAAAAGATATTAATTAACATGCATACATGTGTATAAATTATAACACGTATCTTATTTAGGCTTTTAAATCATTTATACATTATGAAAATAATACACAAAAAATGAACCCTATGAAATATTTCAAATTGAGGAATCAACATAGAAATGTGGCTATTACCTATAGAATAATCATGAAGGAGATAAGGAGAATTATCATCAAATCATAATGAGTGATTTATGATAAAGTAAAATATAACATGAATATATAAGAAAATTAGAATGATCAAATCTAAAAATTCAATTATAAAACCCTAAATTTAATAGGTGGGATTTTAGAGCTAAAAAAGTGTGATGAAATTTGAATCCAAACCCTAACCAAAACAAAAAATGAGACACAAAGGTGAATCCAAAATTGAAGTACATCTAAAATAAAAGGTGTAATAATAATAAAATATATATATTTAAAACCCTAATGAAGAAAGAATAAACCATGGGAGGTGCTTAAGATCATTCAAGGTCACCAATTTAATGTAAATAAAATAATTATTTTCCTTAAGATTTAGTGGAGAAATAATTAAATAATAATAAAAAATAAGGGTTTTAGAGTCAAGATTTACAATTAACATATTAATAAATACTATATATTTAATGAATTAAATGAATAAATAAAATATGTTTTGGCTCTAAGATGCTTATATTCAGAATCTCCAAGATCCTTATAATAATTATATTCATGCATCTTTAATTAAATATAGTAACATTTATTTTATCAAAAAATAACTTAGCTATCAATATGATGAAAAATAATTTCTAAAATTTTACAAATTGATTTGTCACTACACAAAGAAATTTATATCTATCAAACAATAGCCTTGGCATGGTAAAATTGTTTTTTACCTATCAAGTTTAATGTCACACTAGTGGAAGTGAACTCCATGCATGTAGAAGTTAACATGGAATATAAAACTAAAAGTCACCCATAGAAATATTTGTAAGAATTGTTTTAACTAAAAATTATTTACCTCAATTTGATATACATGTGTCTAGGGGAATGATTTTGAGAGACGATGTTTGAGAACTTAGTAGATAAGGATTTATTCTCCTTTGGTAAAATCCTAGGTTGGGTAGTTAAACAAGGATGAATACCTATTTTATACAACAAGAAATCCTTTAGTGTGCCCCTACAATGTTAATGTATGCTAGTATCACAAAAATATGATTTTGATACATAGATAGATGCATGCATGTGCTATTTTATGCTAAATGATTCAAATGAATTAGGGATATTATTTAAATACACCACCCTAAGGGTGGGGGCAAAAACTAGACAACTTTAAAAAATAAAATGAAAATCCATAATGCAAGCACGTTATAACACACTCATGTTATGGCTTGGTGTGACCAAGCCTAAGGCTTGGTCACACTGAGCCTATAGCACTCTCATGTTTTGAGTTATTATAAGAAAATCAAAAGAAAATCAAAATCAGTTTTAGACTATCTTCCTTCATCTGCGGCCTACAAAACCTTCCAAGGTATGCTTGCATTGTGGAGACCCCAAATTTTTCAATTTATTCTTTGAATCATTGTTATTTCTTTTCCAAAATTCTGCCATATCAATGGGGAGCTCCAAGGAGTAAGTTTTTATTGTTTTTTTGGTGAATTTGTTGTTAAATAGGTAGATTTAATATGTTTTTTTATGTTAATTTCTTTAATTTTTAGGAGTTGAAAATCCACTTGATTCTCCTCCTCAAAATACTTCTCCTCCTCATGAAAAACAATACCAAAAAAATTCTAATGAACAACCACAAAAAAAAACTCCAACAATTCCTCATTATCCTCTTGGAAATCAACAAAATTTAATGGGGGAAATTGAAAAAACAAAAAACAAATTGAAGAGTTAATTGAGAGGAATGATCCTATAAGTTCAACCTTGGAAAGAAACATGCTTGTAAATTCACTTCAAGATATGTTAACACATGTAGATGCAATTAGAAAGCATTTAATTGGCTAGTCAGATAAGAGGCGAGAGTACAAAGATTTTTATGCAAATAAACTATCATACAAACAAATAAAAAATTACAAAATTACAAAATATGACTTGTGTTCACTATTCACTAACCCGCGTAAAATTCAACCTCTTGACCTTACAAGCAAGAGGTTTCCTATCCATTGGTGCAGCCACCAAGGGATAGAGGACAATTTTTGGAAGAGGTGGTGGATTCTTTTTTACCATCTTCCATGAAACAATAATGAGGTCCCCCAATATTTCTTGAGGAAACTCTACTACAAAAAAATCCACAAGTATTTTGATATGTGGGGCTTTCAAGGGAGAGGTGGTGGGTCGGCATAGGATAGACCAGGTGCACTTCTCAATCCTTAGTGGCTAGCAAGATGAGTGCTCACTAGATCAGCTTATAAGCATGTTGTTATCCCTTTTGTCATGAAGGAGAGTGTTGAGGTGGATGCTCTATAGTCTATTAGTTCTCTAACCTAGAGTATCATCTAGCATGTGAGTCCTACAATACAACATGAGCCAAGGATCTACCCCATATTTTTAGGCTTTTGAGTCGACTTGTACATATGACCCCACATATAGTCAAGAGGCTAGTATGCAAGCTAGTCTATAGCTGACCATTTGGTGATGATAGATTCAATTTTGAATGAGTATTTTGGCCTCGATACTCAAGTAAAATTTAGCATGTTCATTTAATTTAATTTATCAAATTTAATTTTTGAAATGCAAGATTAACTAATTTAGTTTAATGATTGTAATAAAATTTCAGAGTCATAGTGTTCATACAGTTTTCACTGGCCCTCCACCTACGTTTTACTCCATGGCATCTACTATTGAGGTATGTAACTAGTAAATAATTATAAATATTATATGTGAATAACATTTTAATATGAATGGTATTCTAATATTTGATTTTGGATGTTTAATAGGTTAATATTGGAGATTTCACGACAACACCTCCCAGTGGTGGTGGAATTCAAACCTTCACGTAGGTAATAGAATAAAGAGTTTAACTAATGAATTGTACTTAATAGATTTGTGTATTTTGTATTCATATCATTGATTAAATTGCATTGCACATATTTCAAACTCAAATCATTACTTCACATTGCATAACTAGTAAGTAAATGCTGATAGATGAAAAAAATCCAATTACAATATAGTTTTTTAGAAAGTCAACATAAGTAGTGATGCAATTACTTCACATAGCATAAATAATCTGATCCCATCCTCCATTTGATCCAAAAATCTAATCACATCCTCCTTCAACCTTAGATCCTATTCTTCCAATCCCCAAGTTCATTTCTAATCCATCATCTTAATTTCCATCCTCATCCAAAATCAATACCATCTTTCTTCTAATCAATCCTACACTGTGTCTAACCATCTAATCTATCCTCCTTCCAACCTAATCTATTATAATCCAACTTCATCCATTCCAAACAACCCCAACCATATCGACGATGATGATTATGGCCTTTTTGACCAACCCGAATATAATGCCAATGATGACAATGAGAGCATTGTGGATCACCTTCACTAATACATTTTGACCCAATTTCCAACGAAATTTCATTGGAAATATTTTGTCGAAAAATCGACGAAATTTGAAACGTCAATATTTCGACCCAGGATCGTCAGTTGGGTCGGAAAATCGACGTTTCAAATTTTTTCAATTTTTTGATGAAATTCCTCTAACGAAAGTTCATCAAAATTTTGACAACCTTTTGTTGGAAATTGGGTCAAAATTTACCAGTGCTTGAATCCATTTTCAGTAGATAGAATGCTCCTATTTTCCACCAATCCCCCATCCAAAGCTCCCCTCAAGACCCATCCACCACCACTAATTTTATCCTCACCTACTACTTCCATAATTATAAAGATGTCATTCTTAGATGTATCCTTGGATTTAGTGCTAAGATTCCATCTACCCTACCTTCATCCAATCCTAATCCACCTCCTCTTGCTTATCCTTCCCCTTCCTTTGACAACAAAAACCAATTCTTTAGCCAAAATTCCCCTCGAAATCCTTTTCAAGGTCCTCATCCTCACCCTCAATTTATCAATCCATGGAAGCTTCCACCTCTTCTTCCACTTTCATATCCAACATCCTTGAAATCCACATCACCCCATGTCTCTCACAATAACTTCCTCGAAGAACTATTTGCAAAGTTGGTTGTTTCCCCATGCAAGAAAAAAGTGGTGCAATCTTCCCATATCATGCATCCAACATCATCACCCCCACATCAATATAAACCCTAATACCCTAAATCTTAAATGAATCCTCTATCAATCCATCCATCCAAGTTGAAGATTCTATAAAACCTTCCTCCCTCATGAAACCATCCATATCAAATTAACTATGTCCATCTCCTAATCCAAAGAAAGATAATATAGATCCCCCTTCATATAAAGATCAAGGAAACCCTTCTCCTCCATCATATGATCCCCTTCCATCTCATGATCCAATTTCCAATCAAGAAAAACATATCCCTTCCATCTCATCTAATGATATATTTCCATCTCAAGAGAAATATATCCCTTCATCCCCCTCTCACAATCCCCTCTCCCCCACTTTATCTAATGGCATCCTTCCATGTCTAGATCAAAGTGCCTCTTCCAATCCATTGAATGATCACTCTCAAAATGTGGTCTCAAAGTACACCTTTGACCCCATCTAATGATCCTCTTTCCCTCATGATCAAAACACCCATCCCTCTTCATCGCATGATACCCCTCCATCTCATAACCAAGACCACACTATACTATCCACCCCATCCCAACATGATAAAATAGAGAAGGAAATGAAATGTTTGAAAAAATGCCTCAAATAAATACAGTCTTGTGGTGATGGAATGCAATGAAAACAAAATGTGTCATTGCATTCCATCACCATGAGACCACATTTCTTTGATTCATTTTTTAAACAGTTCACCACCTTCTCTATAGTACCACATTTTTTGTACATGTCTACTAAAGAATTTTATCAAATAGTTCACCACCTTGCTGCTATGGATAAAAGCCTAAAATAGGTTCTTTCAAACAAGCTATGGATAGGGTAAACAAGTACTCAAAATTTTGTTGATTATCTCATACATTATAAGCCATGACCTACATCACTATTCTACTTTTCATGATTGAATAATTTGTTGTTTTATTTTCAGATGATGGAAGCAAAAATGCCTCTAGATGTTGATAGGGTGATGGAGCAAGGTGTATCTTCTGTAATAGACAACTCAATGCCTCTCATACGGGTATGAGGCATATTAGAAAATCTCAAATTACATTCGTTGGTATAGCTATTAGTTAGTGAAAATCAAATGATTGTTGATTTGTAGTTTAATTTATATTTGGATAGTTTTTATAGGACTTGGGCATGCCACAACATGAGCATGTGAATCTTTAACTTGAGGAGAGCAATCATCTAGCAGTGGTAAGTAATTATTTTGTTAAATATATCATTTTTTATAATATAATTTCTATATATTAATGTCTTTACTTGTTATTGTAAAAGTAAATATTGATGAGGAACTAAACTCTAGGATGAGTAGCCCTCAAGTTCAAATTAAACGAGTGTCACATGCATTTCCATCCACTTGGCCAACAAAGGCCACCCATTTTTTTCATTCACTTAGAGGGAAGGGTCCTTTCTTGTATGCCTATATGGAATTTTTGGGCATATTTTGTATATATTTTATACTTATATCAACATATATTGATGTGATGTATTCCTACAAGGCTATTTGGTTAATACAAATATTTTTTTATTGATGGTGTCCATATTTTCATTATAAATCCATGCTTCAATAGTTATTTGTAGATGTTTTACTTCAAATATTTAAAATCTAAGATTTTTCCAAGCACTCTTCTTTTCTATAACTATAAATATAAAATAAAGTTTGAAAATTATTTAATTGTAAGATTATTGAACATAAAATCAATCATATGAATATAGTAATGCTTCATGATTCATGTATTTCATGGAGGAAATTGTGTGTATGCTTCATGCTTCATGCTCCATGCTACCATGCTTCATTCTCCATATGTATGTTTCATGTTGTATATCATTGATGAAGATATCTACCATTCCACATGTATGATTGATGGTACCATTCACCTGTATGCTTTATGCTTCATGTATTACGTAGATAAAGAAAATGGAAAGGAACAACTAAGTCTCACAACAAAAAAAATCAAGGCATGCAAGTCTTATTAAAGATCATAAGGGCATTGGATTATTGGAGATTAACAAACCACAAATCAACCTTCTTAATAGAGAACTTCATAGATATTCATCCTATTTCTAAACATGAATTCAAACCCAATAATTAGAAGAATGCAACTTCAAAAGTTAAAATTACATGCTTACAATAGTCAATAAATAGCTTCAAGAGACATTCTTGATAGAAACAAAACCAGATGAAAGTTCAAGAATTGCCTTTTCCCAAAGCATATTTGAAAATTTGTAAATAAATCAATTCAAGTTCTCACAAATAGTGATGATATGAATTTGGTTGTGACTTTTCAAAGGTGAAAAGTTGTGACTCATCGAATAGGAAAGACTATGAACCTTTTATAATGAAGCATGGTGACCATTCCTAGTGTAGATGTGCCCACCTAGATTTGTTTGTGCTAACTGTTTGGCTCCATGAATAACAAAACAAAAAAGTAGCCTACCTTGCAACTTTACACTAGATGCAATTGACATGTTTTCCATTAGTTGAAATCTATTCACCATGGGCAAATGATTTGGAGCTATCAAAAACTGAGAGAGGTTATTGTAGATGGTCCCTACATGATCTCATAGCCTCAAATGAAATGTTACCAAGTGCAATTGTTTTTGAGTAATCCCTCATCAAATTTTGCTACCCTTTTGCACTTTGGTCTCTTAAGAGACTTCACTAATAGAATGTGACTCAAACTGCTTCGACACATTTGGGTGTGAAAGAGTAATTTTCTTAGCATAAATCCACCCATATAGACATTTAGGAATAGTCAGTTCAGTCATATGAAAAATTGAAAACAAGTTACACCACTTTCCAACTTTACACTACATATAACTGACTTGTTTTCCATCAACTAAAATCTGTTCACCATGGGAAAATGAATTGGAGATATCAAAAACCAAGAGAGATTATTATAGATAGTCCCTATGTAATCTTGTAGCATCAAACAAAATGTTTCCAAGTGCCACAATTTCCTAGTAGTTGCTTGTCAAATTTTGTTGCCCTTTTGCACTTTGGTCTCTCAAGACACTTCACTGATAGAGTGTGGCTCAAACTGTTTCAGCATGTTTGGATGTGAAATAGGACCTTGCATAGCATAAAACCACCCATACAAATGTGTTGGAATAATTGATTTGGTCATATGACGAACAAAATGAAAGTTATACCACTTTCCAACTTTACACTACATGCAATTGACCCATTTTCCATCAACTAAAATCTATTCACCACAAGAAAATTACTTGGAGCTATAAAAAACCAAGAGATTTCATTGTATATAGGCCCTACATGATCTTGTAGCCTCAAAAGGAACATTTCCAAATGCCACAATTTTTGAGTAATCACTTGTTGAAGTTTGTTGCCCTTTTGCACTTTGGTCTCTTAAGAGACTTCACCGATACAATGTGGCTCAAACTATTTCAGCATGTTTGGGTGCAAAAGATGACCTTTTTTAGCATAAAACCACCAATAAAAATGTGTTGGAATAGTTGATTTGGTTATATGACGAACAAAATGAAAGTTACACCACTTTCCAACTTTACACTACATGTAGTTGACCTGTTTCCCATCAATTGAAATTTGTTCACCATGGGAAAGTGAATTGGAGCTATCAAAAACTAAGAGAGGTTATTTTAGATAGGCCCTACATGATCCCTTAACCTCAAAAAAAATTTTCCAATTGCCATGATTTCATAGTAATTTTTTGTTGAAGTTTGTTGCCCTTTTTCAATTTGGTCTCTTAAGAAACTTCATCAATATAATGTGGCTCAAACTATTTCATCGTGTTTGTCTGAAAAAGAGGACCTTTCCTAGAATAAACCCACCCATATGGATGTGTTGGAATAGTCAGTTCAGTCCTATGATGAATATAACAAAATTTACACCACTTTCCAACTCTACACTACATGCAATTGAGCTATTTTCCATCAACTGAAATCTATTCACCATGGGAAAATGACTTGGAGCTATCAAAAATGGAGAGAGGCTGTTTTAGAGGGGCCCTACATGATCCCATATCCTTGTATGAAATATTTCCAAGTGCCGCGGTTTTTGAGTAATTTCTCGTCAAAGTTTGATGTCATTTTGCACTTTGGTCTCTTAAGAGACTTCATCGGTAGAATGTGGCTCAGACTATTTCAACGTGTTTGGGTGCAACAAAGTACCTTTACTAGAATAAACCCACCCATATGGACATGTTGGAATAGTTAGTCTTTTTGTATGAAGAATAGAACAAAAGTTACACCACTTTCCAACTTTACACTACATGAAACTGACCCATTTTCCATCAACTGAAATCTATTCACCTTGGGAAAATGACTTGGATCTATCAAAAACCAAGAGATTTTATTGTATAGTGGCCCTACATGATCCCATAGCCTTAGATGGAATGTTTCCAAGTGTTATGGTTTTTGAGTAATCACTCATCAAAGTTTGCTACCCTTTTGCACTTTGGTATCTTAAGAGATTTCACTGGTAGAATGTGGCTCAAATCGTTTTGACATGTTTGGATGCAAAAGAGGATATTTCCTAGCATAAACCCACCCATTTAGACATGTTCGAATAGTTGGGGAAAATGTATGATGAACAGAATGCGAGTTACACCACTTTCCAACTTTATACTACATGCAACTGACTCATTTTCCATCAACTGAAATTTGTTCACAACAAGAAAATGACTTGGAGCTATCAAAAAATAAGAGAGGTTATCGTATAGGGGCTCTACATGATCTCATATCCTCAAAAAAAAAAATTCCAAGTGCCATATTTTCTAAGTAATCATTCGTCAAATTTTTCTACCCTTTTGCACTTTGGTCTCTTAAGAGACTTCACCGGTAGAATGTGGCTCAGACTATTTCGGCATGTTTGGGTGTGAAAGAGGACCTTTCCTAGCATAAAACCACCCATATGGAAATGCCGGAATAATTGGTTTGGTAGTATGTCAAACAGAGAAGAATTTACACATGCACCTTCCTCAACTTCTCGAGAGCAGTAAGAATCTCTTCATTGAATACATTATGTATCTCATTCAATTTGGTCTACTTCTTTTTCAAGTGTTTTTAGAGAATAAATAACCTCCTTTTCATTGATGATAAAATCTTCTTCTTGTATTTTAATTCCTTTTCTAAGTGGTTAATTTTAGTATTTAGTTTTTTTGCTTGAATTTCAACACTTCCAACTATTATTATCATCTTTGGAAGTGTCTTTCTGATTATAGAATGAAAATGTTTCTTTCAAAAAGTTCTTTATAGAACTTCTCTACCTTTATAGATAATACTTTTAGGTGTCCACTCCACTGATTCTCCTTTTTTCACTTACATTTCATATTGCTTCTTCCTTATCATCTATTTCCAGTTGTATTTTCTCCATGAAAGTCTAAATTTCAAGAATATTTGACTTCTTTTTTTCATTTATCAATCTTCCCATAAATATTAGAATGATTACAAGATAATTCCCAAAATGGAAAATGCATGGAAAATGTGGTAGCATAGATAAGGCAATGTGAGGTAGGGGCACCATGGTCAATTTGGTTCAGTGATGCATTTAGGTGTTTAAGTTAATAATTTGAATGTTTTATCACCTAGTTGATGTAATAAGGTCGAATCAAGACCATTTTTACATGTTTAGTGTCATGTAGGGCCATTTTTAGGCGTTGAGCAAAAGTTAGTGAAAGAATGAAAAGTTGCTTGGCAACTTGGCAAAAATTGCATTTAGAAGGAATTTGAAGTCACTTGAGTGTTCTTGTTTTGTAACTGATGAATGATAGTTTCATGTTAGTGTTTTAGCATCACAAAATTTGAGGAATGATCATTGTATCTTTTTTTGGACAAAGAAAGTGAAGAAGCTTTGTTTTTCTATAATTTTGTACATTTTTGTATGTTTTCTTGCTCTATATGGCTTCGTACAGTACTGTTATAAACTGAGAATAATGTGAAAGGTTGCTACAGAGATTTAACTTTCATTTTAGCTCATTTTAGTGTATTTTCATTAGAAATAAAGCTTGTTTGAAGCATTTCTTCTTAGATTGCTTAGAAACCCTCCATTTCAAGGGTTTGAGACCAAAAATGTAGGTTTCAGACCATTCCATCGTTGTAATTTAGCCAAACTTAGTGGAATGGTAGTTTTAGGTGTTTTCTTAGTGTTTTAATTATTTTTGGAGTAGGGGATGGAGTTTGGAGGAGTTTTTCCAAAGCCCTAGCCTAACATCCTCATGTATTAAGCTAGGTAGGATAGAGAAAGAGTGGGAAAGCAAATTAGAAGATTGATTTGTTTCTAAAATCTTGTGATTACGACCCTATGTAACTAGTTAAAGATATTGGCAAAGATTTTAGGTGTTTTGGAAGTGGTTTTCTAGTAGTTGCTTTATCAAAGTGGCCTAATTGGCCTTGTGTTAGGCATAGCAGACTGAATTAATGAGTTTTTCTCCAAAACAACATATGACACAAGGGAGATATGTTAGATTATGGCCTAATGGGTATTTTAAAAGGCCTGGGTTTTATGGAGAGATAGCCTTATCTAAAAGATTAGTTTGAAAACATCATTTTGGAGACCTAGTTGAAAATACTAGTGACTAAGTGAAAATTAACATTGTAGGAGTCTTGAGGCTCTAGTTGTGATTGGATTGTGCTAAGTTGTGTTATTTCAAGTTAATTCCACCACTTCTCTACATTAGGTGGTATCAGAGCAAAGGTTTTGATTGGAAGTGGGAAGTGAATGAGAGTGGGCATAAGAAAAATGCCTCCAAAGAGTAATTCAATGGCCAAAAATGTAAAATAATTAAAAGAGAAGTTGCTTCGAAAGGAAAGGCTCTAAAAGGATTCATAAGAAGCAACCCTTGCAAGAATATCAACCCTGGAAAAGAGTTAGAGGAGAGGAATGGTCATTGGTGACCAAAGTGAGAAGGAAGATGAGGGTGAGAGTGAGAACCCTTTAACAAAAGTCCAAGAAAAGGATGAGGAATTGGACCCTGAAAAAAAGAGAATGGTAAGGATGCTAAAGGCTATCAAGGGTGAAAATATTCCAAAAATGAAAGTGGAGGTGCCTATGCATGGTGGAAAATTGGATAGTGAAGAATACTTGGCTTGGATATGTTGTGCCTTTTGCACACACGCCCCATTCAGAGCGGAGACCCTCTTTTCCCTCTTTTGTTTGTCGGGCCCTTTTTGATTTGCCTTGCTTTGTCTGCCCAATTTTGTGTCCTAAAAGGGTCATCACATTCCCCAAAGCCATATTTTAAGCTTGACCAAAATCGCCCCTCTGAAAAATGCTAAATCTGGGGTCGATTCGAGTTTTCCTTGCTGGAATGCCCTCTTTGGCATCCGTGGCTCCTTTCGGGCTCAGACCCCCAGGTTTCCATTTCGGGTTTGCTGTTTCTAGCACCTGACATCCGACATCTTTTTGGACCTCGGACCCCATAAGTCAGGTTTCCCCCTCCAGATTTCTGCTCGAGCTTTGCCATTTCAAACAGTCGCGGCTAAGCAGCTTCTCGGCCACCGGACTCCAATCCTCCTGCCACCATCTATAAAATTGAACCTACCAACTCCCCCTGCCACCGTACGAAGGAATTGAATGTTGCATGCAGGTATGGCTATAAATTCAAGTTTTCTTCCTGTCATTTTCATCCCACCAAGTGATACAATTTCAAGGAGCTCCCGTGCATCCGGTATTTCCAGCCTCCAAATCCGAGCTCCGTTTTCCAACATTTTTCACGTGGCCACCAGAAATTTCTTCAGATCTTGAGGTATGCCCACCGTCCGCACCCTTGTTCTTCATTTTGTTGATTCCTAAGCCTTAAATGAAATAAAATGCAAAACTAGGCTAGAATGGGGTAGGAGTATGCCCTTCGCTAAAAACCCACATTTTAAAAATGTAAAAATCAATTGTTTAAGTGGCCAAAATTCAATCCGAAGCTTCACCTCTCCACAGCCATTCTTTGGAATAGTCACCGACGTCCCCCGGGCCCGGACTTTCTCGCCGCCATCCACAAACTCAAACTTCAAAATTCTCCACGGCTGAACCCACCTCGGACTCTGACCTTCGGACTTCCCCTCACGGGATTCCGTTGCGTCATCACCATTCTACACGGCCTCACCCGAGCACCTTCCCGACCTCCGGACCCTAGACACTCCAAGTCCGTCTGAAGACTTTGAAAAGGTCAAAAACTTTCCAAGATCAAAGCAGCCCTGGGATTCGGTCCTCGGAATTCCATGCTGACTTCGTCGTTTCGACGACCTTCTCTGAGTGGCTTTTCGAACCATAGTTCTCGACTACGCAATCACCCAGACCCCGACTTCCAGAATTCCTAACTTAGAACTCCGTGTCGACTTCATTGTTCTAAACGGGCATCTCGGGGCGTCTTCCCGGCTCCTGAACCCAGATCTGCTGCCCACCAAAACCAAAATTTAGATAAACTCCTCGCCTAAGCTTCTTCCAGATTCCGACCTCTAGAATTCCCCTTCTGGGATTCCATCCCACTAGCGTCATTTTAACAGTGAATTCAGGATAGCTTCCCGACCTCTGGGTCCCGATCTTCTATTCGCCATCTAGCTGCCCGTGTCCTTGGATTGTCTCCGGAGATTGCTCTTTGGAATTCCTCTCCCGCGATTCTGCTTCCATTTCGCCATTTCCAACTACTGATCCACAGCCACTTCCCGGTGACGGCAATCTGAGACCCAGATTCTGACACCCAGAGTTCCACCTCCCCTACGTCATTTCAAATGGTTGTCCTGTATCTGATGCCCAAACTCCCAAATGAAGGATCAAATGACCTCCACATCCAAAATGGATTTCGACCCACTTGTTAAAATTAGGTCTTCCTTCATGCCAACCTTCTAATACTCAAACCCAACATTGAGAAATGCCTTTGGGAATTCCATCCTCAATTTTCCCTTTCGAACGACATTCTGCCAAGGGAATTCTGACCCTGGGAGCTCGGATTCTTTGCATTGCTTTCTAACGATGAATTATCAAGTGTTATGAACTTATTGAATATGAATAATGATTGCAGAGCTAATCTTGATGTGCAGGGACTTGTCCAGAGCCGTTTTGATCATGATTATTGTTATTGATTCACGTCCCTTGTGCAGGATTTATGGAATTCAGTGCAGAAACTTTGGGTGCCTCCAAGGAGAAAGGGACAGGAATAGCCAAGACACCTCGAGGTAAGGAGGACAAGGATCTGATGAAGTAAAAATTCCAAGGTGTCCCCTTATAGTCCTGGATCACCACTTTGTGGAGGGATGTTACAGATACAAACATCGGTTAGGTAGACGTTGATGAATTTATATGAAGAGTTAGGATAAATCCAAAGATAGAGAACACAAGATTAATAAGGAGCAGTAGAATCACTAAAGCTACAGGCTTCCCACCAGCCTTCATGGCCCTTGAATCAGTAATGGCATGTGTGGAAGCATATCAACATGAGACTCGCACTATAGTAGACCGGGATGGGAATGTCCTTGCAAATATGTCTCCGGCAGGTATAACAACAGCCTTCCACATTCCTACCTTTGAGAGCATGGAAGTCCCCACCATGGAAGAATGCAAGGAGTTATGGGAATAGGACCCGCTGAAATGTAAAAAGCTCATCAATCAGTATTGGTTAAAAGACAAGTGGGGTAGTGTCGGCAGGCTCCCTCAGGAGCTTTTTCGTAGTGATTTATTTGAAGACTACCATGACCTTGTGACCCTGCTAAGTCGAGTTATGGGCCTTCCTATTGCTGCCTTCTTCTAGGAGTGGATGTTCTACTTCATAGAGAAAATCCTCCATGGAGATGCTTCCTTTGACTGGGGAAAGATAATCAGTGATCGCTTCCACGAGCAATTTAAAAGCATAAAGAAGACCACCAAGTTCTTCATGACCTCCTACTTGGTGTATTCCCTCACCAATCAGCGGCACTATTAGGGGTGGAACTTAAACCATATGATAAGTACCCTCAACTACAGTTCCAAAACTTTAAAAGGGACTACTGTAGGGTGAACGACGCCTTCATTGCATATATTATTCGGCTGCTTGGAGGAGATTTTCATAAAAGGATATCCCATAGCGCCAGGGCCCTCCTCAGGCAGTACGCCTTTTGGTATATTCAGTTCCCCAAGTTCACATACATCCGTGCTAAAGGATTCATGAAAAGACCAAACAAACTACCCTGGTACCCAAATGACCAGATCATTCTATTGGAGCTGACCCAGTAGCTACACCATATTCATAGCATCCTGAGCGATAAGCATTTGGTGGTCCCATCCTATCCCATTAACCTTGGTCAAGGGATGTATAAGATCCACACCTCCCAGTGTGTAGGATATTTAGAGAAGGAGTTGGCCGAATATAACTTCGACCAGTACACAGCGTAGCCACGGATGGATCCTTATGGTCGCATAAGAAAGGCACTCGGACACGGATATGCCCACCTCCACAAAATTGATGATTTTTCCAACTAAAAAAGATGATCTTAAGGTGCGATTGAGGAACTACATGCGCATGACTGCCATCTATGTGTGAATGATCAACCTATGCTCAGTTCCTGACCAGCTCGAAGAAGATGAAGACACGGTGATTGATCCAGGATACGAGGTCATCGCCAATTTGTCGTTGCCTGCGATTAACTGGAATGAACCAGAGCTTGATGACATCAATGTACTCACTAGGTCCATTAAGATCCAAATAACTACCCAAGCCAAAGGTCTATGCCCACAAGGCTTCTAAACTTGAGCCTTCCAAGAAAAAGAGAAAAACAACAGGGAGCACGGTGACAACTGCAATGCCCAAGGCTTTGCCCCGCAAGATAGGGGGAGAAGGATCTAATTTTCCAAGGCCTCCACTTATTACAGTCACTGCTGCTACTACTGCTGCCCCTACCCCACTTAATCACTTATAGTTTTTGCTTCCTCCCCACCTACGGTGGACATCTCTATCTACCTTGCTTCCACTCCTCCAATCTTGCAGATTATTCCTGTGGATTCATCATCTGCCACGACCTTTCCAATATCCTCCTCCTCTTTGTCTCCTTCCCTTCCCTCTACCTCCATTGCTACGACACCTGCTCTTAGACTCCCGGAGTCCTTTGTGAAGTACATGAAAAACATACTGTCTGAGCTTTCAGGGATGCTTACTAACCTGATGGTTCAGGCTACAATAGCTCAGTCTATGGCCAATGCTCTAGCTCCCTCACCCTCTACTAAACCACCAAAAATGGAGGCCACAATGCAAATATCAGACAAGCTTGAGCGATGATAGTTGGAGGCTGCAATGAGGCCAGAGGATGAGGAATTTGAGTACCACAAACATCCACTGTTCTAGCGCTAGGAAATAGACGAGATAGATTATGAGTCCTCTAGTGAGAGCGATGAGGAGTTGGATGCTGAATTTATAAGAGAATCAAATGACCCCGAGCTCAATGCAAAAAGGAGCAAGCAGCTCAAAGAAATAGAAGATAAAGAAGCCAAGGACCGGCTTGACCAGGAGGAAGAGGTTTCTGCTCAAGAGGCAGAGGCCAAAAAATCCCCGACTAAAGGGTATCACCAGACCCTAGAGCAGGACAAGGAAGCATCCCTCCATGAGGACTAACAAGAGGAGAACCTCAAAGAGCATGCATATAATCAAGATGAAGAAGAGGGGGATGTTGAAAAGGAAGATCCACCAAAAGAGGAGTTTCACACCGAGTCCCCCACTAGATGCAAAATGCTCGAACAAGACTCCGATGAGGAGGAGGATACTAGGACTAAGGAGAAGGCCCTTGTCATCAAAGCCACTGAGCTTAGAAAAGGGGACACTGGGAGTCCAAGTAAACCACCTAGGGAGGAGCCCCAAGTACCTGATTGGCTGCAAAGACAGCTAAAGCAAATGACTCCCACCTTAAAGGATCCCAAGGCAAGGCTGGAAGCCATTATGGCCAGAGCACAAATAAGCACCAAGAAGAAAGAGAAGAAGCCGAAGATTAGATCAAAGGTAACCATGGATGCCTTAGGATCAAGGGTGCTATAGATAGCAACACCAGTGGTTGGAGAATAGGGTATAATTTATAACATCTCCACCATCGACTTGGGAGTGGCCATGAGGGAACAAAAGGTCGATCACCTCCAGGAGTCGATTGCCACAGTGGTACACCTTATCCAGTAGGATAAGATTTCAAAGGAGGAGCTCAAGGAACAGGTGGCTGATCTGATAGCCTACATTCAACAGTGGTCATCCTTGGATGAGCAGCCCATGATGTCATCAACGCCACCTCAAATTTTGTCCCATGAACAGATCAAGAAATTGGAAAAAAGAAGGAACTTGGACAAGACTACAAAAAATTGGTTCTGGCAGGTCTTGGACATAGGGAATATAGGCATCAATTTGGTTTTCCGAACAGCGAATAAGTTCCTTGAAGTGCAAAGGACCCTTGAAGGCACAAGGTAGATCTATGAGGAGTTCCTAGGAAAGTATGAGGCAACCTATCCAAAGATCGAGGCCATACTCGCATTACCAAGCAAGGTCTGGGAGAAGGACCTGGCCTTCAAGGATGATGACCACTAGTTAGTGGATGTTTGGAAGCGAGATTTCCATCATAGAAGGAAAAGGCTAGAGCAGATCATTGGGTGGATAACATCAGACATCGAATGGGATAGGGATTCTAGAGAAGAATGCTCTCGGTACATCAAATTGATGATGCGATATGAGCCGCCTGCAATCAAGATCAATCCTGAGAACATAAGGCCCCACTTTTTAAAAATCATGGAAGATGGGATGTCAGTCAAAGTCACCATGGACTTCATGAGTTTTGCAGCTTGTGCCTTTGCACAATCAGAGCTTTTCAGGGATAATACAACCAAGTATGAAGAGAACTGGAAGAAAATCATCAGCAATTCCCAAGAATGGGGCTACCAGGTGTTGTAGTCAGACATCATGGAGATGGATAAGCTCCAACCGTTGATCCTGAACTTCATAGAGTATGCAGCGTTGAAGAACCATGAAGGCAACCCTGTCATCGACGAAGAATTCCTCAAGGAATAGCTACAACAAAGGGCAAATAGCTAAAGGACGAAATTGCTATAGTGTTGTCACTAAAGGACAAAATAGGGAAAAGACAAGAATGGTCTTATAAATGTAATATATTTGGGGGTAGGTGAGACCCTAATGTAAAGTGAATCTTGGCCACACAATATAATCAAATTTGGGCCACTCATTTTGCTTTTTGAAAACTATAAATAGGGCTCTCCTCCTCTAATTTTGGGAGAGTTGAGTTGTTGTAAAGACATGCTGCTGAAATTATAATAGAAAATACAGTCATTTTCTGGTGTATTTCTGGGTTTCTCCACATGTTTCATGATTCTTCTCCATTTAGCTAGAACTTTGCTTCAAGTTGCTTTACTGCTTTAGTATCCTTAGATTAACTTTGGTAGAATTAGTATGTTGTCTTTGTTTTGAAGATTACTGCTGTGTGTATGCTTTCCTTGTCCATACTTTTGGTCATTTGCTGCTGGTAGATGACTGTGTAAGGTTAGCCTAGACTTTAATCCCATTGTTTCTCATTAAACTTTATTGTTATTCACATTTCTATGGTGAATGAATGATGAATATCTGCAGTCCTTAGAAGATAGCATAGGTTTCATGATATTATGAAAATTCAGATTAAGTGAAATTCTGTTTAAGGAAACTGTCCACAGCAAGAACCTCCATGATCACTATTCATCGATAGTTGCAGGTCTAGGAACCATCCTTCTTCCTCGTCCTTTTTTCCCCTTTTTTAGAAGCAACTTGTGCTAAGGTTCATTGCACATTGTAAAGCCAAATTTGATGAAACAATGGAGTCCAGGACTACTGCCCAAACCTATAGCAAAGTACAGTAATTCCATATCCATAAAACAACATTCATCGACCTAATTCTGCTACAGCCTTGACCACGTAAGACTGCCTTGTGATTCTAGAAAAATCACATCAAACAACTGATTTATCCCAAGCGTCATCATGACCTGACATCCGAGAGACCTTGGGATAGTCTTCTACAATTTGATTGTGGAGGATCTTCTTTCAAGAGAGGTAATGCACCTACGTATTACCTGTGTTGTGAAGTGCATAAAAACACCATCAACAGGATAGATGTTTTAGACAACTTCTTTGAATTTGAGGAGATAGAAGACAATAGGAAGGTGAAATTTCCAAAGACTAAGTTGAAGGGCCCTACCTTAACATGGTGGAATAATGTCCAAGAAGAAAGAGTTAAGAAGGTAAATTCATAGATAATCTCATGGGGCCAGATGGTAGCCAAAGTGAAGACACAATTCTTTCCTACAAACCATGTAATGTAAACCTTTAGGAAGCTAAAAAATTTGAAGCAAAAGGAGTTAGATGTAATGGCATACACTGAGGAATTTCATAAATTGAGCATAAGGGTAGGAAATACTAAAGATGAGGTGGAGAAAGTGGCAAGGTGCTTAAATGGCCTTAGATTCAATATACAAGATGAGATTGGTATTACAACTCCTAGGAAGGTTGAGGAGTGTTTCCAATTGGAAACTAGAGTAGGGGAAAGAATCAAAAGAAAGAAAGAGCAGAAAGGAAGAGGAAGAGGGAAAAATTTCAGAGGTAGAGGAAAATTTTGTGCAAGAGGGAAGTCACAAAAGCGACAAGGTGAATCAGGTAGCCAAAAAGAACAAAGTGGAGAGTCAAATGGCAGAGATAATTTTAGAGGAAGGAGATTTGGTGGTAGAGGAAGGTTTGGTGGACAAGGGAGAGGATGCAACACCTTCTCAGGTAGATTTTATAGCTGCAATCAATTTGGATACCCATCTTGGAAGTGCCCAGACAAACAAGCCTCTAGTTCTCATGGTGGTGAAAGGAGGACCCAAATGGTGCATGAGGAGGATAATGAAAGTGTGAATTCACCTTCTCTACATGCTGCTCTAGAGGTAGGTAATTCTTTGATGTTAAGGAGGACACTAATCAAGGTACCAACCACTAAGAACCCCCATAAAGGAAGGCATTACTCAAGACAACTTGTAAAGCACAAGGAAAGGTATGTAAAGTAGTGGTAGATTCTAGTTCTATAGATAATCTTGTGTCTTGGAGATGATAGAAAATTTGAAAATGAAGAGGAATCCTCATCCAACACCCTACAAAGTTTCATGGCTTAATAAGGGTTTAATTTTTTTAGTAAATGAGCAGGCTTGGGTTGAATTTAACATTGGTCCCTACAAGGATAAAATACTTTATGGCATCATCTCTATGGATGTATGCCACGTACTCCTAGGAAGGCCATGGAAGTTAGATAGGAAGGTTAAACATGATGGGGAGAAGAATATATATGTGATAGAGAAGGATGGGGAATCATATACCCTTTCACCCATTCAAGAAGATGATATTTCAATTCATGAAGGACCAAGTGTGTTGATGGTCAAGGAGAAATATTTTTTGAAGAGTTTGAATGAATAAGAAGTTGGTTATGCCATCATTGGGAAGCCTACATATGTTATGACAACAAAAAATGGAGTGGAGATACCTAAAGAGGTGCATACCCTATTAGATAGGTATGAAGACATAGTGGAGAAGGAGCTTCCTAGTTCTTTGCCTCCTATAAGGGATTGAGTCATCACATTGATCTCATACCTGGTGCAAGCTTTCCAAACAAAGAAGCATACAAGATGATACCCAAGCATAATGAGGATATCAAAAATCAGATTCAAGAGTTGGATAAAGTCTCATAAGGGAAATCTTGAGCCCTTGTGTTGTGCCTACTATCTTGGCACCCAAGAAGGATGGAAATTGGAGGTTATGTATTGATTCAAGAGAAATCAATAATATCACAATTAGATATAGATTCTCTCTACCCCAGATGGAGGACTTGATGGATAGTTTAGCAGGTGCATGCTACTTCTCAAAGATTGATTTGAAAATTGGATACCATCAGATTAGAATAAGGGAAGGAGATGAGTGGAAGACCACCTTCAAGACCAATGAGGGTTTTTATGAGTGTCTAGTGATGCCATTTGGGTTGTCAAATTCCCCAAGCACATTCATGAGGTTGATGAATGAGGTTCTAAACCAATTCATAGGAAAATTTGTGGTGATATACTTAGATGACAACCTTGTATACATAAAGACAATGGAGGAGTACTTGTAACACTTGGATATGGTGTTGAGGAAGTTGAATGAGGAGAATCTAATGATCAACCTCAAGAAATGTGAGTTCATGAAACAAGAACTTGTTTACCTTGGTTTTGTGGTCTCCAAAGGTGCATTGAAGATGGATCCCACAAAGGTAGAAGCCATACTTAGTTGTGTTATGCCCTGCATAACCACCCCATCTTTTGCCTCGGTCAAAATGGGTCCCCCTCTTTATTTCTTGTTTTTGGGTCTTTTTTGGCAAAGGTTTTGGAGCTGTTCTTTTATCCAAGTCTTTGTGTTTGTTCTTTTTGCTCTGGTGGAACTGGGACCGGAATTGAATCTTGACTTGGAACTCAGTTGATTTTTTATGCTTAATTCAATCTCGATCCCGCTCTCATTGGTTTCTTCATTTTTTCCTGTTGAGTCTATGTTGTTTTCCTTTCATGGGGTCGGATCCAGAATGGATATTGAATTTGGAACTTGGTAAAGTTCCAAGGTTTTTTTTCATCCCATCTCCGCCTTCGCCATTTTTCTTTGTTCATTTTTGTCTCAAGGTCAGTGTTTTCGATGTCGTTTTTGTGTTTTTTTTTCTCTTTGTTTGTTCCCTTCATTCCTTTATATTTTTCGGAACCGGAACCAAAACTAGAATCAAACTTGGAACTTGAAAAAGTTCCCTGACCGATCTTTATCCCGATTATGATCTTGATTCCTTGTTTGTTCACCACTCTACTTCAGTCACACAATAGTTTTGTGGCTATTCCCGATGTGATCCCACACCTAACCTTTTAAATTAATGGCATTAATTGCAAGTTCCTCACATGTATGAAATTGGATTTTTAACCTTAATTAACTCTATGGTTATTATTATTGTTTAACAAGTAATATCGAACCAGAGCCGAGATAGAGTAGAGGAAGCATGATTTGGTCATAAATCAAGCATTTGCGCATAGTTTGGATCAAGTGCCTAGTTATTGAGTTGTGTTTTGAGGTAGGTGTTCTTTTTCACTTTTTCTTTCTCCTTTGTCACTTTTGTTGCTTGCATTTTTGTTTTTTTCTCTTCGCAGGATTCATGAGTTTTACTTGTGGATCTTTGTTTTATTGTTTTCCCCTTTCATTTTTCTTTCCTTTCTTATCTTGTTTTCTTTTCTTTTTCATCTGGTCTGGTTTGTTCTTGATCATCACTGTCATTTTCGTATTGATCGTTCTTGTACCATCGTGCCTTAGGGTATAGGGTGTCATATTTTAGAGGGATTCTAGGGTTTTTAATGGTCTTTGATCTATTATTTAACCTTTATTTCCTTTTCATGTGTTGAGTTGATGATTTCCATGCGGGGTTTTGATGCCCTAATTTCTTAAGTCGACGGTTTCAATAAACTAGGGTTTGACGTGTTTGCGTTAATTTAAATTTGTGCCCTAGTTGCTGGTTTCCCCTTGGTCATATGGGGGATAGGTTAGTATTGTTACTTTAAGCCTCCTCGGCTTGTCAAGTGACCTTGTTTTTGGGTCATGATTTCATTCACTCTACTATTGAACCTTCTACTGATGACATCATATTTTGATCTTGGTTGGAGTCGGATCAAAAAATTGTTCTATTTATGCAACCTTTATTTGCCATACATATTTGATTCATTCCCGATCCCACTTCCAATGAATTGTGGATTATAAAATGTCTTTGTCTTTGTCAAAAGTGGAATGAAATAAGGATTTTGAATTTCTTCATGTATCGGGTCCAAATTTCATTCTGTTCCCGATTTCAATGACCATTTTGTCTCTGTTCCCGATCCTGTTATGTATTTTGTTCAGAATCCACATTTCATTCCAATCCTAACCCCAATAGTGCTTTAAAGCCTTCTAGGGGTGTTCTTCTGCTTGGTCCCGCCTTCGGTGAGTATGTGATTTTGGCTAAGTATAGAGAAAATACATGGAAGGTGAGATCTCTAACCTAGTTTTTATACTTCTTATGGATCTAATATTTGGCTTTTTTGCAGAAAATAAGAGATATCAGGAGCATCAAGTGAAGCTTCTCAAAGGATTCAACTTGTGAAGAATTCAAAACTAGGAGCTAAGCCTAAAAAGATCAAGCTGAAACAACTCCCTTATAATTTAAGGTACAAGCATTAGGATCCCACCATCACTGATAGTAAGGTGGATTCTGAATGGGCGAATATCACTTACACTAACTTGGGCCCATTCCATTGTGAGAAGTTGTACTTGGAAACATTTGTTGAGGAGTTAACAGGGAGGACTCAAAGGATTGTTCACTCCAGATATGCTCATATTGCTTTATTTCCTCTATCAGTCTAGTGTCTTGAATTGATAATGACAACAATTGGAGCCTACAATCCTACTACCAGACAATGTGTGGCTTCACAAGGCAATAATGTTATTGATCTAACTCCACAAATGTTCCAGTTCATGTTCAATGTGCCCACTCCACAAAATCCTCGGCAACTCAATGAGGTGGAGGCCTTGAAAATATATAGTGATAACAAGGATTCTAACATAACTCATCTAAACAAGAGATGGATGGGAGCTGAGAAGAATTCTTTGCTTAAGCTTCCAAATTAGCCTAAAAGGGAAGAATTCTACAAGGATATCAGGGACCTGATAATGATATTGTTGAGAGTATTTGGAAAAAGAAGTCTTTCACTTTAAGGAATGGATTTTTCCATTCATTCAAACTATCCTAGATGGCAAGCAATAGTTTGATTGGCCCATGATTGTGTTTGATTGCATACAAAACCAAATGATTAGAGTGAGAGAAAACAAGAGTTTCTTCATGACCTCTTATGTGATTTATGCAGCAACAAGAAGAGGCATCTTTTTAGGTTTAAACAGAGTGGGGATTTTAGGAGAAGATGATGGACAAAATAAGGTGTGGAATCATTATGATCAGCTCACCTTGCAAACTTCTAAACTACATTATAGAAGGGTTAATGATGTATTTCTATATGTCATTATTAACCAACTCATGGGAGATGCAAGATACAGATTGAGCCAGGAGGCCATGGCATTCATAATAGAGTGGGGATGTTGGTTTATCCAATACCCCAAGTTTACTTATTTTAGACTGGTTGGATTAATGGTCATCCTCACCTACTCCCTAGATGTTGTAGCAATATGATATTTTTGATGGAGTTCATCTATCAATCCTTGGGGGTCAACTCCAGATTTGGTATAAAGCTTAAGATTGGTTGTCATAAGTTCCCCATGAAGTTGGGTGAATATAGTTGTCCACACATTGTAGAATCCAAGGTACTTTGTAATTAATTGATGCATTTGAAGTTGGGTTTGTACACTGCTAGGAAGAATTTTGACCCAAAGAAGAAAATGAACCCTTTGTTTGATTTTTTTTTTGATAGACATTTCAATTTTTTGGAAGACTTTTGGAGTGATCTTCAAGATGATTATGACCTAAGAAAAAGCAACTATTAAAGGTTGCCTATTCCACTCATGGTTGAGTATGGGGTGAAGGTAGATATTCCTAAAACATTGTTAGATGATGGGATGAATTTGGATCCCCAATATGATGCACAAAATATAGGCACCCAAAACTTGGATCATGTAGATTGGGGGGCAGAAGAATCTATCGATATCAAACAAATAGAAAGGTCGGTGTTGGATAGAAGCATCCAATGGGTTGTGTTGAGATCCAAGGAACCTTGGGGTCAAACTTTCAAGAAGAGAAAAGGTTTAGTTAATGCTCAAGGGTACAAAAGGACAAAAAGAAGAATGCCTCCTAAGGAGCCCTTGGATTTTTTCGCTCCTGATATAGAAGAATTTGAACTTGAAGTTCCTGCTCAAGATCTACCTAAAACACATGAAGAGGAAATCCCAATAGGAACTGGTGCCTCAACATCATTTGTAGGTGATTCATCTGCTCAACCCCCTCCTACAGAGCAACCAAGTGAAGAAATGCCTAGGGGAACTCTCCATAACGAAGCTAAAACTTTGAAGGGAAAGGGTCTTAATTTTGAAATTCATGACATTGTTACAAACTCTCAAAATACTCTTTCTGACAAAGAGACACTAGTGGACATACCTCTTGATGAAATTGAGGATGTAGGAGTTGAACATGTTTTGATAGAAGAGGACCAATGGAAGTTGTTTCAAGAGGCAAAGAGGGAATCAAATGCCAAGGCACAAGCTCAAGTATTGGAAAAATAGAAGGAACTAGAAGCCAAGGCACAAGCTAAGGCATTAGCCAAAAAAAGGAGATAGATGCAAAAGCCCAAGCTAATGCATTACTCCAGCAACAAAAATTAGAGGCTAAACAGAAAGTTGATGCATTACTCCAACAAAAACAATTAGAAGCTAAACAAAAAGCTGATGAGTTGGCAAATCAGCAGTAACAAAACGAGCAGGAGCTTAGAACGAAGGAAGAAAATGACAAGTTGAAAATGCTACAAAAGATTCATTATCTTGAAGAAGAAAAGGGCAGACAAAGAAGAGAAAAGGAAGCCCTTGAGGCTAAATTTAAGATCCTTGAAGAATCATATAAGAAAAGGGAAGAAGAAGAATGCTTACAAAAGGAAATAGAGGCTGAAGAGCTTGCCAAGCAACAAAAAAAAGGAAAAGGAGGCATGGAATAAGCTCAATGACTTGGAGAGATAGAGAGATCAATTGCTTGAAGAAAAGAAGTTAGAGGAAGAATGTTTGAAGAAGAAACAAGAAGATAAAAGGCCGCAGGAGCATAAGGATAAGGAAGAGGCAAAAAGGGTTGCACAAGAGGAAGCATAGGAGAAAAAAAATATACAATAAGTTAATTCTCAGCCTAAGGCCACTATGTTATCACTATTATCTTCTGCCACTACTACCTCTTCCTCAACACAAGTAGTCACGATTCCCAATTCTCCTACATGGCTAAAGATTGACTTGGAGCAGAAACAAATAGATTAACCTCAGCCTCTCAAATGGGATGAAATGATGAAGGAGATAGAAAAGGAAAGACCTAAGAAAAGGGAAAAGGTTCTACATTCTAGCAAACTTACAGATGTAGGGGAGATTATTGTTCAATGTGCAATTCTCGTGGTAGATAAGAACAAGAAAGACATGCAAGTAATTAATTACCAATTGGGCATGGTCAACTTAGGAAGGCCTACAATGAATCAACAAATGAATCTCATTGATATTGTAGCTTCCTCCACCAAGTCCAGGATGATCAAAGATAAGCAAAAGAAAAATTAACTTAAAGCCCAATTGGATCAGCTACATAAATTATTAAAGGATATCTCCACTCTAGTGTCCCAAAAAGTTGTTTCTCCGTAAACCCCAGTTCTAATTAGTAAAAGAAAAGCTAATGATTTATTACAAATGAGGAGTAAGTTGGGGATGCTTGAAATATGGGTCAATAGGCTTAATCAAGAGGTTGGTGATGTGCTGGTAGAAAGTTTTGGCATTCATGAAGGAGCACTTGAGTTAATAAAAGAAATGAATCAGCATGTTGAAGTCCTAGGGAAATAGGAAGAATAATATAGGGAGTATATTTAGAAGTTGAAGTACATTAGGAAATTTCCAAAATCAACTCTCCTAGAGCAATCAACCCTTCAAGAAGATAATGCATATTTCCTAGAAAAGGCCTCAAGCATAATCTAGTTTAGGTCTGACTTCATATATAAGCATAGAAATGAAGTTCAATATGGTAGTAAAGACATGAATGAGTAGCTTGATGAATTAGAAGCTATATTATCCATTTTAGTCAATGTAGACATACTGGTTAAAGAAGGCATGCGTTTGGATCAATTGAAGGAGAAATGGAACAATATATTCCAAGAGGTCATGCAAAAAGAAGATGATGGAGAAGATCTATTGTTGGATAGACTTATGGATATCAAAGAGGAGGTGAAAGATTCTAGAATGGATTTGACCAAATTAAAAGATATGCAAGATTTTTCCTTAGCATAATTGAAAATAATCAAGTTTGAAGATAACTGGGTCGATGGACCTGATGTAAACATCCTTCAACAAGTATTCTCTAGCTATGATGAATATCTTCTTGAGAAAACAATGCAGAAGTGAGTTGACAACAAAATGTTCTATTTTTGGCATAAGACTTCCCCTTTTCTCTCCCACTTTAGAGGGATTTGACATAGTTTGAAGTGAACGTTTTTATCAGCTAGTTCTGTCTTTTTCCTTGGACGTCAGATTTTGCACAAAAGGGTAGTCAACTGTTGAACTAAAGATCAACCAACCTAGCTTCTTCATGTAGTTCCAGTTCCTTGATTAGTGGATCTTAATTTTTGATTGAGAGAAATTTATGGGTATCACGCCTATAAGTACTTTTGAGCTCCATGTTGTAAAGGTTGGCTAATTGAAGAAGGATTAGCCACCTGATGATAGCATATAGGATTTTATAGCTTTGAGAAAAGACACTTTTTATGATTATGTCTAATTTAGATACACTTTTTATATAGTTTTTATGTTTTTAGTTGAACTTCTTGGATGAGGTTAATGAACCATAATCAATCTATATGTTTGTGAATTGCTGAGCCTAAATGTTTTCTCCTTGATGCAAATCAACAAAGAAAGACAAATTTTTAAGATTATTTCATTAGATTAACTGTGAATGAAATTATTGTTATGTCTATTTGATCTATATTATTGGCAACGAATGAGGGATTTATTTTGAATCTTGTAGTATTTTGATGAATGGTTGTGATGATTAAATTAAGCACTATGAATGTATGCAATGGTATGGATTGTTCTATGAGTTGCATCATGTTACAGTTTTGATCTATTAAGAAATACTCGTTGTTGAGAATATATGTCTGGATGTTAAGGAATTTTGTTCATGTTTTACTAATTTGTGCCTTGATCTATCTTTTTTCTGTTTATTTAAAGTCCCCCAATGTAGGTTAATTGATCTGATGCAGTTTGTGTCCTTTATTACCAGCAAAGGCCCCTTGAATATTATAGTTACATTGGCCATTGAGTAACATCAACATAGTGGAGAACCAACTACCAGGACCTTGGGAACTAGATTACTACATTTTTTCTTTCTTTTTTAGGAGAAATAGGGTAGAGATATTCTATTTTATGTTGTTGTGCTATTTTGACCATCAACAAATCTCGCACTAGAAGGAGGTCCTAAAGGAACAAGCTAGCTCGGATTGGGTCATTCTCACCGGAAAAGTATGGAAGGATTTTTAGATCTTCTACGAACCCTAAACCATTAGTAGAACTCCCAACCCTAACTAGATATAGACCCAAAGCTCATAAAGTTTTGATCCCACCATTGTCACCACCACTTACTCCACCTGGATTTCTACCCAATCCATATTTTCCACCCCAGCAACCTAATCCACCCACTCCACCACCGGTTCGGCCAGTATCACCACCTCTGGCTCAACCAATCCCACCATCACCCATGGATTACTTCGTAAATAACCCCTCTCCACTGGGGACTATTCCTGGTGGTATACATGATCTACCCAAGAATCCAGAAAGATATTTCCCCAAGTATATGCATGGGGAATCAAGGAGTGTCGGGGAACATATAGAAGCATTTAAGGATGTCTGTAATTGTGCTCAAGTAGCTCACCAGGATGTTGTATGTAGGTTATTACCCTACTGTTGAGGAGATATGGCATACAACTGGTATTTAAATCTACCTCAGGGGTCTCTTCTAGGTTGGACATACTTAGAAAATGCCTTTATTAACCAATTTAGGGTTTATGTAGACACTGCCATTTTATATCATCAATTTTCCACCATAAGACAGGAGCCTTATGAACCATTGCCATTATTCAATACAAGATTCTAGAGAATGTTTTGAAGGCTAAAAGATCCTTACTTAGTTGTTGAAAATATTGCCATTTTGGCATACTTAAGGGTTGTAGATCCCTTGATTGGCTTCTTCTTGAAGAGGACTTATGTTGTTGCAGACATATATTCTTTTTCAAAGGTCTATCATCTGGCCATCAAACTGTAATAGGAGATAAGCTTGCAATCAGGAATTTTAGGAGTTCTACCCCCCATGGGCTACCAAATTCCTAATCCTCCTTTGTTCAATATGGTCCCAGGGATGTCTTACTCCCAATATGGACCTATTACTGAGTTAAAAACCTCACCTAACATGCCTTTTTTTTCTAATGTCGTTCAGGATTCTTCCCAACAATCTCAAAACTACCAACAATAAGGGGGGGGGGGGGGGGCAACTCCTATTCATTCCCCATCTGTAGGGAAGGATATGCAAAATGAACAGACTATTTAACTCACTAATGAGGTCGAAACTCTCAAAAAGACTCTATCCCAAATGTCCAATGATATGACACAACTTACACATAACCCCCCTCAGAACCAAAACTAGAATTACCAGAATCAAGAAGGGTATAACAATCAAGGCAGTTATCCTAACTAGAATTTGAATCCGAACACTAATAGGAACTTCCAGAACCAAAATTCCTCTAACCAAAACTACCAAAATCAAAATAGAGGATACAATTAGAGGTCAAACAACAATAGGCAGTGGAACACTAGACCCAACAATGGGGGAGTTCCCCATAATTATCAATCTAGTGAAGATAAACCACACACTGCAAATGTTGCAGATCTCAATTTCATGACTAATTGGTGTAGACTACACGATATTGAAACACATTATGAGGTCAATTACCCAGAGATGGAAAAAATGGTTAAGATTGCACAAGCTAAATCCACCCTCCACAATGAAATTCCAATCAAGATGGTGGGTAAGTAAGAACCTCTATGACCTATGAGACCATTGAGGAGAAATATCAATTTCCCATGTAGGGAGACAATGAACCACATTAAGATGTGTATGATGCCCAAGCCTTCCAATCTAAAGGTGGTTATTTCTTGAGAAATCAGAATAAGGGCCCATTTACCACATCTATACCTCCCAACAACATGGTCCCACCTAATCGGAATGCAGATAACAATCCACCACCCCCAAATGGGCCATCTGACTCTCATAACAAGGGAAACCCACCTACCTTTCCTATGTATGAAGTGAGGAATGATTCAGAGTTTGATTTCATTGTAGAGTTGCTGAAACAAAATACTTCATTGTCATTCTTTGACATTATGAAGTGGTGCCTTTCTCAATGGGAAGCTGTGCTGAGAGCCCTAGAGGAGGCGGATCATTCAAAAGGAAAAGGTAAAGCAACTCCAAAAAACAAGTTGAATGTAACCATCTATAAAGGTAAGAATAGTACCCCTTCTTTCCTTTTGAGTTTAAGAATCTTTTGAAAGAATCTATACAACTTTCTACTAGACTTCGGAGCATCAGGTAATGTTATGCCCTTTTCCATTTGCAAGAAGTTAGGATTAAGTAATGCCCAAACTAATAAGAAGGTGATTCAGCTGGATAAAACCAAGGTTAATGTGGTAGGATAACTGAAGAATAATCATGTACAGGTTGGATCGGATCCAAACATACATAGCTATCCAAGTGGTCAACATCCCAAAAACATATGGTATGCTCCTGAGTCAAGAGCTAATGAAGAGCATTGGGGAATATTTGTCTTTGGATTTATCTCACATGTGACTGCCTTGGAAAGGGATGGAAACAAAGATCAAAATAAGAGTGAGCCTACACTTAAACACATGATTACTAAATATGATTCTCCCAATGAAGTAGCATACTTTGAGACTGAGATAGGAGTTTATAAGAAGGAGGAGATCATGACCTTCTCAATACTCAATCCTGATAACATAATAGCTCTAGAATAGAATGAAACAATGATCTTAGTCAACCAACAAGTCCTAATAAAAAATCTGCAATAAGATAGGTTGTTATTGGGAGAAGAGGTTGATTTGTGCAGTTTGTTGCTTCCTAATTGGTGTAGGATACATTATTAGAATCATTCTAAGTTGACATTTCAACCCTACGTGGATATTTTAAACCATGTCTGCTAGCCTCAACTAATTTTTCAAGATCAATCTCAAGCACCCACCAATAAATTTCCATTTGAAGCCAAGGATGCCACTATCCTCACTAGAACTAGTCTCTCTCAAAAGGAAGATCCTTCCCAATTTGAGTAGACTTAGACTCTATGCTCAGAAGTCCAAGAAGAGACCGAGGTATCTCAATTTTTCTCTACAACAACCACCCTAGATACCCTTCCAATGCCTAAGGAATTGATAAAAAAATGAATTTGATTATGATCTAATCCAAGGAAATTTTCAGGAAGTAATTCTTGAACAGGTTTTGAATATAGGTAAAACTTCTAGTGAATCCTACCCCCAGTCACCTTTAACTCTTGATGTCAAGAAATAATCTAAGCCACCACACATCTCAAGCAAGTAATCCCCTATCATCCCAAAAAAGAAAGAAATCCCAGTGAAGGATCAATTATTGATTCTTAAATTTTATGGCTCTAAATCCAAAGTAGGAAGTGGAGTAGGGATTGAACTGACTAACCTGAAAGGGAAGAATTACTTTGCATCTTATAGGTTGCAATTTGGCTACACAAACAACATGGCTGAATATGAAGTGCTTTCTCATGGACTTATCTTTTCCCATCAAAATAAGGTCACCGCTCTCATGGTTATGGGGGATTATGGAGTTATTGTAAAATATTTCCACAACAAAAGATTGGTTGCATACAAAAATAGAATTTGGAATCTGATTGAGGACTTTAACACCTTTGGGATCAATTTGATTCCTAGAGAAAGAAATTAGATTGCATATTCCCTTGCAACTACTGCTAGAACCTTGGAGCCTATGCAAGAATCCAAGTTAAAAATATTTTCAGTTGAATTAGTCTCAATCCTAGCTATCTCGGATAATGTCTAAAAATTTCAGGTATTCGATGATGACCAACATATACTTTCCTTTTTGGAAACTTTCGATGTCTTCGAAGGATAGATAATTGATGAATCTAAGAGAGATCAAGGAGATTGGGACCCTAAGAATTGTGACATGGAAGGGATATTAGAGTTGAAAAGTAACAGTATTACAAAAGGGATGGTGGCTCTAGAGAGAATATTTGACTCTACCCCATGGGCTCGACAAAGGGTGCCAACGGAAAATGATGGAGGGAAGTATGAATCTATTAATTTGACTCACTCAGGTCCCAAAAGGAATGTTCTCATAGGTAAAACTTTTTTTGAAGAAATTAAGGAGAAGATAGTTAAATTTTTGAAAGCGAACATTGTAGCCATTGCTTGGGGGTATGAAGACTTAAAAACCTTTGACACTTCAGTGAACACACATACCATACCTCTTAAGCTAGAAGCCAAGCCCTTTCATTAAAATCAATTCCCGATCAATGCTTTGATTGAGCCCTTGATTCAGAAGGAGGTGCAAAACTTGTTGACTTTAAGAATAATCTTCCCAATCAGACATTCTACTTGGGTTGCAAATTTAGTTCCTGTGTGCAAGAAAAGTGGTGAAATCAGGTTATGCATTGACTTTTTCTCTTGGTGAGGTATTAAAAATAGTCAGCAGATCCCAGATGATGTCATTTCTGGATGGCTATTATGGGTATTTTCAGGTGCTTGTCAGTCATGAGGATAGAATGAAAACTGCCTTCACCACCAAGTGGGGCACATTTTCCTACCGAAGGATGTCGTTTGACCTTATCAATGTTGGAGCTACCTTTCAACGTGCAATTGAAATGGAATTCAAGGATTTAATAGGTAATTGTATCATTATTTATGTGGATGACTTAACTATTTTCTCCAAGAACCGAGAGAACCAAGTTGCAGATTTGGAAAAAGTCCTCAAAAAGTGTATAAGCTATGGTGTCTCCCTCAATCCAAAAAAGTGTGTGTTTGGAGTATCTGAAGGGAAAATATTAGGCCATATAATATCAGAAGAGGGGATATCCATATACCCCAATAGATTAGAGGCCATCTTAAAGCTAAAAATTGTAGGAAACAAAAAAAGAGATAGGATCCTTCTTCGGAAGGATTAATTTTGTGAGAAAATTTATAACAGGGTTTGTAGAAGTTGTCAAACCTCTTAACAAGATGATGAAAAAAGATGCCAAAATAGAATTGAGCAATGAGGCCAAATCTACTTTCTCACAGATTAAACAATTAATATATGAGGCACCTATCTTGACTAGCCCAGATTACCTAAGCCCTTCTATATCTATTATTTTTCATCTGACCATTCATGTGCAATTGTTTTAATACAAAAAAGAGGTGAGGGAGAAGAAAGACCTATCACCTTTATGAGCTCCCCATTTAAAAATGCAGAAGTCAGGTACCCACCACTTGTGAAGAAGGCCTTTGCAATGGTTAGAGCAGGAAAAAAATTCAGGCATTATATTCTTCGAAGTCAGGTTATTTCCATAGTTCCTGATCCAGCTACGAAATCCCTCCTAATGCAAAGAAAATTAGGGGAAAGAAGAGGAAAGTGGATGGCTATTTTTTCAAGATTTTGACTTAGAAATTCATCCAATTAATCTCATATGAGAGAAAGGTTTATCAAAGGTAATCGCGGATGTTGACAAGAATATCACATATCAACAATACATGATACAGACATTCACTAAGGATCCCTGGTACATGGATTTGATCTTCTTCCTCCTCAAAAAAAGATGCCCAAATGGAATGAATGATCCTCAGAGGAGATCACTAAGGATGAAGAGTTCTCATTATATGCTCAAAGGGGGATCTATATATAGAAGAATTTTCAAGGAATGTACTTGCGCTGTTTGGATCAGTAAGAGGCCAAACATGCCATTGTTGAGTTTCATGGAAGACATGGTACAAGATAAGGATCTATAGATGCTTTGGATCATCAAATTCTTAGATCAGGCTATTATTGGCCTTACATGTTTCAAGATGCACACCAACATGTCTGAACATGTCATGTATGCCAAACCTCTACACCCAGGGAAAGAAATTCAACAATGCCTTTGCAACCGGTGTATGAGGTAAGACCATTCACTCAATGGGCACTTGATTTTGTAGGTGTCATTAATCCAAACTCCCTTGTAGGTCATACGTTCATCCTAAATGCAATTGACTATTTCATGTGTTGGAACGAGGCTCGACCTTGCAAAAATAGAACCACAAATGTGGTTATCAAGTTTCTGACTGAAAACATCACCATTAGGTTTGGAGTACCATTCGCCCTAGTATGTGATAATGGCCCAAATTTCTCTTCACCTGAATTCATTCAATGGGATTATGAGAATAAAATTATTCTAAAATATTCTTCTAATTATTACCCTCAGGGAAACGGAGTAGCTGAGTCTACCAACAAGAATCTCTTGGAAGTAATTATAAAATTTCTAGAAAAAAATCCTATGGGCTGGCACACCCAGCTGAGATTTTCCTTATGGACAGATCAAACTCAAATCAAAGCCACCTTGGGAAATTCACCTTTTAAGTTTCTCTATGGCCAAGACCCAGTTTTCCAAATTCATTTGCAAATACCTATTCTCAATTTTATGCAAGATTTTTATACAAAAGATGATCGGATTGAGGTTAGGCTAACCAATTTGCTAAACATAGAAGAATAAAGAGATGATGCTTTGCATAATTTATCTAAAGATCAAGTTGTCGTCAAATGTTGGTTTGACAAGAGGGCCAAGGTAAAGGCCTTTAGGATATCGGACCTCATTTTACTATGGGACAAAGCTAAAGAGAAAAAGGGAGATCACCAGAAGTTTGATAGACTCAGGTTGGGTCCATATCAAATAGATGAGATACTAGGTGAGAATTCTTTTTGATTCAGTGCTTTGACAGGAGAACCTGTTCCATTACTCGTCAATGGTTAATTTCTTAAGCATTACTTTGACTCATAAAGGTCTTATTTTCTGAAAGGTTTTTACTATATGTAATTAGTTTCTTTTTTATATTTTATTTTGTCTTTTCCTTTCTTTCTTTTCTCCGTTTTCTTTTGTTTTTGGTTTTGTCTTATTCGTTGGGGATCTTCATTTCCATCCATTCCAAGATAAGGGGTTCTTATTCAAAGTATGTTGTAGGCACTAGGAGAGAAATTGATTTAGGTATTTTTGAGGAACAACTGTTGAAGGATTTCATTCTAAACTTATGCGTTATGACCATTCTAATATTGGTTTGAAAATTTATTAAGGATAAGGTACATTGTAAATATCTCATGAATTATGATTAAAGTATGCCACAAAATAAATAGAATATATGCCTAAGTAAAGTGCTTACTTACCTCCGAGTGGCTATATCTCTAATTTAAGTCAAAAATTTGACTCCAAAACTGTCATGAGGTCCATTGTAGCTCTCAACCCACATTTCAAAACAATTACATCTGAGTATTGAGAAAGCCATAAATAATTTCCACCTAGTAAAATGTTAAAAGAAAAAGAAAAGAGGGAAGGAAATTGTTGAAAGAAAAGGTAAAACTCAATGTTAAATGGGTGATTCAAGTATCTCTATCGAGGCTATGGATGCTTGTCTAGTAGTAGAGCAATAATTTGAGAGAACTAGAGGTATCTCCGTCGGAGATATGGATGCATGTTTGGAAATGGAGCAATGCCCAAGATTTAATTGCACAAAAGTTGAAGGGTTCAACCTATGTAGCTTGGATCTTAGGTATAGTTGTCAAGGGTGAAGAAAGATTTTATAAAGAAGGATGCATCATATATGCATAAAATAATAATCAAAGTAGTTCATGATGACATACATCTAAGATTCCAGCTCAACCTTACCTTGCATATCTGATCTTATTCCATGTTGACATGATTCATAAACCAAAAGTTATGGGTGACTGTATTCTTCAGTATCTTGAAAATGTGTAAACCATTTTCCCAGCCGAGTCACCATTTGTTATGTCCTGCATAACCACCCCATATTTTTCCTCGGTCAAAATGGGGCCCCCTCTTTGTTTCTTATCTTTGGGTCTTTTTCGGGAAAGGTTTTGGAGTTTTTCTTTTCTCCAAGTCTTTGTGTTTTTTCTTTTTTCTCTGGAGGAACCAGCACTGAAATTGAATCTTGACTTGGAACTCAGTTGAGTTTCACTGCCTAATTCGATCCTAATCTCACTCCTATTGGTTTTTTCATTTTTTCATATTTGGTTCGTTTTGTTTTCCTTTCGCGGGGTCGGATCCAAAATGGATATTGAATTTGGAACTTGGTAAAGTTCCAAGTTTTGTTTTCATCCCATCTCCGCCTATGTCATTTTTCTTTGTTCGTTTTTGTCTTGAGGTCGGTGTTTTCGGTCTCATTTTTGTGTTGTTGTTTTCTCTTTGTTTGTTCCCTTCATTCCTTTGTCTTTTTCAAAAGCAGAAGCAGAAGTGGAATCAAACTTGGAACTTTACAAAGTTCCCCGATCGATCTCAATCCCAATTCTGATCCTGCTTCCTTGTTTGTTCACCACTCTACTTCAATTGCATGATAGTTTTGTGTCTGTTCCCACCATGATCATGCGTCGACCTACCACATTAATTGAATTAATTTCAGGCCACTGACACATATGAAATTGGATTTTTATCCTTAATTAAGGTAAAGTCAATGGTTATTATTATTATTTAACAAGTAATATCAAACCAGAGCCGAGATAGAGTAGAGGAAGCAAGATTTGATCAGAAATCAAACATTTCCATGTAATTTGGATCAAGTGCCAAGTTATTGAGCTGAATTTAGAGGTAGGTTTTCTTTTTCACTTTTTCTTTCTCCTTTGTTGCTTTCATTGCTTGTGTTTTTCTTTGTTTCTCTTTGCGGGATTCATGAGTTTTACTTGTGGATCTTTGTTTGTTTGTTGTTGTTTGTTTTACCTTTTTGTTTTTCTTTCCTTTCTTATCTTGTTTTGTTTTCTTTTTCATCTAGTTTGGTTTTTTCTTGATCATCTCTGTCGTTTTCATAATGATCATGTCTATACTACCATGTCCTAGGGCTTAGGGTGTAATTTTTTGGAGGGATTCTAGGTTTTTTAATGGTCTTTGATCTATTATTTAACCTTTTTGTCCTTTTCATGTGGGGTTTTGATGCCCTTACTTATTAAGTCAACAACTTCAATAAACTAGGGTTTGACATGTTTGTGTTAATTTAAATTTGTGCCCTAGTCATTGGTTTCCCCTTGGTCATATGGGGGATAGGTTAGTACTGTTACTTTAAGCCTCCTTGGCTTATCAGGTGACCTTGTTTTCGGGCCATGATGTAATTCCCTCTATTGTTGAACCTTCTACTGATGACATCATATTTTGATCATGGTTGGATTCGGATCTAGAAATGGTTATGTTCATGGAGCCTTTATTTGCAATACATGTCTGATTCATTCCTAATCCCGCTTCTGATGAATTGTGAATTATCAAATGTATTTGTCTCTATCGAAAGCGAAAGTGGAACATGATAAGGATTTGTAAATTCTTCATGTATTGGGTCCAAATTTTATTCTCATCCCGATTTCGATGACCATTCTGTCTCTGTTCCTGATCCCGATATGTATTTTGTTCAGACTCTGATTTTCATTCCAATCCCAACCCCAATAGTGCTTTAAAGCCTTCTACGGGTGTTCTTCTACTTCGTCCCACCTTTGGTGAGTATGTGATTTTGGCTAAGTATGGAGAAAATACATGGAAGGTGAGATCTCTAACTTGGTTTTTATACTTCTTATGGATCTAATATTAGGTTTTTTTGCAAAAATTAAGAGATGTCAGGAGCATCGAGTGAGCCTTCTCAAAGGAGTCAACCTATAGAGACTTCAAAAACTAGGAGGTAAGCCTAAAAATATCAAGCTGAAATAGCTCCCTTATACTTTAAGCTACAAATATTAGGATCCTACCATCACTAATAGTAAGGTGGATTCTGAATGGGCGAATATCACTGAAACTAACTTGGGCCCATTCTATTGCGAGGAGTTGTACTTGGAAACATTTTCTAAGGAGGTAATAGGGAGGACTCAAAGGATTATTGACTCCGGATTGGCTCATATTTCTTTATTTCCTCTATCAGTCTAGTGTCCTAAATTGATAATGATAGCAACTAGAGCCTACAATCCCGCTACCAGGCAATGTGTGGATTTATAAGGAAATATTATTATTGATCTAACTCCACAAATTTTCCAGTTCATGTTCAATGTGCCCACTCCATAAAATCCTCAACAACTCAATGAGGCGGAGGCCTTGAAAATATATAGTAATAACAAGGATGCTAACATATCTCATCTAAACAAGAGATGGATGAGAGCTAAGAATAATTCTTTGCTTAAGCCTCTAGATCAGCCTAAAATGTTAGAATTCTACAAGGATATTGGGGACCTAATAATGATGTTGTCCAAACTATTTGGAAAAAGAGACGCCTTTCACTTTAAGGAATGGATGTTTCCACTCATTTAGACCATCCTAGATGGTAGGAAACAATTTTATTGGCCCATGATTGTGTCTAAATGCATACACAACCAAATGATTAGAGTGAGAGAAACCAAGAGTTTCTTCTTGACCTCTTATGTGATTTATGTAGCAGCAAGAAGAGGCATCTTTCCCAGTTTAAACAAAGTGGAGATTTTGGGAGAAGCTGATGGACAAAATAAGGTGTGGAATCATTATGATCAGCTCACCTTGCAGACTTCTAAACTACATTATATAAGGGTTAATGATGCTTTTCTATATGTCATTATTAACTAGCTCATAGGAGATACATGATATAGATTGAGCTAGGAGGCCATGGAATTCATCATAGAGTGGGGATGGTGGTTTATCCAATACCCCAAGTTTACTTATTTTAGACTAGATAGATTTTATGGTCATCCTCACCTACTCCCTAGATGCTACAACAACAGGATTGTTTTGATGGAGTTCATCTATCAAGCCTTGGGGGTCAACTCCAAATTTTGTATAAAGCATCAGACCAGTTGTCATAAGTTCCCCATGAAGTTGGGTGAATATAGCTATCCACACATTTTAGGAGAAAAGGTAGTTTGCAATGAATTGATGCATTTGAAGTTGGGTTTGTACACTACTAGGGAGCATTCTGACCCAAAGAAGAAAATGAATGCTTTGCTTGCTTCTTTTCTTGACAAACATTTCAATCTCTTGGAGGAATTTTGGATTGAACTTCAAGATGATTATGACCTAAGAAAAAGGAACTATGAAAGGTTGCCTATTCCACTCATGGTTGAGTATGGGGTGAAGGTAGATATTCCTAAAACATTGTCAGATGATGGGGTGAATTTAGATCCCTGATATGATGCACAAAATATAGGCACCAAAAACTTGGATCTTGTAGATTGGGGGGTAGAAGAATCTATCGATATCAAATAGATAGCAGGGGGAGTGTTGGACAGAAGCATATATTGGGTTGTGCTAAGAACCAAGGAACCTAGGGGTCAAACTTCCAAGAAGAGAAAATGTGTAGTTACCACTCAAGGGTACAAAAGGACAAAAATAAAAATGCCTCCTAAGGAGCCCTTGGATTTTTTCCCTACTGATATAGAAGAATTTGAACTTGAAGTTCCTACTCAAGAACTACCTAAAATGCATGAAGAGGAAATTCCAACAAGACCTAGTGCCTCAAACTAGTTTTATGTGAGTCATCTGCTCAAACCCTGCTTACAAAGTAGCCAAGTGAAGAAATGCCTAGGGGAACTCTCCATAAGGAAAATAAAACTTTGAAGGGAAAGGGTCTTGATTTTGAAATTCATGACATTGATACAAACTCTGAGAATACTCTTTCTAACAAAGAGACACTTGTGGAGACACTTCTTGATGAAATTGAGGTTGTAGGATTTGAACATGTTTTGATAGAAGAGGACCAATGGAAGTTTTTTGAGCAGGCCAAGAGGGAATCGGATTCCAAGGCACAAGTTGAAGTATTGGAAAAACAACAAGAATTAGAAGCCAAGGCACATTCTGAGGCACTAGCCAAACAAAAGGAGATAGATGAAAAATCCTAAGCTGATGCATTACTCCAAAAACAACAATTAGAGGCTCAATAAAAATTTGATGCATTACTCCAGCAAGAAAAATTAGAAACTAAACATAAAGTTGTTGAGTTGGAAAAGAAATAGCAACAAAAGGAGTAGGAGCTCATAACGAAGGAAGAAAATGACAAGGTGACAATGCTACAAAATATTCATGATCTTGAAGAAGAAAAGGTGAGACAAAGAAGAGAAAAGGAAGCCCTTCAGGCTATATTTAAGATCCTTTAAGAATAATATAAGAAAAGGGAGGAAGAAGAATGCTTACAAAAGGAAAAAGAGGCCCAAGAGCTTGCCAAGCAACAACAAAAGGAAAAGGATGCATGGGACAAGCTAAAAGACTTGGAGAGACAAAGAGATCAATTGCTTGAAGAAAAGAGGTTAGAGGAAGAAATTTTGAGGAAGGAAAAAGAAGATAAAAGGCTGCAAGAGTGAAAGCATAAGGAAGAGGTTGAAAGGGTTGCAAAAGAGGAAGCACAAAAAGAGAAATATAATATACAAGAAGTTAATTATCAGCCTAAGGATACTATGTTATCACCATTATCTTCTGCCACTGCTACCTCTTCCTCAACACAAGTAGTCATGACTCCCAATGCTCCTACATGGTTGAAGCTTGACTTGGAGAAGAAACAAATAGCTCAACCTCAGCCTCTCAACTAGGATGAAATGATCAAGGCAATAGAAAAGGAAAGCCCTAAGAAAAGGGCCAGGGTTCTACATTCTACCAAACTTACAAATGCAGGGGAGATTATTGTTGAATGTGCAAATCTAATGGTAGATAAGAACAAGGAAGACATGCAAGTAATTGATTACCAATTAGGCATGATCAACTTGGGGTGGTGTACAAAGAATCAACAAATGAATCTCATTGATATTGTAGCTTCATCCACCAAGTCTAGGATGATCAAAGATAAGAAAAAGAAAGATGAACTTAAAGCCCAATTGGATCAACTATATAAATTCTTAAAGGATGTATCCACTCCAGTGTCCCAACAAGCTATTGCTCTGAAAACCCCAATTCTACTTAGTAAAAGACAAGCTGATGATTTAGTACAAATGAGGAGTAAGTTGGGGATGCTTGAAAAATGGGTCGATAGGCTTAATCAAGAGGCTAGTGAAGTGTTGGTAGATAGTTTTGGAATTCATGAAGGAGAACATGAGTTAATAGAATAAATGAATCAACATGTTGAAGTCCTAGGGAAATAGGAAGAAGAATATAGGGAATATATTCAAAAGTCGAAGGACATTAGCAAGTTTCCAAAATCAACTCTCCTAGAGAAATCAATCCTTGAAGAAGATAATGTAGATTTCCTAGAAAACGCCTCAAGCATAATCTGGTTTAGGTCTGAATTCATATATAAGCATAGAAATGAAGTTCAAGACACTAGTAAATACTTGAATGACCAGATTGATGAATTGGAAGCTATATTAGCCATTTTAGTCAATGTAGACATACCAGTTAAAGAAGGCATGCCTTTAGATCAATTGAAGGAGAAATGGAACAATAGATTCCAATAGGTCATGCAGAAAGAAGATGATAGAGAAGATTTATTTGTTGGATAGACTTATGGATAATAGAGAGGAGGGGAAAGTTGATAGAATGGAGTTGACCAAAATAAAATATATGCAAGATTTTTCCTCAGAAAAATTGAAAAGAATCAAGTTTGAAGATAACTGGGTTGATGGACCTAATGTAAACATCCTTCAACAAGTATTCTCCAGCTATGATGAATATCTTCTTGAGAAAACAATGCAGGAGTGAGTTGGTAGAAAAATGTTCTATTTTTGGCACAAGACTTCCCCTTTTCTCTCCTACTTTACAAGGATTTGACATAAGTTGAACTGAAGGTTTTTATCAGCTAGTTCTATCTTTTTCCTTGGGCACCAAATTTTGCACAAAAGGTTAGTTAACCCTTGAACTAAAGATTAGCCAGCCTAGCTTCTTCATGCAGTTTTGGTTCCTTGATTAGTGGATCTTAATTTTTGATTGAGAGCAATTTATGGGTAGCATGCCTATATGTACTTTTGAGCTCCATTTTGTAAAGGTTGGTTGATTGAAGAAGGATTAGCCACCTGATGATAGTAGATTGGATTTTATAGCTTTGAGAAAAGACACTTTTTATTATTATGTTTAATTTAGATACACTTTTTAATACAATTTTAATGTTGGAGTTGAACTTCTTAGATGAGGTTAATGAACCATAATCAATCTGTATGTTTGTGAATTGCTGAGCCTAAATGTTTTCTCCTTGATGCAAATCAACAAAGAAAGCCTGATTTTTAAGATTATTTCATTAGATTATTTGTGAATGAAATTACTGTTATGTCTGTTTGATATATATTATTGGCAACGAATGAGGGATTTGTTTTGAATCTTGTAGTATTTTGATGAATGATTGTGATGATTAAATTAAGCACTATGAATGTATCCAATGGTATGGATTGTTTTGTGGGTTGCATCATGTTATAGTTTTGATCTATTAAGAAAGATTGGTTGTTGAGAATATATGTTTGGATGTTAAGGAATTTTGTTCATGTTTTACTAATCTGTGCCTTGATCTATCTTTTTTTGTTGATTTAAACGCCCCCAACGTAGGTTAATTGATTTGATGTAGTTTGTGTAATTTATTACCAACAGAGGCCCCTTAAATATTACAGTTACATTGAGCATTGAGTAACATTAGCATAGTTGTGAACCAACTACCAGGACCTTGGAAGTTAGATTACTACATGTTTTCTTTCTTTTTCAAGAGAAATAGGGTAGAGATATTCTATTTTATATTGTTGTGTTATTTTGACCATCAACAGATCTGGCGCTAGAAGGAGGGCTTGAAGGAACAAGCTGGATCAGATTGGGTCATTCTCACTAGAAAAGTATGGAAGGATTCTAACATCTTCTATGAACCCTAAACCATTAGTAGAAATCCCAACACTGGTTAGATACAGACCCCAAGGTCATAGAGTTCTGATCCCACCATTGTCACCACCACTTACTCCACTTGGATTTTTGCCCAATCCATATTTTCCACCCCAACAACCTAATCCACCCACTCCACCACTGGTTCGGCCAATATCACCACCACTGGCTCAACCAATCCCACCACCACCCATGGCTTACTTCGTAAATAACCCCTCTCCATTAGGGAATATTCCTTATGGTATACATGATCTACCCAAGAATCTAGAAAGATTTTGCCCCAAGTATATGCACAGGAAATCAAGGAGTGCCAAGGAACACATACAATAATTTAAGGATGCATGTACTCATGCTCAGGTAGCTCACCAAGATGTTGTATGTAGGTTATTCCCCTACTGTTTAGGAGATATGGCATACAAATAGTATTTAAATCTGCCTCAGGGGTCTATTCTAGGTTGGATAGACTTAGAAAATGCCTTTATTAACTAGTTCAGGGTTTATGTAGACCCTACCATTTTATATCATCAATTTTCCACCATAAGAAAGGAACCTCATGAACCACTACCATTATTCAATATGAGATTCTAGAGAATCTTTTGAAGGCTACAAGATCCTTACTTAGTTTATGAAAATATTGCCATTTTGGCATACTTAAGGGTTGTAGATCCCTTGATTGACTTATTGTTACAGAGGACTTATGTTGTTGTGGACAAATATTCTTTTTCAAAGGTGTATCATTTGGCCATTAAACTGCAACAGAAGATAATCTTGCAATCGAGAAGTTTAGGAGGAGTTCTATCCCCCATGGGCTACCAAATGCCTAATTCTCCTTTGTTCAATACGGTCCCAGGGATGTCTTACTCCCAATATGGACCTATTTCTTAGTTACAAACCTCACCTACCATGCCTTTTTTTGCTAATAGTGTTTAGGATTCTTCCCAGTAATCTCAAAACTACCAGCATCAAGGGGGAGGGCCAACTCTTGTTCATTCCCCATCTTTAGGGAAGGTTGTACAAAATCAATAGACTGTTCAACTCACTAATGAGGATAGAAACTCTCAAAAAGACTCTATCACAAATTTCCAATGATATGGCACAAATTAGACAAAACCCCCCTCAGAACCAAAACAAGAATTACCAGAATCAGGGAGGGTATAACAATCAAGGAAGTTAACTTAATCAAAATTCAAATCAGAACACCAATAGGAACTTCCAGAACCAAAATTAATCTAACCAAAACTACCAAAATCATATTAGAGGATACAATCAAAGACCGAACACGATACTGCAACACATTCTAAGGTCAATTTCCCAAATATGGAAAAAATGGTGAAGATTGCACAAGCTGACTCCCACCCTCCACAAGGAAATTCCAATCAAGATGGTGGGTCAGTAAGCACTGCTATGACCTATGTGACCATTGAGGAGAAATATCAATTTCCCATGCTGGGAGACAATGATCCACAGGATGATGTGTATGATGCCCAAGTCTTCGAATCTAAAGGTGGTCATTTCTTGATAAATTAGAATAAGGGCCCATTTACTACATTTACACCTCCCAACAACATGGTCTCACCTAATCAGAATGCAAATAACAATACACCACCCCCAAAAGGACCATCTAAATCTCATAACAAGGGAAACCCACTGAACTTTCCTTGGTATAAAGTGAGGAATGATTCAGAGTTTGATTTCATTGCAGATTTGTAGAAACGAAAGACTTCATTGTCATTATTTGACATTATGAAGTGGTGCCTGGCTCAATGGGAATTTTTGTTGAAATACCTAAAGGAGGTGGATCATTCAAAAGGAAAAGGTAAAGAGACTCCATGAAATGAGATGAATGCAACCATCTATAAAGGTAAGACTAGTACCCCACCTTTCCTTTTGAGTTTAAGAATCTTTGGAAATAATCTGCACAACTATCTGTTGTACAACAGAGCATCAGGTAATATTATGCCCTTTTCAATTTGCAAGAAGCTAGGATTAAGTCTTGCCTAGAATAATAAGAAGGTGATTCAATTGGACAAAACCAAGGTTAATGTGGTAGGAGAACTGAAGAATATGTATGCATAGGTTGGATCAGATCCAAGGATCCAAACTTACATAGATATACAAGCAGTTGACATCATAGAAACATATGGTATGCTCCTAATTCGGGAGCTAATGAAGAGAATTTTGGGGATATGTCTCTTTGGATTTCTCTCACATGTCGCATCCTTGGAAATGGATAGCAATATAGATAAGAATATAGAGTGAGCGTAGGCTCAAACACATGATTACTGAATATGATTCTCCCAATGAAGTAGCATACTTTGAGACTGAGATAGGAGTTTATAAGAAGGAGGAGATGATGACCTTCTCAATGCTCAATCCTAATAACATGCTACCTCTAGAACAGAATGACCCAATGATCTCAGACAACCAACAGGTCCTAATAAAAAAATTGCAACAAGATAGGTTAGTATCGAGAGAAGAGACTAATTTGTGTAGTTTGTTGCTTCCTAATTTGTGTAGGATACATTATCAAAATCATTCTGAGTTGAAATTTCAACCCTATGTGGATATTTTAAACCATATTTTTCTGCCTCAATTTATTTTTCAAGATCAATCTCAAGCACCCATGAATAAATTTCCATTTGAAGCCAAGGATTCCACTATCCTCACTAGAACCAGTCTCTCTCAAAAGGAAGATCCTTCCCAATTTGAGTAGACTCGGGATCTATGCTCAAAAGTCCAAGAAGAGATTGAGGTATCTCAATTTTTCTCTGCAATGCCCACCCTAGATACCCTTTCAATACCTAAGGCATTGATAAAAAAATAATTTGATTCTGATCTAATCCAAGGAAATGTCTAGAAAGTAATTCTTGAATAGGTTATGAATATAGGTAAAACTTCTAGTGAATATTTCCCCCAGTCACCTTTAACTCTTGATGGCAAGCAACAGTCTAAGCCATCACACATCTCAAGCAAGTCATCCCCTGTCATCCCAAAAAATAAAGAACTCCCAACTAAAGATCAATTATGGAGTCTTAAATTTTATGGCTCTAAATCCAAAGCAGGAAGTGGAGTGGGGATTGAACTGACTAACCTGAAAGGGGAGACTTACTTTGCATCTTAAAATTTTCATTTTGGTTGCACAAACAATGTGGCTAAATATGAAGTGCTTGCTCATAGACTTATCTTTTCCCATCAAAATAAAGTCATTGCTCTCATGGTTATGGGGGATTCTGAAGTTATTGTAAAATAGGTCTGCAACCAATATACTTGCCACAACAAAAGATTGGTTGCATATAAAAATAGAATTTGGAATTAGATTGAGAACTTTGATGCATTTGAGATCACTATGATTCCTAGAGAAAGCAATCAGATTGTAGATTCCCTTGTCGTTACTGCTAGCACCTTGGAGCCTATGCAAGACTCCAAGTTAAAAAAAAGAATTAGTTGAATTAGTCTCAATTCCAGTTGTCCCGGATAATGTTTAAAACTTTAAGTATTTAATGATGACCAACATATAATTTCCTTTTTGGAAAGTTTAGATGTCTTCGAAGGACAGATAATTGATGAATCTGAGAGAGATCAAGGAGATTGGGACCCTAATATTTATGACACAAAAGGGATATTAGAGTTGAAAAGTAACAGTATTCCAAAAGGGATGGTGGATCTAGAGAGAATATTTGACTCTAACCCATGGGCTCGTCAAAGGGTGCCCACAGAAAGTGATGGAGGGAAGTATGAATCTATTAATGTGACTCACTCAGGTCCTGAAAGGAATGTTCTCATAGGTAAGACTTGTTACGAATAAATTAAGGAGAAGATAGTTAAAGTTTTGAAAGAGAACATTGCAACCATTGTTGGGGGATATGAAGACTTAAAAACCTTTGACACTTCGGTGATCACACATACCATACCTCTTAAGCCAAAAGCCAAGCCCTTTCATCAAAAGAAACACTCACTCAATGCTTTGATTGAGTCCCTAATTCAAAAGGAGGTGCAAAAGTTGTTGTTTGATTCAGAAGGAGGTGCAAAATTTGTTGCAAATTTAGTTCCTATGTGCAAGAAAAGTAGTGAAATCAGGTTATGCGTTGACTTCAAGAATTTAAATAAGGCCTATGAGAAGGATAATTAACCATTTCCTTCTCTTGATGAGGTATTACAAACAGTAAATGGGTCCCAGATGATGTAATTTCTAGATGGCTATTCTAAGTATAATCAAGTGCTTGTCAGTCATGAGGGTAGAATGAAAACTACCTTCACCACCAAGTGGGGCATATTTTCCTATCAAAGGATGTCATTCATCCTTATCAATGTTGGAGCTACCTTTCAGTGTGCAATGGATGTGTCATTCAAGGATTTAATAGGTAAGTGTACCATTATTTATGTGGATGACTTAACTATTTTCCACAAGAACCGAGAGAACCATGTTGCAAATTTGGAAAACGTCCTCAAAAATGTATAAGCTATGGTGTCTCCCTCAATCCAAAAAAGTATATTTTTGGAGTATCTGAAGGGAAACTCTTAGGCTATATAATATCAGAAGAGGGGATATCCATAGACAAGGCCATCTTAAAGCTGACAATTCTAGGAAGCAAAAAAAGAGATGAGATCCTTCTTCGAAAGGATTAATTGTGTGAGAAAATTTATAACAGGGTTTTCAGAAATTGTCAAACCTCTTAACGAGATGATGAAAAAAGATGCCAAAATACAATGGAGCAATGAGGCCAAATCTTCTTTCTCACAAATTAAACAATCAATATCTAAGGCACCTGTCTTGACTAGCCCAGATCACCTAAATCCCTTTTATATCTATTATTTTGCATCTGACCATTCATGTGCAGTTATTTTAATGCAATGAAGAGGTGAGGGAGAAGAAAGGAATATCACCTTTATGAGCTCCCAATTTAAAAATGAAGAAGTCAAGTACTTGCCCCTTGAGAAGCAGGCATTTGTATTGGTTCGAGTAGTAAAAACATTTAGGCATTATATTCTTTGGAGTCAAGTTATTGCCATAGTTCCTAATCCAACTGTGAAATCCCTCCTGATGCAAAGTGAATTGGGGGAAAGAAGAGGAAAGTGGATGGCTCTTTTGCAAGAGTTCGACTTAGAAATTCATCCAATGAAGCTCGTCTGAGGGAAGGGTTTATCAAAGGAAATGGTGGATTTTGACAAGAATATCACATGTTAGTAGTACACAATACATACGTTCACTAAGGATCCCTGGTACACGGATTTGATCTTCTTCCTCCTCAAAAATAGATGCCCAAAGGGGATGAATGCTACTTAGAGGAGAGCATTGAGGATGAAGAGTTATCATTATATGCTCAAAGGGGGATCTATATATAGAATAATTTTTCAAGGAATGTACTTGCATTGTTTGGATCAGCAAGAGGTCAAACATGCCATTGCTGAGTTTCATGGAAGACATGGTAACATGGATCTATAGATGCTTTGGTCCATCAAATTATTAGATCAATTTATTACTGGCCTTACATGTTTTAGGATGCACACCAACATGTCCAGACATGTCATGTATGCCAAACCTCTGCACCCAAATAAAGAAATCCAGCAATGCCTTTGCAACTGGTGTATGAGGTAAGACCATTTGCTCAATCGGAACTTGATTTTGTAGGTGGCATTAATCCAAACTCCTCTGCAAGTCATAAGTTCATCCTGACTGCAATCGAATATTGCACATGTTGGACCAAGGTTCAACCCTGCAAAAACAACACCACATATGTGGTTATCCAGTTTCCGACTGAAAACATCACCACCAGGTTTTGAGTACCATTTGCCCTAGTATGTGATAATGGCCCATCTTTCTCTTCAGCTGAATTCATTAAATGGGCTTATGAGCATAGAATTATTCTGAAATATTATTCTAATTATTACCCTCAGGGAAACAGAGTAGTTGATTCTACCAACAAGAATCTCTTGGAAGTAATTAGAAAATTGCTAGAAAACAATCCTAGGGACTGTCACACCTAGCTAAGATTTTCCTTATGGGCAGACCGAACTCAAATCAAATCTGCCTTGGGAAATTCACCTTTTAAGTTAGTCTACAGCCAAGACCCAGTTTTCCCAAGTCATTTGCAAATACTTGTTCTCAAGTTTGTGCAGGAGTTTTATATGAAAGATGATCGGATTGAGGTTAGGCTAACCAATTTGCTAAACATGGAAGAATAGAGAGATGTTGCTTTGTAGAAGTTCTCTAAACATCAAGTTGTCATCAAATGGTGGTTTGACAAGAGGGCCAAGGTAAAGGCCTTTAGGATATCAAATCTCGTTCTACTATGGGACAAAGCTAAAGAGAAAAAGGGAGATCACCAGAAGTTTGATAGACTCTGGTTGGGTCCATATCAAATAGCTAAGATACTAGGTGAGAATGCTTTCTGATTGAGTTATTTGATAGGAGAACCTGTTCCATTACCCGTAAATGGTTAGTTTCTTAAACATTACTTTGGCTCATAAAGGTTTGATTTTCTGAAAGGTTTGTACTATATGTAATTAGTTTCTTTTTTTAAATTTTTGTTTTGTCTTTTCCTTTGTTTCTTTTCTTTGTTTTCTTTTATTTTTGGTTTTTTCTTGTTCGTTGGGGATCTTCATTTCCATTCATTCCAAGATAAGGGGTTCTTATTCAAAGTATGTTGTATGCACTAGGAGAGAAATTGATTTAGGTATTTTCGAGGAACATCTGTTGATTTCAGTCTAAACTTATGTGTTATGACCATTCTAACATTGGTTTGAAAATTTATTAAGGATAAGGTACATTGTAAATATCTCATGAATTATGATTAAAGTCTATCACAAAATAGATAGAAAATCTACCTAGGTAAAGTGCTTACTTACCTTAGGGTGGATTTATCTCTGATTCAAGTGAAAAATTTGACTCCAAAACTGTAATGAGGTCCATTGTAGCTCTCAACCCACATTTCAGAACAATTACATTTGAGTATTGAGAAAGCCATAAATAATTTCCACCCAATAAAATGTTAAAAGAAAAAGAAAAGAAGGATCTTTGTTTGTTTGTTGTTGTTTGTTTTTTGTTATTTGTTTTCCCCTTTTATTTTATTTCCTTTCTTGTCTTGTTTTCTTTTATTTTTCGTCTAATCTGGTTTGTTCTTGATCATCACTATCATTTTTCACGTTGATCATGTCTGTACAGTCGTTCCCTAGGGTTTAGGGTGTCATTTTTTAGAGGGATTCTAGGGTTTTTAATGGTCTTTGATCTATACATTAACCTTTATGTCCTTTTCATGTCTCAACTCGATGATTTCCATGTGGGGTTTTGATGCCCTAATTTCTTAAGTCGACAGTTTCAATAAACTAGGGTGTAACACATACGTGTTAATTTAAAGTTGTGCCCTAGTCGTTGGTTTTTCCTTGGTCATATGGGGGATAGGTTAGTACTGTTACTTTAAGCCTCCTTGGCTTGTTAGGTGATCTTGTTTTTGGGTCATGATGTCATTTTCTCTATTGTTGTACCTTTTATTGATGATTTCATATTTTCATCTTGGTCAGATTCGGATCTAGAAATGGTTATGTTCATGGAACCTTTATTTGCAATATATGTTTCATTCATTCCCGATCCTTCTTTTGATGAATTGTGGATTATCAAATTTATTTGTATTTGTCGAAAGCGAAAGCAAAACGAGATAAGGATTTGGAATTTCTTCATGTATCGCTTCCAAATTTTATTTCAGTCTCGGTTTTGATGACCATTCTGTCTCCGTTCCTGATCCCGCTATGTATTTTGTTCAATCTTCAAATTTCATTCTGGTCCCAACCCTGGTAGTTCTTTAAAGCCTTCTAGGGGTGTTCTTTTGCTTTGTCCCACCTCCGGTGAGTATGTGATTTTTTCTAAGTATGGATAAATTACATGGAAGGTGAGATCTCTAACCTAGTTTTTATACTTCTTATGGATCTAATATTAGGTTTTGTTGCAGAAATTAAGAGATGTCAGGAGCATCGAGTGAGCCTTCTCAAAGGAGTCAAGCTACAAAGACTTCAAAACCAGGAGCTAAGCCTAAAAATATCAATTTGGAACACCTCCCTTATACTTTAAGGTATACGCATCAAGATTCTACCATCACTGCTAGTAAGGTGGATTCTAAATGGGCAGATATCACTAACACTAACTTGGTCCCATTCCATTGTGAGGAGTTGTACTTGGAAACATTTGTTGAGGAGGTAACAAGGAGGACTCAAATTATTGTTGACTCTGGATTGGCTCATATTTCTCTATTTCCTCTATCAGTCCAATGTCCTAAATTGATAATGACAACAACTGGAGCCTACAATCCTACTACCAAGAAATGTGTGGATTCACAAGGCAATATTATTATTGATCTAACTCCACAAATGTCTTAGTTCATGTTCAATGTTCCCACTCCACAAAATCCTCAGAAACTCAATGAGACAGAGGCCTTGAAAATATATAGTAATAAAAAGGATGCTAAAATAACTCATATAAACAAGAGATGGATAAGAGCTGAGAATATTTCTTTGCTTAAGCTTCCAGATCAGCCTAAAAGGGAAGAATTCTACAAGGACATTGGGGACCTAATAATGATGTTGTCTAGAGTTTTCTGAAAAAGAGATACCTTTCACTTTAAGGAATGGATGTTTCCATTCATTTAGACTATCCTAGATGGAAAGAAACAATTTGGTTGGCCCATGATTGTGTCTGAATGCACACACAACCAAATGATTAGAGTGAGAGAAACCAAGATTTTCTTCATGACCTCTTATGTGATTTATTCAGCGGCAAGAAGAAGCATCTTTTTGGGTTTAAACAGAGTGGGGATTTTTGGAGAAGCTGATGGATAGAATAAGGTGTGGAATCATTATGATCATCTCACCTTGTATACTTCTAAACTACATTATAGAAGGGTTAATGATGCATTTCTATATGTCATTATTAACCAGTTCATGGGAGATGCAAGATACAAATTGAGCTAGGAGGCCATGCCATTCATCACAGAGTGGGGATGTTGATTTATCTAATATCCCAAATTTACTTATTTCAAAATGGATAGATTTGATGGTCATCCTCACCTACTCCTTAGATATTGCAGCAACAATATTGTTTTGATTGAGTTCATCTATCAAGCCTTGGGGGTCAACTCCAAATTTTGTATAAAGCATAAGACTAGTTGTCATAAGTTCCCTATGAAGTTGGGTGAATATCGTTGTCCACACATTGTAGGAGCCAAGGTAGTTTGCAATGAATTGATGTATTTGAAGTTGGGTTTGTACACTGCTAGGAAGCATTTTGACCCAAAGAAGAAAATGAACGCTTTGCTTGCTTATATTTTTGACAAACATCTTAATCTATTGGAAGACTTTTGGAGTGATCTTCAAGATGATATAACCTAAGGAAAAGGAACTATGAAAGGTTTCCTATTCCACTCATGGCTGAGTATGGGGTGAAGGTAGATATTCTCGAAACATTATCAGATGATGGGGTGACTTTGGATACCCAATATGATGCACAAAATATAGGCACCAAAAACTTGGATCCTATAGATTGGGGGGTAGAAGAATCTATTGATATCAAACATATAGCAAGACTAGTGTTGGATAGAAGCATACAATGGGTTGTGCTAAGAACCAGGGAACCTAGGGATCAAAATTCCAAGAAGAGAAAATGTGTAGTTACCACTCAAGGGTACAAAAGGACAAAAAGAAGAATGCCTCCTAAGGAGCCCTCGGAGTTTTTCCCTCCTGATATAGAAGAATTTGAACTTGAAGTTCTTGCTCAATATCTACCTAAAATGCATGAAGAGGAAATCTCAACAAGACCTTGTGCCTCAACATCAATTATAGGTGAGTCATTTACTCAACCCCCTCCTACAAAGCAGCCAAGTGAAGAAATGCCTAGGGGAACTCTCCATAAGGAAGTTGAAACTTTGAATGGAAAGGGTTTTGATTTTGAAATTCATGACATTGATAGAGACTCTAAGAATACTCTTTCTAACAAAGAGATAGTAGTGGAGACACCTCCTTTATGAAATTGAGGATATAGGAGTTGAACATGTTTTGATAGAAGAGTACCAATGGAAGTTTTTTTTGGAGGCAAATAGGGAATCAGATGCCAAGGCATAAGATGAAGTATTGGAAAAACAATAGGAATTAGAAGCCAAGGCACAAGCTGAGGCATTAGAAAAACAAAAGGAGATAGATGCAAAAGACCATGCTAATGCATTACTCCAGCAACAAAAATTAGAGGCTAAACATAAATTTGATGCATTACTCCGACAACAACAATTAGAGGCTAGAAATAAAATTGATGAGTTGGAAAATAAGCAAAAACAAAAGGAGCAAGAGCTTAGAATGAAGCAAGAAAATGACAAGTTGAAAATGCTACAAAAGATCCATGATCTTGAAGAAGAAAAGGCCAAAAAAAGAAGAGAAAAGGAATCCCTTGAGGCTAAATTTAAGATCCTTGAAGAATTATATAAGAAAAGGGAAGAATAATAATGCTTACAAAAGGAAAAAGAGGTTGAAGAGCTTGTCAAGCAACAACAAAAGGAAAAGGAGGCATGGGACAAGCTCAAAGACTTGGAGAAATAAAGAGACCAGTTGCTTGAAGAAAAGAGGTTAGAGGAAGAACGTTTGAAGAATGAACAAGAAGATAAAATGTTGTAGGAGGAGAAGGATAAGGAAGAGGCTGAAAGGGTTGCACAAGAGGAAGCACAAAAATAGCAACAAAATATACAAGAAGTTAATTCTCAGCCTAAGGCTACTACGTTATCACTATTATCTTCTGCCACTGCTACCTCTTCCTCAACACAAGTTGTTTTGAATCCCAATGATTCTACATGGGTGAATCTTGACTTGGAGAAGAAAAAAATAGCTCAACCTCAGCCTCTCAACTGGGATGAAATGATGAAGGAGATAGAAAAGGAAATCCCTAATAAAAGGGCTAGGATTCTATATTCTACCAAACTTACAAATGCAGGGGAGATTATTGCTAAATGTGCAATTCTGGTGGTAGATAAGAACAAGGAATACATGCAAGTAACTAATTACCAATTGGGCATGGTCAACTTGGGGTGGCCTACAAGGAATCAAAAAATTAATCTCATTGATATTGTAGCTTCCTCCACCAATTCCAGGATGATCAAAGATAAGCAAAAGAAAGATGAACTTAAATCCCAATTGGATCAGCTACATAAATTCTTAAAGGATGTCTCCACTCCAGTGTCCCAACAAGTTGCTGCTCCAGAAACCCCAATTCTACTCATTAAAAGACAAGTTGATGATTTAGTACAGATGAGGAGTAAGTTGGGGATGCTTGATAGATGGGTTGATAAGTTTAATCAAGAGGCTGGTGAAGTGTTGGTAGACAGTTTTGGCATTCATGAAGGATCACTTGAGTTAATAGAAGATATGAATTAGCATGTTGAAGTCCTAGGGAAATGGGAAGAAGAATATAGGGAATATATTTAGAAGTTGAAGGACATTAGTAAGTTGCCAAAATCAACTCTCCTAGAGCAATCAATCCTTGAAGAAGATAATGTCAATTTCCTAGAAAAGGCCTCAAGCATAATTCAGTTTAGGTCTGAATTCATATATAAGCATAGAAATGAAGTGCAAGATACTCGTAAAGACTTGAATGAGAAGCTTGATGAATTAGAAGTTTTAATAGCCATTTTAGTCAATGTAGACATATCGGTTAAAGAAGGCATGCCTTTGGATCAATTGAAGGAGAAATGGAACAATAGATTCCAAGAGTTCATGCAAAAAGAAGATGATGGAGAAGATTTATTATTGGATAGACTTATGGATATTAAAAAGGAGGTGATTGTTGCTAGAAGGGAGTTGACCAAATTAAAAGATATGCAAGAGTTTTCCTCAAAAAAATTGAAAAGAATCAAGTTTGAAGATAACTGGGTCAATGGACCTAATGTAAACATCCTTCAACAAGTATTCTCCAACTATGATGAATATCTTCTTGAGAAAACAATGTAGGAGTGATTTGGCAGAAAAATGTTCTATTTTTTGCATAGGACTTCCCCTTTTCTCTCCTACTTTATAGGGATTTGACATAAGTTGAACTGAAGTTTTTTATCAGCCAGTTTTATCTTTTTCCTTGGGCACTAGATTTTTCACAAAAGGATAGTCAACCCTTGAACTGAAGATTAGCCAACCTAGCTTCTTCATGCAGTTTTGGTTCCTTGATTAGTGGATCTTAATTTCTGATTGAGAGAAATTTATGGGTAGCATGCCTGTATGTACTTTTTATCTCCATGTTGTATAGGTTGGTTGATTGAAGAAGGATTAGCCACCTGGTGATAGCAGATAGGATTTTATAGCTTTGAGAAAAGACACTTTTTATGATTATGTTTAATTTAGATACACTTTTTAATACAATTTTTATGTTGGAGTTGAAATTCTTGGATGAGGTTAATGAACCGTAATCAATCTACATGCCATTGAATTGATAAGCCTAAATTCTTTCTCCTTGATGTTAATCAACAAAGAAATCCAGATTTTTAAGATTATTTCATTAGATTATCTATGAATGAAATTACTGTCATCTCTATTTGATTTATATTATTGGCAACAAATGAGGGATTTTTTTTTAATCTTGTAGTTTTTTTATGAATGGTTGTGATGATTAAATTAAGCACTATGAATGTATACAATGGTATGGAATTTTATGTGGTTTGCATCATGTTATGGTTTTGATTTGTTAAGAAACACTCATTGTTGAGAATATATGTCTAGATGTTGAGGAGTTTTGTTCATGTTTTACTGATTTGTTCCTTGATCTATCTTTTTTCTTTTTATTTAAACCCCCCAACATAGGTTAATTGATTTGATGTAGTTTGTGTCCTTTATTACTAGCAAAGGCCCCTTGAATATTACAATTACATGGGAAATTGAGTAACATCAACAAAGTTGAGAACCAACTACTAAGACCTTGGAAGTTAGATTACTACATGTTGTCTTTCTTTTTCACGAGAAATAGGGTAGAGATATTTTATTTTATGTTGTTGTGCTATTTTGACCATCAAAAAGTTGGCCAACTCCTAAGGTAGCAGTAGAGGTAAGGAGATTTCATGGCTTAGCTAGTTTCTATAGGAATTTTATTAAGAACTTTAGTCACATTTTTTCACCTATCATCAATACCATCAAAGGAGATAAGAAGAATAAGTTTCAATGGACTAATGAAGCTTAGAGGATTTTTGAATACTTGAAGACAAGAGTGGCTCAACAACCCATACTCACATTACCTAAATTTATCAAAGTTTTCACCATTGAGTGTGATGCAAGTGGATATGCCATAGGTGCAGTTTTGAGTCAAGAAGGGAAACCAGTATCATTATTTAGTGAGAAGCTTAATGAATCCAAAAGAAAGTATTCCTCATATGACCTTGAGCTCTATGAAATGGTATAGTACCTCAAGAAACGGAAACACTACCTCTTTCCAAATGAATTCATAGTCTTCACAGATAATCATGCTTTAAGATTTTTGAACAGTCAAGATAAATTGAGCTATAGGCACATGAAATGGATGAATTATTTGCAAGCCTACATCTTTAAAATCAAGCACAATAAGGGACAAGAAAATAAGGTTGTTGATTCCTTGAGTAGGAGATCTATGATGGTGCAAGAGATACAACTCCAAAGTGTGGGGATGGATACACTAAAATGTATGTCCAAGGATGATGATGATTTAAAAAAATATGCATTTGTTGTTTGTAGTCAATCTCAAGAATATTTTCACAGTGAGTATTCTGATTTTCTATTACAAGATGGTTTGTTATTTAAGGGTGCTTATTTGTGTGTTCCAAAGTGCTCTATGAGGGAAAATTTGATAAGAGAAAACCATTGTGTTAGTTTGAGTGGAAACTTGGGTATGATAAGACCTTGGAGCAGGTCAAGAGGTTCTATCATTGGTCGAGGATGCATGTGGATGTCAAGAAGTTTGTGGAGAATTGTGGGATATGCCAAAGGGCTAAAGGCTCTAGTTCCAATGTAGGACTCTATCAACCCTTACCAATACTAGACTGTCCATGGGAGTCAATCCATGGGATTCAATCAACATGGACTTTGTATTAGGTCTGCCCAAGACACAAATGGGGTATGATATCATTGTTGTTGTTGTGGATATGTTCAGTAAAATGGCTCATTTTGTTCCTTGTAGAAGTAATAATGATGCATCTCATATTTTTGGTTGTTTTTTCAAGGAGATTGTAAGGATTCATGGACTTCCTTTACCCATTGTGTCTGATAGAGATATTAAGTTCATAGGTCACTTTTGGAGGACCTTATGGAGGAAATTGGGCACAAACTTGACATTCAATTCTACCTATCATCCACAAACGGATGGGTAGACTGAAGTGGTCAATAGGTCACTTGGGAACTTGCTAAGGTGTCTTGCCAAAGAGAATGGAAAACAATGGGACTTAATACTCCCTCAATCAGAGTATTCCTATAATGATTCCCTCAACCAGAGCATAGGAAGGATTCCATTTGAAGTAGTATATGGTGTGATTCCAAGGGGAATACATGACCTCAAAGATATGAAGGGTATGGAGAAGATGAGTGCACAAGGTGAAGAATTTATAGTGGAAATGAGAGATATCCACCAACAAGGGAGAATCTACAAAAGAGTGTGGAAAAGTATAAAAGGCATGCATATTTGAAGAAGAAGGATGTACAATTTAAAGTTGGAGACATGGTACTTGCACACCTGAGAAAGGAGAGGTTACCTAAAGGTAGATACACTAAGTTATTGATGAATAATACTGGACCTTGCAAGGTGGTCCACAAGTTTGGGAAAAATTCTTATGAGATAGAACTCCCTCCTGGAGTGGCTATCTCACCCATATTTAATATTTTTGATCTTTATCCTTTTAAGGGAATTGTGGTTGCAGGTGAAGAAGTAGGTATAGTAAGAGTTGAAGATGATGAGTAGGTTAAAGACTTACCACCCAACCAACCAATGAAGCTTGAGAGCATATTGGATACAAGGGAGGTCAAGAGGACCAGACAAAAAGTGTATAATGAATACTTGGTTAAGTGGCATGGAATACCAAATGAATATGTTACATGTATGTCAGAGGAGGATATAAAATAACATGGCATCTCTATTCATGAGCTCATTTCATCAGGAGAATGAAATCATTTTCACCTCGGGTGTATGGTGCAGGGGCACCATGGTCAATTTGGTTCAGTGATGCATTTAGGTGTTTAGTAATTTGAGTTTTTTATCACCTAGGTGATGTAATGAGGTTGAATCAAGACCATTTTTCATGTTTAGTGTCATGGAGGGTCATTTTTAGGCATTGAGAAAATGTTGGTGAAAGAATGAAAATTTGCTTGGCAACTTGGCAACTTGGCAAAAATTGCATGTAGAAGGAATTTGAACAGTCACTTGAGTGTTCTTGTTTTGTAACTAATGAATGATAGTTTCATGTTAGTGTTTTAGCCTCACAAACTTTGAGGCATGATCATTGTATCTTTTGATGGACAAAGGAAGTGAAGAAGCTCTATTTTTCTATAATTTTGTGCATTTTTCTATGTTTTCTTGCTTTGTATGGCCCCATACAGTATTGTTATGAACTAAGACTAATGTGAAAGGTTTCTATAGAGATTTAGCTTTCATTTAAGCTCAGTTTGGTGTATTTTCATTAGAAATAAAGCTTGTGTGAAGCATTTCTTCTCAGACCACTTAGAAACCCTCCATTTCAAGGGTTTGAGAACAAAAATGTAGGTTTCAGACCATTCCACCATTGTAATTTAGCCAAACTTGGTGGAATGGTAGTTTTAGGTGTTTTCTTAGTGTTTTACTTATTTTTGGAGCATGGGATGGAGTTTGGAGGAGTTTTTTCAAAGCCCTAGCCTAAGATCATTATGTGTTAGGTTAGGTAGGATATAGAAAGAGGGGAACAACAACTTGGAAGAGTGACTTGTTTCTTAAATATTGTGATTCAGACCCTATGTGACTGGTTAAAGACATTGGTCATGATTTTAGGTGTTTTGGAAGTGGTTTCCTAGTAGTTGCTTTGTAAAAGTGGCCTAATTGGCCTTGTTTTAGGTGTAGAAGACCAGATTAGTGAGTTTTTCTCCAAAACAACCTATGACACAAGGGAGATATGTCATATTAATTCCTAATGGGTATTTTAAAAGGCCTTGTTTTCATGAAGAGACAACCTTCTCTAAAATATATGTCTGAAAACATCATTTTGGAGACCTAGTTGAGAAGACTAATGAGTTAGTGGAAATCAGCATTATAGGAGTCTTGAGGCTCAAGTTGTGATTGGATTGTGCTAAGTTATGTTAGGTAAAGTTAATTCCACCCATTCTCTACATCACAATGAGTTTTTTGAAACAATTCCTCAATGAAATATGATCTCATCACTATGAGACCACATTTATTTGAGGCATTTTTTCAAATAGCTCAATACATTTTCTATGTTTTTTCTTACAATTATGCTTTGATATATTTTTTTCCATGCATCCATAGTTTCGTTGAAAGAATTTTTTTTAGGCTTTTATCCATAGCAGCAAGGGGACTTTGGAATGGGGTATGACATCTATCAAAACATAAAAGGGGAGATTTTCATGAGTTGTATTGATGCAACCAAGAACACATTCAATAAAATTTAATCATGACAAAATAAAGAAAGCCAAGAAATTAAAGATGGATTTGAAAAAAAACGTCTTATATTATCCAACTCTACTGCCACAATGAAAGAAACACCCTTATATCTAAAAAATTGGGAAAAAAACAAAAAAACCCAAAAAATTGGCAATTTTTGGCAATTGTCATTTTTTCCATTTTAGGTAATTTTTCATACATATCCCTTTGAACCCATATTTTTCCTAAAAAATTCCTAAAACTAAGGTGGCATGAGTTTCCAGCTTACATTCAAAATTGGAAACATGATTTCCAATTTATTAAAGAAAACAATTTTCTAAAATACCAAAAAAAACACAAAAAGGTTATTTTGAGGGCCAAGATGAAAGAATTTGGCCTCGAAAAAATGTCAAGATGGCCCCCAACTTAGCTGGCCTCATTTAATAATCCTATCAACATCTCATAATGAAATCACCTATAAAATTTCAGCCCAAACAGACATCTGAGTCAAAAGTTATGACCACTAGAAGTCCCTGCATCATTTATGGTTGCAATTTCCTTAGTAGACACATGTGAAATCTAGATGCATAGACAAGGAACATGAACTATTTGAAAAATTTCCTCAGTGAGAGATTTCCTCGTTGTCAATGTGGATGCATTGACAAGGTAGTGAGAATTGTAAGAAAAAATGCCTCAAAGAAATGGGGTCATTTTTTCTTACAATGCATCACCATGAGATCCCATTTCTTTGAGGCATTTTTTTCTTACAATTCTCACTACATTTTCAATGCATCCACATTGACAAGGTATTGAGCTCACTACCTTGCCAATGCTACCACATTGACAAGGTAGTGAGTTGTTTGAAAAAATGCCTCAAAGAAATGGGGTCTCATGGTGATATACATCGCCATGACACCACTACAACAAAATAGCCAATTAGCACCTAAAATAGCATCAAAATTTAGTGCATTTGAGTACATGAATTGGACACTTTTTTTGATGCAAAACTAGGCACTAAACTGCATGTTCACTTTGGGCACCATTTTTTGCACCGGATTTTACGCTGAATTTTGTGCCGAAAAAGTAGCGCAAGAAATAGTGCCTCCTTTAGCACTTGGAATAGCATTGAGAATAGCGCTGAGAAGGGAAACCAATTTAAAGTCAAAATAGTGCCTAAATTAGTGCCCAATTTGGTTTCTAGTTTTTCTTCCATGCCTGCTCCCATTTTTGCTTCTAGTTTTTCTCCCAGTCGTGCTTCCTGTTTTGCTTCTGGCATGGCATCAAAAATAGCTTCTTTTTTGGCTTCCTAATTGATGCCAAGTTTTTTTTCCATTATTACGTCCTTTGTTGCTTCTAGTTTTTCTTCCATTATGACATCCTTTGTTGCTTCCTATTTGACTTCGGATTTTTCTTTTGGTTTTGCTTCTTGTGTTGCTTCCAAGTTTGCTTCTGGTTTTGCTTCCAATTTCGCTTCCAGTTTTGCTTCTAGTTTTGCTTCCAATTTTACTTCCAATTTTTCTTATGATATAATGTCGCTTGTTGCATCTAGCTTTGCTTCTATTTTTGCCTCTTTTGTTTCTTCTAATATGGCTTCTATTATTGCATCTTTTTTTTCTTCTAAAATTGCTTCCATTATTACTTCTTTGTTTGCTACCTGAATTGCTTATGTTTTTGCTTCCTAGATAATGCCAATTTTTTCTTCTAAGATTGCTTCTGGTTTGCTTCTAGTTTGGATTCCATTGTTTCTTCCTATTTTTCTTCTTTTTTTGCTTCCATTTATTAATTTAATATGTTTTATTTCAATTTAATTAGTTAAATATATCATGCCTCTTAAATAAATCATGATTATAGAGTAATTAATTTAATTATTCAACTCATATGATTAAATAACAAGATAATTATTATAACATGATTATCATCTATAATTAAAGCAAGTGAGTCAAATATTTATAATTTAATTGAATTTGACAACATCCATCCTGAGTAGTAAATTAAAATCATCATGTTGGCTCTTTTAATTCCCAACCAGATCTTCAAGGAAGCCTATGGATTTTCCAATTCCAATAATTAGCAACCTAAAGGGCTTGGCCAACAAATGAGAGAAAGTGAATTATCTTTCCTGCTGCACTTTGAGCTCTTCAAAACCCAAGAGGGTGATCCTACAATGAATCCATAACATTCTTTTACAAAGTTACCACATACATTGCATATTTAGCAGATACACTCTCATATTGATATCTCAACAAGTGATAATTTGCAAGAATTAGCAAAATTATTTACACCTTTACCACTTGGAGGAGAGAATGGACAATTCAAATGGAATTTATAACAATAATTAAAATTATGAGCATGATTTTATTTAAATAGGTTGTTCTTTGACAAGATCTAGTTGATCAAATACATTTGAGCTCACTTGATATATAGAACAGTGCCTTATCTTGGGTAAGAAGGTTGAATTCACAATAAACTATAGTGCAACAATAATAACATCCAACATTTGTATTGCAAATTCATAATTCAAATGTTTTAGACATAAAATACTTAATGATCCTAATACTTGACAACATAAACCAGTGATTGCATCAAAGCATTTTAATCAATTACTTGAATTGAAGCAAAAATTTAAACACAAATCCAACCATTTCAATTGGAGAACAATGAAACGATCTTTAATTATTTCATTGCTAATTCATGTAAATGAGGAAATTCACAACTCATATGTTTTAGATAGAAAATACTTAATGATCCTAAGACTTGACAACATAAACCAGTGATTGCATCAAAGCATTTTAATCAATTACTCGAATTGAAGCAAAAATATAAACACACATCCAACCATGTCAATTGGAGACCAATGAAATGATATTTAATTATTTCATTTCTAATTCATGTAAATGAGTAGACAAGAGACAATCTTCCTAAAACTTTCCATTATCAACTTCAAATGTTGTAATAGCTACAAAAAAATTAAGCTAACTATAAACATAGACTCAAAACCTAAGACTCAGTAAGAAATTATATTACCTTGTATGCTTGTTACATCTCATGAAATATCTTCTTCTGATATAAATTTGATAACCTAAGACAACCTGAGATCAACCAAAATTGGCAAAAAGACCCCTTGCACAATAGCCTTGAATTACCTTTTATAAGATTAAGGGAGAAAACAAGCCTCACGCTATTGGACGGTCACATTACATTTCATTTTGTATTTCATGATATTTCATTTCATTTCAACCCCCAGGTGATTAAATTCACACTCAAGAAATGGGGGAAAGTACAAAAAGAAAAAATATTTCCAACGACATGAGCTCGTATCTTTGTTTTTTGATAATTTCACATCGTAGCACCCTTCAGCTAGGAGCATAAGACATGAAAGCATAAGAAAAATTACAAAAAATAAAGAAAATTGATTGGATGAACACATGCACTTTCCTGATTGGGAGGATATAGATTTTAAACAATTTGTTTCAAAGGCCAAACCTATATTCTTGACCATGTACTTTATCCATCCTGCCACCCTTCTAGCTTACTCTACATACTTTTCCAGCCAATTTATGTATTCATCCTCTATGGGCCAATTAATACCCAATAGTTTCTACACCTTAATGTCATATGCATTATATCGAGCATTAATTGTTACCCTAGCCTCTTTCACAAAAAATTCCATTCCCACCTCAATCCTAATGAAGTTATCAATTAAACCATTGAGTGCAGATAAATCTAATTTATCATTAATGTATACCATCTATGGACACATAGTTGTTTGATGCTTGAAGAGATCCCTCCATGATGCATAGTCTTTGATTGTTCCATCTAGTTTAAGGATTTTATTTTGCCTTGCAATTTTCCACCAATTGTTTCAATTCCTTTTATTATGTCTAGAAGATTTATTGGAGCTTCAAATTCTACCTTTGTATTTTCTAGAATCTCCTTTAAATTGTTTAACCTACTGCTCCATTTATTCCATGTGCTCTTGAAAACCTCTTGGATATGCTGGAATTTCCAAATGCATCATGGATACCTTTTTAGGTTGACCATGTGATTTATGCTTTAAGGGATGCTTTGGACAATCAGTGGCTTAAAATATCTTCAACCATATCCGTAGTAACTCTACTCATATTTTCTTGGAGCTTATTCTTCTCTAATTTGGTTGCTTGAAGCTCCTTTTTCAATGCATCAATTCTCAATTTCAAAGTACTTTTATCCTTTTTTGAAAAACTAGATTGTGGAGATGTAGGTAAGGCCTTCTAATTTTCCTTGGCCAAAGTGGTTTTCACCTCATTGTACTCTTCAACCATTTTTTTTTGTTTTTCCAACAACTTAATGTATCTACACTATGTAATCTTTGTAGTATCAATAGTCAACATAGAAAAATGAATTGTTAACCTTGTAGCATGTGTGGCTATCATCTTTGAGGCTCTTCCTATGATCAATTTTCCTGAGAGACCAATCATTGTTCTACTAATTCTATATCATTCTGAATCTAGTGTCAGTGACCAAATGGCCAATGCATGCAAGTTGGGGCTGAACCCAAACCAAATGTCTTCTCATCAAAATTTTCCTCTAACACCATAGCACTTGGGTCACTTTTAATTGCATCTAGAGAAATTATAGAAGATAAGTCCCATCCTAACATTACTAGAATCCCACTATCCTTAAAAATTTCATATGCTCAATCTCTTGAACTATTTGTTTCTTGACCTCTTCATGTTGTGAGGAATCAAGTCCTTCTTGTAAATTTTTTACCCTGTCATTTATTTCTTGAGCCCTTAGCTCAAATATAAATTCTCTAAACTCCTTAGTTGTGAAAAAAGCATCATCTTCTAAAAAAATTGTGCAGGCTAAAAACCTTGCATCATTATCTTGGTTTTCATCATACTCCCAACGTACTAGCCTGTCACCTAGAACAAATGGTTTCATTACCTCTCCCACATCTAGGTATGAAAATTATTGCTCTATCCTGTGATCAGTAGGAATTGACTCAGCAGATGGTTGCTGCATCTCCCCTTCATCACCCTATCTTTCCTCAACATTTTCAGGAGGTGGCTCCATAACAGACACATCTTTAATGTCAATTGGTTGCTGCTAAAATTTTGGTGCCATAGGTTCTTCTGGTTGGCCAACATTTTTCAATAGATGCTCTTGTAGAGAACTTTGAGCCATTTTTTCTACTTGTACTTTCTCTAGAAATGTGCCATCACTAAAATCACTAACGTATCCATCCTCTTAAAATTATTAGTGATGTGCTTGTAGGGGCTTTCATAGTAAGAATTCTAGGTAGAAGCCTTGTGCTCTATCTTAACAAATCTCATCCAAACTTTTTCCCTGTCCAGGACAACAACAAATGTAGGCAAGTTCCTTATCACATCCTCCTTGTGAGAAAAGGCATGGAGTCCACATCTTGATATTCCCCTCTTAATCTTCTCCCTATCAATAAGTCCCTCTTGATCAAATTTTCTAATGGGGGTCATTTCCATTCTCAAATTGTTTATCATTATGCCAGAAAATTCATATGCTTCTTTTGCAGTAACAACAAAATGATCAAAAGAGAAACTCGTTGCAATTATGGAGGCCTTTCTAGATAACCTAAAGTTCTCTACATCATTTTTATCCATTTGCCACATTATTTCAATAAATGTCAGCCTTTCATAAATAAATCTAGGCATAAGGAGTGGTGCCACAATGGTCCCGTAACATCTGATAACTATACAATTTTCATAAAAATACTAATCTCTCAAATTTCACACATAGTTGGGGTCATCTCCACATTCCTTTGGCCTCAAAAATTCCTTTAATTTTTTAGAAATCCTTTCAGTTGGCCTCGATCCCATCTGTACTTGAATGATGTGTTTTATAACATTGCAAAAACCAACATAATTAGAAGTTGGGAAATGTAAATACCAAATATGCGTCCACATTTGGATAGGAAATTCATGCTTGTTTTCATCAACTTGTCTTAATTTCAAAACTTGACCAAAGACTTCTCTTCCTTCCCACAGTAACATGTGAATCAATAGTGAATAATGCCTAAATTTTAGTGGGGTTTTCCTTTCCTTCAACCTTATCAAATCATAATGTAATTTCTCAGCAACTCGGTGAGCATAATCAAACCACCTGTGCTGGGTTTTATGTTGAATATCCATAATCATGATTAGCAGAGGTGACACTATTCTTCCATAAAATTTCACTCCCACCACATGACATAGGATATAGTATGTGTACTTGAAGTAATCTGCAAATTTCTCACAATCAAGTGGTTCAAATTCCTTGAGTGCAAACACTGAGCCCCTCTCACGTCTATGTTTTGGTAGCTTGCCTCTTCTAATCCCAAATCTATGGTTAGCATATTCTTGTTTCATTTTTTCATATTAATTTTCTCATTTGCATTAGGGTTCATTTTAAAAACTTCTATAACTTTACTCCTTTTTATTTCCAAGATATTTTTACCATCTGTGTCTATTATCACCCTATTGACCTCATCATATCTATTTGCAATTTATGTCATCAAATATACTTCCAAAAAAATGTTCAGGACAACTAATTTCCCTAGATCATAACCCCACATATTTCGACCAAGATGTGGAGCATCTCTCCTTCTAAAACTATACAAGAAAAAGTTCCACCTTGACTCTAGCACAACAATGTCACCAATTTTTGCTGCAAATTCCTTGAAATTGGTACTCATCACTCCTTCCCCAGTGGCCTTTTTACCACTTTCCTTAACATCTGCAAGTTGGAACTTGTCCATGAAATGGATATAGCTCTTTGGTTGCTCCTTTTTCCTATCAATTTCTTATAATGTTTGTGGTGTGTCATGGGAAACCTTATGTTTTTTCCTTTTGGGTTTAGACTTAGAAGATGATGACTCACCAAGTTGACTAATTTTAACTTGGATGGGTTTTTAGGTCTTAATTCAAATTGGGTTTTGGAATTGATATTCTATGCCTAATAGTTTAAATTCGAGCATAGTTCTACCCTTTTTATATTACCCCAATTAGAAATTTAAACTAGCCAAGAAAATATAAAACCTTAATTTAACCTTGAAGATAGTTCAAACACTTTGATGTACTGTGCCAACTCTTGCAAAATAACAAGAAAATTTTGTGGGGTTCAATGATGGCTTTCCCAAGAAATTCTTTGCAATTCTTATTTTCCTTGGTTCTTGTCCCTCCAATATCTTCTTCAGCTCCTCATATGTCAGAATGAGAGGAAATTCCACAATAGACCCTTTTACAACAAGTTGGCTAAGTAAGTTCACCGTTAATGGCACAAGAAAGATCGCACAAGTGAAATAAACTACTCTATCAATTAGTCGTTCTTGTTTGAATTTGAGCCATTGATTTTCTCATTTGAAAAATTCATCCAACAGTTTGCATGATTCCACTTTCCCCATGATTCATTTTTGATGATTTGATATGTATTAGGTGATGAGCCAGGGAGCTGCCACGTGTACCCCTTCATATTCTATGAGCATCGACCATCGCTACTTCCAATTTTTCTTTGGAATCTCATTAGGTGATAGAAATGAAGACAATTATGAGATTTTAATCATTCATCTTGATCGTGGAAGAATCCTAGCCACGAACCTAATCACATCGCTCATCACTCATTCACTTTTCATTAAGTAGTCTCAACTCACGATGCTTCGATCTCATGCAATGGGGAAAAACTCAACCCGTTGGCGGTTGTGGGTTCTCTTTTAGAAAGCATGAAAAAAATAGTGATGGTAACGAAACTAGCGATGGGTTAAGCACTTAACTACATCGCTCATCAGGGGTAGCCTTTTAGTAGTGGCAATGGAACAAGCGATGAGCGATCAAATTAAAATGGTAAGAGATATAGTGTTTCACTTGTTGGAGGTTGAACATGGGACACTTCAAGGAGACATGTGATGAGTGATATATAGCAAGTGGTGAACTTAAGTGATGCTAAAATGAACATGAGCATAAGTTTTTAAAAAAGGGGAAACTCCTAGGCTCGACAGACAACCTAAGCATTGGGGCCAGTTAAATAATGATAATGAATACCATAAGGTGTTACTAATGCAATTGATTACCGGATACAACCGGTCAATAAAAAATTATAAGCCAATAAGATATCAAGGGTACAAATGTGAATAAAAGCTATAAACCCTAAACCCTAGTGGAAACAAGTCATGAGAAATCACATGTTTGACTATGGAACTAATGGGACCAGAAAAATTTTAGGGTTCCACCACATCATACGTAATAAATATCCATCCAAAAATCATCAAGCACTTTCAATATATATAAATTGACAAGTCAATATTGATAAGATCATCATAATATATAACTTAAACAAGTGAAAGTCAAATATTCCAGTAGATCAATAACATATCAAAATGATACATGTATAAATGATATAAGTAAAAAAGATAAATCATGTAACTCAAAATGATACAAGTCAAGATGATACATTTCCAAATGATATATTTCAAAATGATACAACTCAATAATATGGTACTACAGGCCATGAAAATGATGCATATGATAGTAACCATGAAAAGAGGCATCATAATGATATATCAACAATGATCCATGATGCATTCTATATGATAATGAATGTCACTAGCTACTACCAAAAACTACCTCATCATCATCACCACCTCAGTGTCTTCTGTATTTGTGTCATCATCATCCTCTACCATGTGATCTATACCAGAACCAACATATTCTAGATCTATATCCTGAGGATCATCTTGATCTTCTGGAAGACCCGAGTTCTGCAAAAAAAAACCATTTAAAATGAAAAGTTATTATTTATTTCATGCAATAATTTATTTTTCTATTATATCTAATATTACAATATATGAAATGAAACCATAATCATATTGAATCATATCAAAGTGCACATACCATAATAAAATTTCAAAATATTTATAGCTAATGTGTCATTCCAATGATATAAAACATGCAACAATTCTAATAAACTATGGGGATGGTTGAAGCACAACTCTATTTTACATTTATGGTTTAGTTTTTTGTTTGTAAGAAAGCTATGACATACAAAAATACTTGAGCATACAAATTTTAGTTCTTCATGACATTTTTTACTTTGATTATACTATTTTTAAGTGACCTTTTTATGTATATTAATATAAGGCAGCTTCTGAGGTAGTTCAAAGTGATGGCCTTGAACTTTTTCCTCATCTTACAAAGTCTGTAGGAACAGGAATAGGGATCAAATTTTGAGAGTCTGGTTTAAGTTTGAATTCAAGAAATGACAAAATTATCAAGGATGGAATGAATTTTAATGTATCACTTGGGTTTCAAAATTTGCAGTTGTAGATTGGTAACCCCAAAACAAAGAATTATTCATTGCTCCTTGCTGACACCATGGTTGTTAAGGATAAAGGGCCTGAAAATGCAACTGGGGTTAGCTCCAAAATATACATTGATGTTTCATACTCATTTAACGACGATGATGAAGATAGGGAAGTGAAACAAAAACTCAAGGTTGAGATAAATGGAGGAGAATTGGGCATCACCAAGGAAACCTTACGATCTGATAATTAAGAGATGACTAAAGAAGAGTAGCCTCAACAACACCAAGCAAAACTTGCAAGGAAAAAGAATGAGGAGACTACAAGAAGATTGAATGCAGGGGCATTGGTACAGGAGATGGACATGGCTCTTCCAAGCCATCCACTGAGATGGTTTCATACAAAAATGTGGATGATGTCCCTATTTCTAGAGAGCTCGTGATTCAGGTTGTTACAAATAATGATGTTCTGGTACCCATATATGGCATCATGGTTCCATTTCATGTAGCCACCATCAAGAGTATTACAATCCAACAAGATGGAGGGAATTTTGATTTAAGGATAATTTTCAATGTTCCAGGTACCAGCTTTAATGCAAACTACATGCCAACATTAAAATTCCTTAGTGGTATTTATGTGAAGGAAATTTCCTTTAGATCCAAGGATTCAAAGCAGATCAACCATATGGTACAAATGATTAAATCCCATAGATGATTTGTAGTAATGAGATTCTAAAAAGGTAGAGAGAGCTACATTGGTGACTCAAGAGAAACTTCAGCCTTCAAAAATAAAGCCAATTAGGCTGGAAAACTTGTGGATCAGCTAGCATTTGGTGGAAGAAGAAAAATGATGACCGAAACTCTGGAGGCCTGCCATAATGGATTTTGGCATTCAACCATGAGAGAAGAAGAGAGAGATGATATCGTGTATCAAAAAATTAAGCATGCATTCTTCCAACTAGTGGAGAAGGAGATGATTACTTTTCTTCATTTTTCACTTGCATAACCATATCATGGTGGGAACCAAGAAGACCAAGGATGTCCAATTTTATGTGGAGGTAATGGATGTGGTCCAAAATTTAGGAGGGGAAAGAAGGTCAATGTATGATCGTGATGAAATTTAGGAAGAACAACAATATAGGGACATGAAAAATAAAATCAATGCAGAGTTTCAAGGATTTGTCAAGTGAGTAACAGAGCTATGGGAGAAGCCTCATATAAAAAATTTGAACTAGAGTTTGATATACCATTTAGAGAGATTGGTTTTCATGGAGTTCCTTTCAAAGCCTCTACTTTTATTATTCCTATGGTAAACTGTTTGGTAGAGTTGATGGAATTTCCTTTCCTAGTAATCACTATTAGTGAGATTGAGATTGTTAACCTTGAGAGAGTAGGAATTGGGAAAAAGGCATTTGATATGGCTATTTTTTTCAAAGACTTCAAGTGGGATGTACTCTGCATTGACACCATTCCTCAATCTTTGCTCGATGGCATCAATGAATGGTTGAACTCCATGGATATAAAGTATTATGAAAGAAGGATGAACTTGAACTGGAAGCCAATTTTGAAGACTATTACTGATGATCCAGATAAATTTATTGAAGATGGTGGTTGGGAATTTTTGAATATGAAAGCTAGTGATTCTGATTCTGATAATTTAGAAGTCAGATCAAGGATATGAACCCTTTGATGTAGAAGAGGAATTAGAATCAGATGAGGAAGATTCAGAAGATGAATCTCTTGTGGATTCAGATGACAATGAAGAAGAAGATTTTGAAGAGGAAGGTAAAACATGGGATGAATTAGAAGTTGAAGCCAAAAATGGAGATAAGGAAAAAGGAGGTGATTCTGACAGTGAAGAGGAAAGGTGGCAATGAAGTTACTAAAATGATACAACTCATAACTTAAAATGAGGACACTTAAGAGATATTAAAATACCATGGTCATTAATTAAAAGATGCGATGAAAATAAGGCATGAATATCACCCACTGCCCTTTAAGGAAAACAATATTTTTTTCCTCAACATGAAATAATGGGACAATTGAGTGAGATCTATGGCCAACAGAGAAGCACTTTAGAACTCATCATGCGCATCAATAAACAACTCAACACAAGAAATGAAAATTGACATATTAACACAACAATATCCAACTAAGTTATTGAAAATCAACTATTGATACCTTGTTCTCCATCTAGATTACAAAATCGGTCCACTTTTTGCTTTGAAACATTTCCTTTTCAAATTGCATTGGATGTTGGCCATGTTTCTCCTCCTGTCAAAACATGGCACATGGACTAGTTAAACTAATTAATATGCAATCATTTAATTTTTCCTAGGAAATAAAATCATTTAACATATTAAATATACTTACAAATGTATAGATCAAGGCCTGTAAACCTTTCTAGCCACTGTGATGTGTGGCATGAAGTTTTTCAAGCCTAGCCTTGGAGGCCTTGTCCTAAAACATTTACTAATTCAATTTAACTATGCACAAATAAAATTTAAAAATCATTTGATAAATTTGATATAATCTTATGAGAAAATTCAAATACCTGCGTACTCTCCTCACCAAACTTCTTGCATGCATTAGACTTCTCTTCTGATTTTAAAAGCTCTTTCCATACTTCCACACTTACATCAATTGGCCTTTTTTTAGCCTTAGCTTGGGATGGAGTATTTTTATCTTCTTTGTTTGGTTGCACCGAAATCTCTTGTAGTTTTGAGACATTTGTAGCTTTATCTTCTTTGCAGACCAACCTATGCCAGATTCAGTCTCCATGTCATGGATAACTACTTTTTGCAGGTGCATGGGTATCTTTGAGAATGGAAAATGTTGATGGTCTTTGAACTGTTGAAGGCATGATTCCTTCAACCTATTTATAAACATTTTTCTAGCATTTGTCATTCAGAATTCCCCTAAAACCACACTGTATTCTATATTGGTATCATAGCTACCAATGCAAGATGTAAGACATGGTGTGGTGGAAGAAGTCTATGTCCTAGGAATGGTTGGGGAATTGGAATTATTTGCTCCCTATTCCACATTCTTAGAGTTTATTTTTATTGATTGCCTCTTGGATCTTTTTCTCAATCTAGGACTGGTTGGGGAATCAATTGATTCCCTTTGACACGATTGATTTGGTTGAAATGTTTTAGGGGCTTTACTAGGTCATTTTTCTATGTATCTGGAAAGAATTTTCAAGTCCACACCATCCAATTTGTTCACTTCCTCTACCCCCAATATGGAAGCCAGTGGCTCTTTATCTTTGTCAGTCTCATGTCCCTATATATATATATAATAATTTTCTTCATTTAAATTTAGAAATAAAAAACTAAAAACTAAAAATCAAAGAAACAATGGAAACATTTAAAAATATATAAATTGACAATGAATTACCTCATTGTGGCTAGAGTCTGCTCTCTTTTCTCCCTTCCCTCTACTGCTTGAAATTTTGAGGTGACCTAGGGAAAATCAAAAGTTTTCGTCCAGTTTGTGTTATGAAAGTTTTTTTCTAGAAGCTTTGTTCTTTGTCACATAGACTATGAAAATCTCTTGATAATCATTAAAATAACTGAAGTTCCAATAAAAATGAAATATATGAAATTGTGCATTCAATATCAACCATTGAAAAATTGAAATCCCAACCTATCAGAACAACGAAATATAAATTTAGATAAACCCTTTTTTTATCATTGCAACCCAGTTTTTTTTGTATGGTCGCCCTTGCTATATCCTATATAAAATCGAACCCTCATTTGACCTAAATTTTTTAAATTAGAAACCACATGACCTTTCATTGAAATCCCTTTCATCAAAAAAATTAAGGAAATAGTTCACAAAAAGTAAACTCGAGGAAGGAGGCAGTGTAAATATCTTGCGATGAAATAATTTTTTTTATATAATTTTTAAAATCATAGTAATGGGGTTTTAGTTTTTTTCTTTGGTAAATAATTTGCATCAAACAAATTTTAGTTTTATTTCGAAGACAAGGGTTTGGTTTTTATATACATAATGAAGTTGCAGCAAACAAATTTTTGTTTCAGTGCTAGAAGAAACAAGGAGATGATACAAATACCTCTTCCTTTATGGGGAATATTTCCTCCACGACATTAGGCTAATCCCTCAGAGGGTGAACCTTGTGTTCTATGTTCACACCACCCTTCAAACTCACCTCAAAACCTGTGATTTGATATCTTTGCCTGATTTTATTTTCTCTCCACCATTTCCCTACGAGCTACCATTTTTCCATTTTTTCTCCTCCTCCCCGTGGCGCCCTCCTCTCATCTCTTCCTTTAGGTGGGAATTTTTATTTTTATTTTTTTGATTCATTAGTTAGTGTCGACTTTCACCCCTAAATGTAATCTCTTTGGGGTGCCAAAGGTGACACAAAGTGCACCTAATTTAGCGCCTAGTTGTGCCAAGTTGGATAAAATGTTGTCATATAGTTATTAGAAGCACTAAATAAATAGTTTAAAATAAATTTTAGTAATTTATTATTGTTATGAACCATGTGTCTCTTTGATGAGGTAATTATTTCTTAGTTTCCCATGATTTAATTCCTCAATTTTATGGTTAATTTTTATTTTTAATAATTTTTTAAAGGTTGTGTATCAATTACCTATCATTTATTTTTAAAATGTAATGAAATTAAAAATAGAGAAATAATTTTAGAAAATATGGTATAGGCTATTAAAACTCATTGATAAATTTTTTAAACTTCAAAATCTACATAATTCTATTTAGCAAATATGACACAAGATTCATAAGTAATACATTTTGATGTATAAATATTATGCATTTATTTTATGAATCTCATTTCATAACATTTTCTTTATATTTGGACTATGGATTGGGATTTGAGTTTTCATTACATTTGTATTGTATTTCACTCTATAGTATACCAATATCTTGAACATAAAAATAAATATAACATAAAATTATTTGTTTAGTAATAGAAATTATTTCAATTCATTGAAGGCATGTATGTTCTATAGAGGAGATTATATGGTTGAATCTCAAGGGACTAAAGTTGTATACTTTGTTGAGTTATAAATTGAAAAAAAAAAACTTTGAAATATTTGCATACAATAAATTAGTGTTTTTCTTAGCTACATCCCAAAAATGAACCTTTACTTAATTTATATAATAGACTCAATTGATAATAAAAATATTTATAGGTTTCATAAACTAGAACACATGTCTTTAAAATATTTCCTACTATTTATATACTTGTAATGGTGACAAATTCATACCCTTCACTTTTCCCCTTTATTTTGGGCTTAATTTGACTTGTTTGTTCCTAAAGCAATGACTAGTGTGCAAAATGATGTATTTTGCATGGAAGTTGATAAATAAATTGATCCTAAATTTACTTCATCTTCATATGTTACAAGGGAGAAATCATGGTTCCCCATTTTATCTATTCCTTATCCCATGTCAATTTTGTGGGTGCAAAACTAATAGAGGTTAGATTTGTGAACTCATAAATGACCCCTAAACTTTTAAATTTAAATTTAAATGGGCCCATGTTCACCCTATACAACTAGATGAGTCATCTAAAATGTGAAATATTTCAAATTTCATGTTACAAATTTGTATCAAATGACAAACCCTAATTCATTACTATCATCTTAGATATAGGAATTATTGGGGAATAATGAAAAATAATCTATGAGAACTAAATAATTATCATGTGACATTGACATTGCATCAACATCCTACATGTATTGCATGCTTCCTTGTTGTCTTCAATTATTTATTTGTACCATTAAATTAGTAATAGGAGTTTAACTAAAGGAGAAATATCCTAGCCTAAAAAAATCCTCAATAATGTCTATCGACATGACCCCTCTTAGACATAGGTTGTAGACATCAAGATAATAAATTATAGACATCCAATTTAGTGAAGATCTATAGTTAAGGTTTAGTTCTATGTGTAGGTTCATATTTTTATGCATTGAGATCAATTCCATATCCATGTAAGTGTATTAGAATGAAGCATCGTGAATTTTATAGTTTTGAGATAGTTTTTTATAATCCTAGTTATTTTTGCACTAATAAATCACTTAGCAATGCCTAGCATAGTCATATCTTCATTGAACCTAGAGCTAAATACCATTATTTTAATTATTTGATTTTGAGCATTTAATTTAGTGGTGTTATTACTCTCAACTCTTTATCCTAGGTAGGTTATTTTATTTATTCATTTTGATTTAATTAATTTACTTGGGATATTTATGTGAGTCATGTTATTTTTCCTTACATAAATTCATGAACCAAAAATTCTTAAAACAAACTCAGTTTTCATCCTTAGAGTTTATCCTTCTACATTAAGGTTATAAATCTAACATTTTTAAGTAGATATGATTCATTTTATACTTTATTTTGGCTTGGATGCACCCCTTATCTATCTTTCTTTTCTATTGTCTTGATTAGGGTTTGGGAATTTTTTATGTAATCTCTTTGATCCCACTAACCCACCCTTATTTAATGTATTATTGATAGATAATTCATCATGTATTATCATATATATATATATATATATATATATATATATATATTACATATTTTGACATGTTTTTACACTTTGTTAGATCTCATGATTCCATCCTTGATTAGATATCATCATTCCATCCTAAAGTAGGTTTCAATCAAGAATAAGGAATCTAATCTCTAGTTTTCAAAGAGAAAATATCTACAATTTTAATGAATTTGTGGAAGAAGTGTAAGGTAGAGAACCAACTAAAATTATTAGTAATAGGTTTTGTTTCATCTATGATAACAAGGGACCATGGAAGGGATGTTCAGCTAAAATTATTAGTAATAGGTTTTATTTGTAGTCAGCTTGTAAATAAATGTCTTTTTGATGTGAATTTGTAGTCATCTTGTAATCATAAGATTTGAGCTCTAGTTGTCAAGATTTCGCATGTAACCTTTTTGTGAAGAGAAAAATATTGCAATGTCCTATTTTTTTTTCATAGTGTGTCTTAATGAAAAGCGAGTGTATTAACAAGATAATTTCAACAATATTCTCTTGGTGCACAAGTATTATGTGACTATTGTCATTGTTGTGTATTATAGGATCTAGAGGAGGCCATGGAGATAGGATGTGGGCGGCGTAGAACTACTAAATCACAAAGAGGAAAGTGGGTGGAGATAGATATGACAATGAAATCTGCAGATACAATAGAGGTAAGAAGAGAAAGCAACCTCAACCAAAGGAGAAAGGTGTTTATGAATTCACAAATTCTACAACATAGAGGAGATAAAGTCATTTTTTTGTCCATGAGACCTCTGAGGTCAAACTTATTGGTTGAAAATGCATAGGAATTGTGATTAATGTGATTCTATGATCAAGGGAAAATTTTGAAAATTAGGATGGCCAAAACATGATATCAATATGTCAAATATATGACTAAAGTGAGGTTTTGTGTTGGATAGCATATTCGTTGAAATGATATAATTGTTGTACTAAAAATTATTTATTATGTTGTGTAAATTATAGGGGCCAGACAAGGCCATGGAAACATCTATCGTGTCGTATCAAATGAGGACACAACAGATGAAGTGGGACATAAGGTACTCAAATTTTGACAACTTAAGAAAAAATGATATGATGGAATTTTGTGATGCATCCATCTTTTTTCACAGTATTATTGAAATTTATAATGTATTATCCAATATTGACATAAATTAATGCATGTTGTTGATTATTTTAGATGGAGATTGGAGAAAATACAGAGCCTAGGCGTTCAACTAGCAAAAGAACAAGTTATGTATGTGGATGTGGACCTAAAACTGTTAAATCACATAGAGGACAGTGGGTGGAAGAGGATATGAAAATGGATCCTATAAACACAAAAAATCATTGCACTGAACAAGAGGTTGGTTAGGATTATAGTACATGGGATGAATACTTTGAGAAAATTGTTGTTTGTGGATGTTTTGTATGTTGTGGGAAGAAAAAAAATCAAATGAGTGATTGTACAAAGAAATTACATATGTGATGAGCTTCCATTCAGTAGTATGCCTCCTATAATCAATTCAAATCCAATAGGAATTATGGTAAGGAATTTTCCAATTTTATAAAAATAACATGTATACTTCATTTAAACATTGCTTTCTATTATTTAAATAACTATTTTTTTTCTTAATGGATACTTGCAGGATAAAGTTCTTGGTTTAAATTTTCCTAGATCACCGTCTTCCAGCCTAGAGGGAAATGATCATTTATTAGATGATACATCTAACAAAAATATGTGTCAATATACCATCTCAAAAGATGAGGAATTGATGAAAACAAGTAATAGAACAAGAACTGATTTAAAGATGAATAATTTTCTTAAAGAAAAGGGGAAGGTGGACTACATAACCTATGAGAATGATTGTGATGGAGATGATGACTTTCCCCTGAGTTTGAGATCAATTTACAAGGAGACATTTGATCATTGACTATATTGCACTTGGCCTAGTGATCAACAACTACCTAGAGTGTATGAGGTGTTTCAATTTTGGGGATACAACTACATGATATGACCCTCCACATTTCATGTAGTGAATCTAGGCCTCTTTCTTGTACAAAATGTACATGTGGGATCTAAACATAGAAACAATTTAGAACAAACCACTAGGAGATTAATGCCATATTATGGTCCATCATATTATAGTGGTGAATGGAGAAGGCTAGTAGAATATAAGCCTAACATGTCACCATATGGTCTAAATTTGAATATGTATATACATCGTCTCCAATTGGAAAGTGGAAAATAAATTAATAGAGTTAATCTTATGTATATAGATGGATGTGCATACACACACAAAAATACTGGAGGATTTATAAATAGTAGTAAGGGAAGGGACCCTACTGTAAAACTGAATTGTCAATTTTTTGAGGTTATAAATGATAAAGATGGAGATGTGGAAAGAGAGGTTGATAGATTGATAATGGTTAAGGCTATTATGGACCTTACCATTGGGGATGAGTTATTGATTGATTACCCCTTCTTAAAATGCACTCTTGCACGAAAGAAAAGGGAAGAACAAGGTCCCCCTAAGGATGTTCTTAAGGGCATAAAACCAAAGAATAATAAATGAGTGTGGACTGATGTTTTATAAATTATGTTTTATTTAAATTATTGTATAAAAAAGGAAATATATAAAATAATGTTTCATTATTCAATTGATGTATCATGTTAATGCAATTTTTATTTTTATTTTTTAAGCCATATTTGATTATATCTCTTTGAAATTGATACATTTATGATTTATACAATTATTGCCAAACATTAAATAATGTTTTTTTTGTTGATAGGTAGAAGATGTTGATGAAACACATACTAATACCCAAGATCCAACTGAGTTATTAAGATTTGGATGGGATGATCCAAACCATCCTTTAAACAATACCAGGGTGAAAAGAGCAACATTGAATATAATACTACTAGCTGAGAAATGTGAAGAGTTGATGAGATCCACATACACTAATGACATGCCACCTAGCCTTAATGATGATGATTATGATAGTGAAAATGCAGTGCATGAAGAAGGATTGAATGAAATGCTTACATGTTTCTTTGGGGATGGAAACAATGATGAAAATAATGATCATATGGTTGACAATAGTGATGATAGTAGGGGTAATTACCACCAACCTAATGTTGATGATAACAATCTAAAAGACTCCATCAAGCAAGAAGCAAAGACACCCATGTTCAAATCAGGTGCAAGTAGAACCTCAAAATTGGCATGCACATTAATATTATTAGAAATCAAGTCACTATTTGGTTGGTCAAACAAAGGATTCACTACCTACTGAAATGAGTTGAAATATATTTCTCACTTTGCATTGTCAATTGGTGTACATAATTTATAAACATTCATCAAATTCATTTATATTTCTTTAAGGGAATTTTAAAACCATAAATTGTATATAAAAAGTCCTAGTATAGATTGACATATCAAACATGTTCATCGTAAGTCAAACAATCAATTGATTTAATCTCTAGCAATCTTACAGGACACTAAAAGCTAAAATATTCCTTGAAGAAAATGTGTTTCCATCAACTTGCAAAGAGGCATGTCTGTTTTTGGTTTATTTGGGGATTGAATATAAGAAAATTCATTCATGTAAAAATGATTTCATTTTATATAGAGATGAATATAAAAACAAGGTACAATGCCATGTATGCAAAGAGAAGAGATATAATACAAATGTACAAGGTCCTACAATTCCGAAGAAGTTTTTACATCACATGCCAATTATACCTAGAATTCAACAAATGTTTCATTGTAAGTCACTTGCACAATTGATGGATTGGCATGCAAAGAAAATGAGTAAAGATGGATTCATGCAATTTTCAGCTGGCTCCAAAGCAATGAAACACATAGAGGAAAAATGGCCAAGAAAATTCAAAGATGAACCTCGTCGTATTAGGTTTGATCTTGCAATTGATGGAGTGTGCCCATTCTCTTTCCTGAGCTCAAATTATAGTGTTTGGCCAGTCAGATTGATAGTATACAATATTCACCCATGGATGAGTGTTAGAAAGGAGTGCCTTATGTTAACTCTAATAGTTCTAGGAAAATATTAAGTTAAAAACATGGATATTTATCTAGCACCTTTTATTGATGAGATGCAATTGCTATGGAAAGGAATAAGAATGTATGGCATATCATGTCCTCCATCAAATAGGTCCTTCATGTTGTATGGTGTGCTATTTTAGACTATTCATGATTTCCCAGGACTTGGTGTTTGTTCTAGTAAGATAAAATATTTATGTATTTACACTCATAATTTATTTTCATCCCAACTTTCATACTTAGTTTTATACTATTTTTTGATGTTATTAACATTACTTATTTAAATGTAGGGCTTCACACAAAGGGGATATTTGCATGTCCAAGATGTGTAGAACAATTTTAAGGGCAGTATTCTAAATATCTACATAAATTTATTTACGCAAACAAAAGGGTTTTTCTACCACTAGATCATAAGTTTATAAATCGCCTGAAGAATCAATTTGATGGAAATTTTGAAAATTTTATGGGTCTAGGTGATTGGCTTAAGAAGTATGAAGATGTTGAATTGAAAGATTGGGAGGATTCCTCTGATCAGGGTGATTCAATTGAAGAACCAAAACAAGTTGTAGTTAATATGGCAAAAGGAATAAAAAGGAAATCCATATTTTATGAGCTCCCTTACTGGAAGGATCTACTAATATCTCACCTATTAGATCCTATGCACATCTTCAAAAATGTCCTTGATTCTATATTTTGACATATATCAGGCAAAGAGAAGGAAACCTTGTCTTCAAGGAGAGATATTGCTCTTTCGCATACCAAAATTGATAGAAAACATTTGTGGCCAAATAGGGAAAATGAAACATATGCAGAAGCTCCATTGATTTTGACAAAAAAAGAGATAGACCAACTAAAAAATGTCATATGTTGAATAAGGACACCTACTACTTATGGGTCATCATTGACTAAAGATTTTACAATTGATGGACATATCACATGATTTAAAACACATGATTTTCATAATTTTAAGAAGGTATTATATATAATCATTTAACATTTACTGGTAACATTGATTAAGTACTAAATATATTTTGATATTTTTTTGTGTGAGAAAAAATTACTAATGAGATTTTCATAAATGTGTTTGATACCATATCATGCCATTAGCAATTAGGGGGGATTCCTATCTTATAGTTGACTTAAGGAATTCCACAAGTCGATTGTCAACATTTACAAGGTATGTGGTTATATGAAATGTTCATGTGTGAGAGACATAGAGATATTATATTGCATTTTAATTTTTGACTAAAGGTTCATACTAATTTACTATTCTCATATTAGGTGGGTGACCTCCAAGGAGATCCACGAATGTGAAGTACCAAAATGGAAGAAGGAAATTGTGGAAATTGTATGTGTATCTAAGAAGGATCTCCCTACAAGTTTCATGGACCTACAAGTCCATTTACTTATACACCTAGTCAATGAAATTGAATTGGAGGGGGTCATATCAATGAGGTGGATGTTTTTCTTTGAGAGGTACAAGAAAAACATAAAAATATATGTCTAACAAAACCTGCACATCCAAAGGGTTGCATGGATGAAGGGTATGTATTGAATGAAGCATTTTTATTCCTATGTGAATTCCTTGGTAAGTATTTTGAAGATGGGCCACACTTTTTGGATTTAGAACGAGCATCAAATATTATTGATGGAGAAAAACCACAATCTAATGGTGTTCAAGCAGAAATTAGTAAGTAATCAGTGTGGTTGTTTTTCTTGCAATCATTAATGTACCCTATAATTTATTTCTCAAAGTAATAGCATGACATTTGGAGTTTGAAATAATCATGTTGACATGTAATAGGTGTAGATGAAAGTTCTATACTTGACAAGTTCATTCAATACCACATGGACTTTACGAACAAATGGAATGATCTGTATGATAAAAAGAGAGAAGTGTTAGAAGCAAGGAGATAGTTTAAGAGATCGAACCCAAGGAATAATCCACTTCCCACTGATCTAATTGGGGAATGGGGAAAATATTGCACACTAGAATGGGTTACTGAACAAATTCAAAATCAAATAGAAGATGCAGGTATAGATTCAAACATAATAGAAGATGAAATCAACATGTCTAGAGTATGTGAAAGAAAGGTATAGTTGGAATTTTACAAAATTTTGTTTTCTTACAGTTTTGATGCTATTAACTATTTTAATATTTTTCATTATATTTTTTTTCACTAAAATAAATTTTCTTTCATAGGCGAGGAAATATCCAACAATGTGGGCATATGGTTGACATTATCATGTAGAAAGTGTAGATGTAAAGAGATGATCCTTCGATTGTGGCATCATGGTTGACTTCAAGCAATCCAGTTGATCAAGCTCAAAATATAAGAATATAATTGAAGGGAATCTACAATATGTTGGGAAAATACAAGAAATTATGAGTTGGATTACCGCTCTTTTAAATGTTGTATTTTTAAGTGTAGATGGTATGAAGCATTTCAGAGGGCACGAAGACATGATACCCATAGTGGATTTTTTTCTATAGATTCCTCTTCGTTCCTACCAGAGGATAAGGAGCATTTTGTTCTACCAATTCATTGTGAGTAGGTATTTATTTAACTCAAATAAGAAGCAGTAGTGATCATTAATCTATTAGTTCATAGTTTATTGTGAATATATGGTGCAGGGGCACTTGGGGCTTGTTGATGGTGTTTTCTGCACAGCAACAACTCAAACAGAATATGAGATCCTATCTCTCTTGAAAGTTAAATCTCTATGGGAAAAGAGATAACCCCAAGGTCTCTAATGTTAGGTCTTTAATATGAAAAAAAACAACTCAGAGATAATGTGAAAATGCTGGTAATCACAAAGGAACCTTACTACAAGCAAATACTAAAATTGAATTTATCAGATCTAGCAATATGTTAATATTTCAAACCTTAAATTTAACCTAGATAATAAAGAAATAACAAAAGATAAAGGTTTCAGAGATAATGCTAAGACTAATTCTAACCCTAAGATTGACAATGCAAAAGATAAGATGCTCAAAATGGACTGATCCCTCATAAACTACTTTTTGTTCAACCCAAATAAATCTGCAATCTTATAGGAATAGTGCAATCTTCTAAGGTATTAAATATTTTGAAATCATGCATATTCATTCAAGACAACCTTATTGCAATTGAAATGAAAAAACATTCATAATTCAACTAAGAAAAATTTTAAGTCCAAGCTAGCTTTTCAAAGTAGCTAACAGTCAGCTAACTACAAAAAGTATGGGCCAAATATCACTACAAACATTTTAGGCATAAAAACCTAAGCATCACCAAACTATCTAACACTAAACCTAAGCAATTTTAAAGATAGAATATTAGGAACCATGCTAGACAAAACTCAACACAAGAAAGATACCAAATCACAATATCCTTTCTTATATTAAATCACACAAAATGGCAATAATTCCAGTCTTCTATTATAGCACTTGCTTAAAGATAAACCCTAATTACTACTCTTACAATTCACTCAAATGTGAAATCTTCTAACTTTCTATTACTATTCTATATCCTAAAAATGATGCATCATGCAAAATCTATGGAGAACCCCCCAAGATAGGTCGGCCCAAATAAGGTTTTACAATAATAAATGCCATACAATAGGTTGGCCCAAAAGATATTTGAAAATAACATGAAATGTGCAATTTTCACCAATTTCATCCAAGTCGGCCTGGGGTCCCAAGGAACTCAATCCAATGCATGTGAAGGAGGAGGATAAATAATGGGAAGCACAAATTTAGATGTAGCCCTATATAACTACTTCCCATCCTTGTCTTTAGCAAAATCCACTTCACCATGCACTACCAGTAATACTTTGTCCAATTCACCAATAGGTGGCATAGGCAAAACCCTAACTTTCCTTTGAAGAGAGTTGATGTCTTCTCTTGCTTGCTTCACTATACTATACCAATCAGCCCTATTCATTTAGTACATGTCAATGACTGCAATGTAAGTTGCAGAATCATCTAGCTGATGTTCAATAATTGGACCTTCATTGATTGGAGAGTAGACATCTCACCACCACATCCTTAACTTTTCCAAAATGAGATGCTTCACAGAAAACTTCTTTCTCCCTGTCATGATTTCAAAGAGGGAGATACACTTATAGTGAATACCAATCAAAGTGTCCTCAATCTGCTTCCCCTATTTGTGTATATTTTTCAAGGCCCTCTGCCTCACCTACAAAATCTCAAATGATTTCCAAGGCTCTGTAACCCTTGAGAAAGGAATAATTCCATCCTTTACCAGTTGATCTTCAGTGTGCTCCATGATTGTCTTTGTTTTTTGTAGTAAGAGATCTATATCCGCCTTATCTTGGGCTAGCACAGTCTTTAGCCAATCAACCAACCTAATTGCATCCCCTACAGTTGACAAGATGTCCTTGATGGCACCATCTCCCTTTTTCTGAACTCCATGCAACCAACCAATTGTGGCATGTGTAGTACCCTTCATCTTTTCAATATTTGGTATAGTTTCCTAAGGCAAGAAACCTGTGGTAGAGGAGGAAGAACTGATGGATTGCAAGGGTTTCATTAACTCCTACAAGTACCTCTTTAGTCTCTCATTTTCTTTCTCCAACTCATGCTTATTTTGCACCTCCTTCCTCAATCTGCCAATGATCACAACACTGGAACCTTCATACTCCCCAATGTCTTGTTCCATGGAGGCATGCACTAAATCAATGGTCAACACATGATAATCCTTTTTAGTCACCCCATCCCTATCCTTATCAAGAGTAGGAGTAGCAATATGGGCCACCCTATTATTTGATCCATCTCTTTCAATTCTACAAATGACTCTAGCCTTCTTCTTTTTTTACCTTTTTGAATGTTAACCATTAGGTCATCCCAATTGGGAGGAGTGTCCTCCACTATAACCAGTTTTCTATTCAACTCTTTATCTAGCCAACCTGGAATAGTGGATTCCAACTGCACCCTATCTTTCCTATCTTGTTCCTATTGAACACTGGGTGCATCATTTTCATTACTTGACTCTTCAGGGATCTCCCTAGCTGAGTCATCCTTTTCTCTACATTGCTCCTCCCCTACATCCTATTCCAGTGAAGGAATCTAGGCCGATATCTCCTCCTTTTGAGGGGATTTATCCTCATGTACCTCTATAGGCAAATCTGCATAGGCCACCAAAGGAGATTGTATTACTTTATCAATTTTTGTGTCTGCATTATAGAGATCTCCCTCTTGTAATAATTATTCTCCCAAGTCTTTAGGTTCTTCAACATTCCTTGGCTCATCTAGCACATTTCCAATCTCTTGAGAAGGGGGAATGTCCTCCTATTCAGTGACAGGAGCAATCATAGGAACACCTCCCTTTAGTGCAACATCCTTTGGAGAAGGATTCCTTGACCTCCTCTTGTACACTTGTGCTTTCTCTCCTAAACTCTCTACCTCTACCATAGGTGGCTCAACCTCCTTATCAGTCTTGGAAGTCTCATTTTCCTTCTGTGACAATTTCACAAGTCTTCTTTTCTTGGACAAAGGAGAAGTGGTATCCACTTCCTCCTTTTCTCCTTGAGACATGCCTTCTCTTCTTGGCAATGGGCTTTCTGTGTTTCCCTATTTCTACAGCCTACCTTTTCTCCTTGAGACATGCCTTCTCTTCTTAGCAATGGGCTTTCTGTGTTTCCCTGTTTCTACAGCCTCCTCTATATGAACATATTTAATTTTGATTTTGAAATGAGAGCCCACCTTGGCCTTGCCTTTGGGGTCCTATTCATGTAACTCCTCAAAAGCAGAATGAGACTCCAAATCTTCCATTAATTCATAGGTGTATTGTACACCTTCACCCTCCAATTCTAACATTTTTTGCTCAAGCCACAACTTGTTGTACTTAACCATTGGAGTCATAATCTGCTCTAGCTCTGTCTTTTCTTCCTCTAGCCAATCAACTTCTCCAACTGGCTTGTCCTTCCCAGCCTCAAAGATGTGACCCTCAATCAAATTCCCATCCTCTTCAACTTGATCAGGAATTTCCTTTATGCTATATAACCACACTAAGTCCACTAGAAGCCTAGATAACTTCTTCTTTCTTACCTCAAACTCATCACCAAGGTTAGCCCAATAGTCTTCAATATTATCCTTGTGACTAGACTTTTTGCTAGCCTTCTTTTGTGCCTCACTAGTGATATCAAACATGGTCCTTTTAGAATGGAAGGAGAGACCAAGAGTGCTCATATCTTCTTTAGAAGCATGGGTTGACTAGATAGAAGGGCTTATTAGTGACTATATTTAGAGGGAAGTCATTACCGAATCATGTCTTATGTTTCTCCCCTTTCACAATCACACCAAAATCATATATTTGCATTGTGACCTCTAGAAATATAACATGGTCAGCTAGGTACCTTGGAAGTCTATAGGGATCCCCCTGACATCCATCAATTCTTATGTAGGAAAAGGTAGCGAACTCAATGAACCAAGCTCCAAAGCTTTTGATCAATTCCTTGGCCTTGTCTAAAATTCTAGCGCGTTCAACACCCTGTAGCAACCTAGTGATGTACATGGTGAATACATCATTCATTCTCCTATAACTTCCTCCACCCAAGTGTAGTTATGGATACACTTCATAGATCACATCCTACCCAAAAACACCTCTAGTGCTCAGCCCCTTGTATGGGCGAAACCTTAGAAGTGCATACACCAAATAGGAAGTCATGGTGAAGTTATTCATCTACAAGAAATTGTACATTTTCTGATGAATTACTGCGCTTATAACACCTTCCCAATGGTAATCTATACCTTACTCCATTTGAGCAATAACATTAAACATCCAAATCTCAAACACCCCTATACTTTTCAGTCCTACCAACCTGCTAAGGAGTGTGATAGCATCATAATACTCTCTCCTAAATTTGAGCCTGGCCAACTGCTTAGGTAGCTTGGAGAAGTGATACTTGGGCTTCTCCAACCAATAATTGATAACCTGTTGGGACTGAACAACATTCTCCTCATAATGCTTCCTTTCTGAATCCATGTCAAAGTCCACAACATGGGACCGATCAGGCATGTCAAAGGTCCAAGCAATGGATATAGCATCGAAGTTCACCACAATCCTTCCTTGGGGACCAATTATCCTTTGTGTACCCCTCTCACAGTGCTTAGCACACTCCAACACCAACTCAAAACACTATACCATAGAAGGAAGTCTAGCCACATGTGCTAATCCAGACTCTAATGTCTTTCTGGCCAACAAAGGGAGATTTTGTCCTACCATCCCTACCTTAAATTTCTCGTAGTCCCACATTCCAATATTAGTATCAGTGATCCATGACCATATGGAAGTCAGCTTGCTCTCTGGGATTTTACTCTTTATATCCATCTTAACTTTCTTTGCCTCAGAGATAGCTGAACATTTAGCACTTGAATCCCTTGCCTTGACCAACAACAGCTTGTCCTGATCCTTCCTGTGAATAATAAAGACACAAAAATTAGATCCATGATAAGAAAAGTGTCTAAAATCCACATCATACCAACCATCTCAAAGTTTGGGATTTAGCCCACCTCATAGAATCCAGACTGGAGAGGAATTCTGGGGAAATTCGGACCAGGTGGAATCCAGTGAAACACGCATACAAATATTCATATAATCATTTAATTAATCAATATAACCAAGGAATTATTTGATATAACTTAGCTTAAGTTCATTTTATCATTGAATATATAATCATGAAGCAAATTCTTATATAACCATCAAACTCTTCATTCCCCACAAACCCTTGGAAGAATTCGCTTTAGATGAAAATCCTTGAAAATGGCTATAGTTTAAACAATCCAGGAAAATGAAGGAGGTGCAAAATATTCAGGAAAATCTCAAGGGTGACGATTTTTACGAAATCACTACAATTTTATCACTTAAGCCCAACCTCAGAAAAAATGACCAAGCAGCGAACCCCAGGGAAATCTAGAGGCAATGAAAATCTGTGAGATAGGAAAAAATCTGGGTTAAAGTGCATTACAAAGATCAAAGAGGAAATGGGAGAACTCGGGGAATTCCGGTAGATGGGGAATTCCGTGAAGACACTGAAAGCCCAAATACCTACGTTTCTCTCGTCTTCACCCAAATAGATCGAATGATCACAAATTTAAGGACTTGGAGCCTGACACCAACTTGACCTAGACCTTCATGGATCATCTTTGAATTCAGAACCTTCCTCTCAGCAAATTGAGATGGATTGGCCATGCGCTAGGTCAAAAACCCTAAACCTTCCACCATGAATGCACAGAACAGCTTAGGCACAACTTGCTTGCCCGCAAAGATAGAAAGTTTGTGGAAAATACAAGAAAGCTACCTAAGATAAACTCAAAAGGAAAGCTCAAAACAACCACCTAGGAATGGCACCCGAATAGAATGGGAAATTCCCCAGCTTAGAAATATAAAATGCTAGACTAGCAAGACATGAACCCCCAAAATGCCCAGGAATCACGTACATTCAGCAAGCAAGAGCGTAGCAACGTAGAAAACATGGAAGTGCACAAGGAAAAAAAATCCATTAAAAGAGAGAGACGACATTCACATACCATGAGAATAGAGGAATCGAAACCAGGAAGTGAGCAAGAAACCCCAAAGCTTGAGCAAAACGCGAATGGCACTCAGGAAATCCAACTGCACAATTGAATTCACTCCTGAATGCACAATCTAGCAATGACACCTAGGCTCAATCACTCCAAACTCAAATGGCCAGCAAAAAATAAAAATCAAATGGCAAAAAACTTCCCATAAATCAATATAACACTGCCTAAGAATTCTTGCAATCACACATTAATGCAATCGACAAGACAACCCAAACCAAACTCGGGAATCTGACCCAGCAATGGACTTTGAAAAAATCCAGACATGATGGAATTCCACGAATGACCAAAATCCCTAGACTTCAATGAAAAGAAGCGGTCACCAGGCTCCAAAAGAAAACCGAGAAAGTCCGCTCGAGGTGGATTTTCTCGAAAACGATGAAAAACCCGGAATTTACCTGGAACTTTAAGGTTTCCAATATGAATCATAAATGGACCATTCCAACAGGAAAGATGAACATCAAAGCACATGCCCAAGATAGAAAGACCCCAAAAAAGAAAGGCCAAGATGCCAAAATAAAAAAACCAAAAGAGCAAGAATGAGGGTCCCCACTTTCAGTAGGCTGTGTGTGCAAAAACTGCACAACAAATGGTGACTCCACTGGGAAATGCTCTAGAGCATTTCAAGAACCCAGAATCTTTGGTTTCATTCCTTTTATCAGAACATCTATGAACAAAGTTTCAAAAACCACAAGCAAGAAGACCTTTTCCTATACCAGGGTCCAAGTGTGTGTATTTTTATTCATTTCCTATTCTTGAGGTGCAACAGGAACCAAAGCAAGCCTGATCAGGCTACATAAAAGTTCTAATTTCAAAAGCAACCTGGATAGAGCCTCCCTGCCACTCACGTGTCCATAACCCCAATGAGGTTATTGTTGTGACCCTCCCAAGCATAGCTCTACTACCAACCAGGAATCTATAGCCCTAGTAGAGATACTTAAATAGCCTTGATAAGGTGAAGGTTATTTTGATTTTAAATACCTTTTCTTTTGTTTTTCTCTTTTAATTTTTTTTCACAAACCTCTTCTTTCACCTTGTAAGTAATGAAACTTACACTCAAGGATGAAGAACATAGTGGCACTGAAGTAGAATATAAGATTTTTCACTAGGCCAAATTACATAGGAACCGTATGCAATTCTAGAATCTTTTAGTTTTAGTGTAAAAGTGTGAGACCCAAATATATTCCAAAGTTCATCCAAAAAAAGTGACTCTAATTCTAAGTACAAGGGACATCAGATAAAGGAATTCCACCACTTGACTCCGAAAACTGATTAGAGCTTGTAAAAGAAACTTTTAAAACAACCCCAGGTGAACAACTTGTTAAACAAATGCAACAACCCCAAGAAAGCAAGAGACCAAAAGAAAAACAAAATGAAAAATGGAAAGAAAAATCAACCAAAGAAAACCTACTCTAACCAAAGAAAATAAGCAAAGCAGAAAAAAAACCTACTCTAACTATATACAAGGATGAGTTGCAAACAACTCAAGATCTGAAATAATGCTTCAAATACTGCCCATTGACAGGCAACGAGATATCCTCACTAGTGAGGGTTTTCAAGCGAAAATCATTATCTCCTAGAATTTCTAAAATGTGGTAAGGGCCAAGCCAAATTTTATCAAATTTACCATGCTCTCCCTTATGGTCATGGGCCTTATCCTAGTAGAGAACTAAGTCATAAATTCTAAAGGCTTTCACCTGAGCTCTCCTATCAAACCCTCTTTTCACTACGCCCTGATGTTTAGCAAATTTTTCTAGGGCTTCATCTCTTTTCTCTTCAAGGTGTAACAACTCAGCTAGATGGGCTTCACATTTATCCTCCTCATTATAGTATTCATTAATGAACTGTAGGGTAGGGATCTTCAATTGGATGGGGAATATAGGTTCCAAACCATACACCAAATGATAAGGAGAGGTTCCTATAGATTCCTTTTGTCTATTATGGTATACCCAAAGAGCAAATCAAAGTTGAGTGTGCCAATCCTTAGGATATTGTTCTAGTAACTTATGGATGACTATCAAGAGATTCTTATTGGAAGACTCCGCTAGACAATTTCCCTGATGATAGTAATTGGATGCAAATTTAATGATAATTCCATGATCAAAAGCCCAATTAGAAAGTTTTAGTGATACAAATGTAGGACCATTATCACAAACTAAAGACATTGGACAACCAAAATGAAAAATAATACCTAACTCAAGGAAATTGATTACCACATTTGAAGTACATTGTTTATAGGAAAGAGCTTTTGTCCATCTAGTGAAATAATCAGTTATGGTGAGAATATACCTGTGGCCCACATAAGATGGAGGATTAATTGGACCTATGAATTCCATTCCCCATTGGTTGAATGGTTTTACCTCTATGACCGGCTGAAGTGGAAGGGTTGCATGTTTTTTTTCTTATTGGTTGTAGTTAGACATATATAACAAGTCCTCACATGGTGGTGCACATCCTTAAACAAAGTAGGCCGATAATAGTCTACCCTTAGGATATGATTGGCAGTGGATGACACAGAACCATGGCCTATGCCATATCTTTTATGGAATTCAATCATCACTCTAGTAGCTTCTTCCTTCCCCAAACATCTCAAATAGATGTCCTCATGATTTTTCTTGTATAGGACACCCCTTTCATCATGAAACTTCCAATCTTCAAATGCAAGGCTCACCTCTAAACCATACTAAGGTGATCAGGACATTGTTGGTTCAGTAAATAATAAATGATTTCATCATACCAGTCTCTCAGAGATACCTCTTGAAGATAATAGTGTTGAGCTGTGAGGTCAAGACCTGTCTCAACCATTGTCTTCATCAGTCCTTGTCCTCTCACTAATTTCATGGGTTGAATCTCTATATTATATTCTTAAAATATAGTCACCCATTTGGCTCTTCATTCACCTAGCTCATTCTGCATTAGCAACAACTTCACCGCAGGATCAGGAACTATGGCAAAAACCTTATTCCTCAAAATATAGTGTCTGAACTTCTTCACTTCTTTGACCAAAGTGTAGGCCTTCTTTTCCACATTGTGATATCTCAATTTAGCATCCTTTAAAGGAGTACTCATGAAGGCTATAGGATGTTCATCGCCTTGATCAACATTTTGGGTCAACATTCCAACACAAGAGTGATCAAAAGCGAATGAATATATGTAAAAAGGCTTAGCATAATCTAGACTCACCAACACTAGAGCCTCGACAATAGCTTTCTTAATTTCTATAAATGCCTCCCTAGCTTCTGTATTTCATTCTACTTTTAATTCTTTTTTCAACATAGCATTCAATGGCTTCACTATCTCTACAAATCCAGTGATAAATTTCCTAACAAAGTTAATCTTCCCAAAGAATGAATTCATTTCTTTCTTGCTTGCAAGAGGCTAAATCTTCAAGATGGCCTGTATTCGTTTAGGATCAATAGCAATACCTTGTTCTGAGATAATATGTCCTAGTAACTTTCCTTCTGTGACTCCAAAAATGCACTTCCTGGGGCTAAGTGAAATGCCAAACTCTCTGCACCTTTAGAATAATTTTCATAGATATACTATATGATTTTCTTGTTTCTTAGAGAACATTGTCAATTTATCCATATAAATAATCATGCACTTACCAATTATTTCTTTAAAAGCAATATCCATAGCTCTCTGGAAAGTAGCTCAGGCATTGATCAACCCAAAGGCATTTGTCTGTAAGAAAAAGTTCCCCATATTGTAGTGAAGGTAGTTTTGTGTCTGTCCTCATATTGCACCATAACTTGGTTGTATCTAGAATACCCATCCAAAAAGGACATCATCTGAGATCCATTGAAAATCTAAAGCACTTCATCCAGTGAAGGAACTGGATAGTTATCCTTTTCTGATGCTCTGTTCATATTCCTAAAGTCCACACACAATCTGATTTCTCCATTCTTTTTTCTTACTGGAACCAAATTCACAACCCAGGTTGAATGTCTCATTGGAAATATAATTCATGTTGAAAGCAAATTTTGCACTTTCTTCTAAATGATGGGTTCTAATAGGGCATTGATTGGTCTCTGTCTTTGTCTGAATGGTTTGACATTCGACTTCAAGGGAATGGTGTGTGTAATTATTGAAGTATCATATGTCTTTAAATCTTCATAACTCCAGGCTATCACATCATGATATGTGTGCAAAGCATCAATAATCCATTTTATTTCCTCTGGAGTATATACCTTACCAATAAAGACGTTCTTCATGTCAACTGGTGTCCCCATATTATAGGTTTCACAATGGTTGCTGAGAGACACCCTTTTTAATTTTTGTTACTGATCTCTTATCTTATCCAAATCAAAAATTCATTCAAGCTACACCATACCTTTTGGGATAGTGTTGGTCTTCAGGTTAATGATTCCTCCCAAGTCCATTTCTGCCTCTTGAGGCTCTATCTCATCAATAAATTGAGAAGAAAACACATCACAACTTGTAATAAAATCTAGTATATGCTTCTCATCTTCAAATACCTGGAAGTTGGTAACGTTGTTAGGTACTGAAGGTACTGGAGTGAGTTCAACTATAAACTTCTTCAATCCTAAAATTGATAAAGGTTGTAATGTTCTAGCAACCTGTTCCATAGAGTCGGCAACTTGATTCCTACTTCGAGGGATCAACTGGATGTTGAAAGCATCAAATCCCTTGATAAGATCCCACACTCTATGCCTATAATTAGTCATTCTCCTATCAAGGCATGAATACTATTTCCTCACCTACTTGACTACCAACTTGGAGTCTCCAAAAACCTACAATATCTTAACCTTCTTCCTTTATTCCATTAACAACCCATGGATCAAAGATTTCTATTCAGCAACATTATTTGTACATTGAAATTGGAGTATGTGAGCAGCAAAATAATTCTTACCTTTAGGACTGATCAATTCAAACCCTGCTCCAACACCTTGCTTAGATTTGGATCCATCGAATATTAACATCCAACAACCATCAAGCTCTAGTTGCCTTAATTCATCTTTCATTTTATTGCAAATAGGGGGCTTCTTAGGAAGCATTGGGCTTTTACCCTTATTATTATCTAACTCCTTCTGTATTTTGAGTCTAACAGTTGGAACTGGGTTAATGCATTTTTGTACCTACTCCACTGTAGCCTGACATAAGTCACACTCCAACTCAGAGTGAGGAGAATCATGGACTTGACACCAATTTGGGAGCAACAACTCTTCAAAATTCATACTCCCTCCCAGCTGGATCTGATTCTCCGTACATCTCTGGATGAATTCATGAAATTTATCCAGCAAACTAAGTTGCATATCCTCATGGTCATCCATTTCATCTGCTTGTTCAGTCAATGTTCCAGAACCATTGATCTCTGATATGAATTCATCTAAGAGGCCCTACAACATAAAGATCTCTTCATTGTCTAAGGTTGATACATCCAACACATAATTCCCCATGCTGACCTCTGACACTAATACTTCATTTTAAATATTTCAATATTCAGTGATTACGTACTTCATTCTGGGTTATCTTTCTATCCTGATCTGATTTGGAACTCCTTTCCATGGTATCCACATGGGAGAATGGTCTATAGATGTATATCCATTCAATGCCTTGGAGAAATACCGACCTAAAATCAAACCATAGGTATCAAGAATATCAACAACCTGAATATTGATCACCTATTGCACCCTTGGAACTGATGCAAGCTATGTGGGTATCATGTTCAATTCTCCTACTATACTTACCTATGTCTTGTCCAATTGAGTGACCTTATTTTGAGAGGCTATAGGGGTAATACCTAATGCCTTACAAATAGCAAAAGGCATAACATTTGTAGATGGCCTTGAATCCAGAAGATAATTATGCAAATTTTTCCCAAAGATACGAACATAAATTAGGAAAGGAGGGGTTTCCATCTTGCCTTGAAACAAAACAACTGGGTGTCAACTTGTGTAACTTGACCCTTATCTTTATCTCTCCCTTTTTCTATAGGTGGGACCTGACCTCTAGATGCCTGTGAACTAAAAGATCTGGCAACAACTTCATTGGTAGTTACTCCCTATGGTTTTGTGTTCGAACTGAATGACCCCAAGACTGCATTTCTAATAACAGTAACTCTTAATAACTCAAAAGTAGAAAGACTTACCTTTAATTTCTTGAATTCTCCAGTCACATATTCACCCAATTGCTCCACACTCATATCAGTGTGGGTTTCCTTGTAGCCACCAACTTGTTTGTCCTTTGAAACTTCAACATTGTTTCCCTTTGACAAGTGCTATGCTGGCACATGAGGGTAAGGTGGATTATTACTAGCTTGCGGATCTGGTGGAGTAGTAAAATTGTTGGGAGGGATAGAAGTAGTGAAGGGGCCTCCAGCCTGTGGACTCCTGTTAGGCCTATTCCTCAAATCATATTTATTTGTTGGTTGCTGGAACATCTGAACTTCTTCAACACCCACTTCTTCCTCATCTAAGGGACCATTATCATTCTCAATTTCCTCATTGAACAACTGAGAGATCTCATCTTCATTTAACACCTACTTTGCCTCATCATCTAGGTCACTAGACTCTTCTTCAGGTTCATTTTCCTCACCTTTTGGGAATGGGGCATGATTAAGTACCAGCACTGGAGAATCATAGGGATTTGAGGGCACAATCTTCTAACTACTGGAATTTTTCTCAACTTCATACTAGAAGATGGAAGCAGCGGTCTGAAACTCGGTGCAATCTAACTCAGAATGTTGGCTTGTCTTATGGAGCCAACACCATCTAGACAAAGTTGCCTCTGCCAAATATACACCACTTGGAGGCTTCTCTTGAGTAGAAGGGTGATCCAATGGAATGGGAACCCCTCCATTATTAGGTCCAATAATCCATGGCCTATTCTTCCTAGGTGGTTGCCTCCTATCGAATCCTTGTCCACCTTGTTGATTTCTATAAAAGTTCTGGCTAAAGCCTTTTCCTCTGTCATAATTTTGATTCCTGTCAAAATATTGTTCTCTATCAAAGTTCTTGTTCTCTTTATTGTAATTAGATTGCATGTTCCTCTAAGCAGCCTGAAGTTGGCTATTCTAGTTTCTCAAATAGGTTACCTCCATATTCAATTTCTTCACCTGCTCAGATAACTCATCCAACCGCTCCTTATCCAAACCATTAGGTAGTGCTAAATTCGTATTACCAGGAGGGTATCCAAGTATTCCTCCAGAACCAACAACCTGATTCAAAACTTCTAAATTCTACAAGTATGTAGGGAAACCAACCTATTGTTGTGGATGAAGGGGTTGATTGGCCCTTTGCTGAGGATAAGAGGTCATTGATAAGCTTGATTTATTGGAGGACCTGGATGAGGGACCAAAGGCAATTAGGGTATTGGATTCACTATGGGAGCATGATTAGTTAAAGCTTGGTTGAGATCTTGGACTTGTCCAGGGTGAGCAGTAGGTCCTAAGGATGGCAGAGGTCCTGATAAATGTTGCCTCAAGTCTGTGCTGACCTTAACAACCTCTATATATGCAGTGAGCAAGGTAGTTGGAGGATTATTCCTCCACTTAAGGAATGTGGTTGTAAGGTTGTCCAGGGCTTCAAAGTAAACTTCTAGGGTAGTTGCATAGTCTATAGCATAAGGTGCCTGGAGTCTAGTGTAAGCTCAGTGGAATCTATCATTGAATGACCCTATAGGCTCATTAATCTCCCTCTTAACTCTGGTAAATTGCATGTAAAGCTCATTTGTGCTAATGAGAATTTAAACTTCTACAGAAATCCAGTCTCCAGTTCAACCCAATTATTGATAGAGGTAGCAGGTAAGTGGTTATACCAATAAAATGCCTCTTCCCCAAGGGAATAAGGGAAAATCCTGCATGCAACATCTTCATGATTAATTCCTCTATACCTGAGACAGGTCTAGAAAATCCTAATATGCTCCTCTATCGTCCTATTGGGATCATGAGTATCAAATTTAGAGCAAAAATACTTGGGATTCTTGGGCATGACATGGTAATTATTGAAAGTCAATAGAGATGGGTTGTTGGCAAGGAAAGCCATTGGTGGAGGTGGGGGTGGTAATGGTTGATTTATGGTTGGTTGGGGCTACGGAATAGGAATTCCTTCAGAATCAGATAAAGATGAGGATGATGGGGATGATGGAAGTGGTTGAGTAGATGATGATTCTTCCCCTCTTCTGGTCCTTCTTGACCTAGTAGGGGCTTGCAGCTCTTGAAATTATTCCCCTCTTTGAGTAGATTTGGTTCTCCTTCTAAGCATTTCAGGAGAGATGGCGTTTAGAAAATGCTCCATCTTCTTATTCAAGGCCCTCCTTCTAGCACCAATATGTTCATGGTGTTTTTTGCACAACAACAACTCAGAAAGAATATTATATCCTATCTCTCTTGAAAGGTAAATTTCTATGGAAAAAGAGATAACCCCAAGGTCTCTAATATCAGGTCTTGACGATGCAACAAAACAACTTAGAAATAATATGAAAATTTTGGTAATCACAAAGGGACCTTAGTATGAGCACATACTGAACTCGAATTTATCAAATCTAGCAATATGTTAATACTTTAAACCCTAAATTTAACCCAAATAATAAATAAATAACAAAAGATAAAGGTTTCAGAGATAATGGTAAGACTAATTCTAACCCTAATATTGACAATGCAAAAGATAAGATGCTCAAAATGGACCAATCCCTCATAAACTACTTTTTGTTCAACCCAGATAAATCTGCAATCTTACAGGAATAGTGCAATCTTCTAAGGTATTAAATATTTTCAAATCATGCATATTCATTCAAGACAACCTTATTGCAATTGAAATGAACGAACATTCATAATTGAACTAAGCACAATTTTAAGTCCAGGCTAACTTTGCAAAGCAGCTAACAATCAGCTAACTACAAAAATTATGGACTAGAGATCATTGCAAATATTTTAGGCATAAAACCCTAAGCATCACCAAATCATCTAACACTAAACTTAAGCAATTTTAAAGATAGAATATCAATAACCATTCCAAAAAAAACTCAACACAAGAAAGATACCAAATCACAATATCCTTTCCTATATTAAATCACCCAAAATGGCAACAATTCCAGTCTTTTGTTACAACACTTTCTTGAAGATAAACCCTAATTACTACTCTTACAATTCGCTCAAATGTGAAATCTTCTAACTCTCTATTACTATTCTATATCTTACAAATGAGGCATCGTGAAAAATTTATAGAGAACCTCCCAAGATAGGTCGACCCAAATAAGGGTTTACAATAATAAATGCCATACAATAGGTTAGCCCAAAAGATATTCAAAAATAACATGAAATTTGCAATTTGCACCAATTTCATCCAAGTCGGCTTGGGGTCCCAAGGAAATCTATCCAATGCATGTGAAGGAGGAGGAGAAATAATGGGAAGCACAAATTTAGATGTTTCCCTATATAACTACTTCCCATCCTTGTCTTTAGAATAGTCCACTTCACCATGCACTACCAATAAAACTCTGTCCAATTTGGCAATAGGTGGCATAGGCAAAACCCTAACTTTCCTTTCAAGAGACTTGATGCCTTCGCTTGCTTGCTTCACTGTACTATCCCAATCATCCCTATTCGTTTGATACCTATCAATGACTACAATGTAATTTGTAACATCATCTAGTTGATGTTCAGTAATTGGACCTTCATTGATTGGAGAGTAGACATCTCGCCACCACCTCCTTAATTGTTCCAAACTAAGATGCTTCAGAGAAAACTTCTTTCTCCCTGTCATGATTTCAAAGGAGATACACTTATCATGAATACCAATCAAAGTGTCCTCAATCTCCTTCCCCTGTTTGAGTATATTTTTCAAGGCCCTCTACCTCATCAATAGAATCTCAAACCATTCCCAAGGCTCTGCAACCCTTGAGAAAGGAAGAATTTCATCCTTTACTAGTTGATCTTCAGTGTGCTCCATGATTGTCTTTGTTTTTTGCAGCAAGAGATCTATATCCTCCTTATCCTAGGCTAGCACAGTCTTTATCCAATCAACTAACCTCATTGCATCCCCTATAGTTGACATGATGTCCTTGATGGAACCATCTCCCTTGGTTTGATTTCCCTGCAACCAACTGACTGTGGCATGTGTAGTGCCCTTCATCTTTTCAAGCTCTGATATAGTTTCCTGAGGCAAGAAACCTATGGTAGAGGAGGAAGAAATAATGGATTGCAAGGGTTTCATCAACTCCTGCAAGTACCCCTTTAGTCTCTCATTTTCCTTCTCGAACTTATGCTTAGTTTGAACCTCCTTCCTTAATCTGCCAATGATCACAGCATTGGAACCTTCATACTCCTCAATTTCTTGTTCCATGGAGGCATGCCCTAAATCAACGGTCTACACATGATAATCCTTTGAAATCAACCCATCCTTGTCTTTATCATGAGTAGGAGTAGCAATATGGGCCACCCTATTATTTGATCCATCTCTTTCAATTCTACAAATGACTACGACCTTCTTCTTTGTTTTACCTTTTCCAATGTTAGTCATTAGGTCATTCCAATTGGGAGGAGTGTCCTCCACTATAACCAATTTTATCTTCAACTCTTTATCAAGCCAACCTGGAATAGTGGATTCTAACTGCACCCTATCTTGCCTATCCTATTCTTGTTGAACATTGGGTGCATCATTTTCATTACTTGGCTCTTCAGGGATCTCCCTAGTTGAGTCATACTTTTCTCTACATTTCTCCTCCCCTACATCCTATGTTGGTGAAGGAATCTTGGCTGGTATCTCCTCCTTTTAAGTGGATTTATCCTCATGTACCTCTATAGGTGAATCTACATAGGCCACCAAAGGAGATTGTATTACTTTGTTAATTTATGCCCCTGCATTGTAGAGATCTCCCTCTTGGAATTCTTCTTCTCCCAAGTCTTTAGGGTCTTCAACATTCCTTGGCTCATCTGGCACATTGCCAATCTCTTGAGAAGGGGGAATGTCCTCCTTTTCAGTGACAAGAGCAGTCACAGGAACACCTCCCTTTAGTGTAGCATCCTGAGGAGAAGGATTCCCTGACCTTCTCATGTAAAATTGTGTTTTCTCTCCTGAACTCTCTACCTCTACCATAGGTGGCTCAACCTGATTATCAGTCCTGGAAGTCTTCTTTTCCTTTTGTGACAATTTCACAAGTCTTCTTTTCTTAGACAAAGGAGCGGTGGCATCCACTTCCTCCTTTTCTCATTCATCTTTCTCAGCCCCTTTTTCTCTTTGAGACATGCCTTCTCTTCTTAGCAATAAGATTTCTTTGTTTCCTTGTTTCTACTACCTCCTTTGTATGAACATATTTAATTTTTATTTTGAAAGGAGAGCCCACCTTGGCCTTGCCTTTGGGGTCTAGTTCATGTGACTCCTTAGAAGTGGAATGAGACTCCAAATCTCCCATTAAGTTATAGGTGCACTGTACACCTTCGCTCTCCAATTCTAACATTTTGTGCTTAAGCCACAACTTGGTGTACTTAATCATTGGAGTCATAATCTGCTCCAACTCTATCTTTTCTTCCTCTAGCCAATCAACTTCTCCAACTGGCTTGTCCTTCATAGCCTCAAAGATGTGACCCTGAATCAAATTCCCATCCTCTTCAACTTGATCAGGAATTTCCTTTACGTTATATAACCGCACTAAGTACACTCGCAGCCTTGATAACTTCTTATTTCTTACCTCAAACTCATCACCAAGGTTATCCCAATAGTATTCAATGTTATCCTTGTGACTATACTCTCTGCTAGCCTTCTTTTGTGCCTCACCAGTGATATCAACTCTAGTCCTTTTGGAATGGAAGGAGAGACCAAGAGTGCTCATCTCTTCTTCAGAAGCATGGGTTGACTAGATAGAAGGGCATACCTCATTAGTGCCTATCTTTAGAGAAAAGTCATTAACGAATCTTGTATTATGTTTCTCCCCTTTCACAATCACATCAAAATCAAATATTTTCCTTGTGACCTCCAATAATATAACATGGTCAGTTGGGTACCTTGGAAGTCTATAGGGAGCCCTCTGACAACCATCAATTCTTATGTAGGAAAAGGTAGGGAACTCAATGAACCAAGCTCCAAACCTTTTGATCAATTCCTTGGCCTTTTTTGAAATTCTAACGTGTTCAGCACCCTGTAGCAACCTAGTGATGTACATGGTGAATGCATCATTCATCCTCCTATAGCTTCCTCCACCCAAGTGTAGTTTTGGATATACTTCATAGATTGCATCATTCCCAAAAACACCTTTGGTGGTCAGCCCCTTGTATGGGTGAAACCTTGCAAGTGCATACACCAAATAGGAAGTCATGGTGAAGGTATTTATCTATAGGACATTGCACATTTGCTCATGAATTACTGCACTTATAACACCTGCCCAATGGTAATCTATACCTTGCTCCATCCGAGCAATAACATTAAACATCCAAATCTCAAACACCCCTGCACTTTTCAGTCCTACCAACTTGCTAAGGAGTGTGATAGCACCATAATACTCTCTCCTAAATTTGAGCCTGACTAGCTACTTGGGCATCTTGGAGAAGTGAGACTTGGGCTTCTCCAGCAAAGAATTGATAACCTTCTGGGACTTAAAAACATTCTCCTCATAATTCTTCCTTTTTGAATCCATGTCAAAGGCCACAACATGGGACCGATCAGGAATGTCAAAGGTCTAAGCAATGGATATAGGGTCGAAGTTCACTATAATCCTTCCTTGGGGACCAATTATCCTTTGTGTACCCCTCTCATAGTGCTTAGCACACTCCACCACCAACTCATAACACTTTATCTTAGAAGGAAATCCAACCACATGTGCTAATCCAGACTCTAATGTCCTCTTGGCCAACAAAGGGAGATTTTGTGCTACCATCCCTGCCTTGAATTCCTCATAGTCCCACATTCCAACATTAGTATTAGTGATCCCTGACCATATGGAATTCAGCTTGCTCTCTAGGATTCTACTCTTTATATCCATCTTAATTTTCTCTGCCTCAGAGATAGTCAAACCTTCAACACTTGAATCCATTGCCTTTCCCTTGCCATGCCCAACAATAGCTTGTCTTGATCTTGCTTGCAAACAATAAAGACACGAAAATTAGATTCATGATAAGAAAAGTGTCTAAAATCCATATTATACCAACCATCTCAAAGTTTTAGATTTAGCCCCCCTCACAGGATCCATACTAGAGAGGAATTCCTGAGAAATCTGGACCAAGCGGAATCTAACGAAACGTGCATACAAATATTCATATAATCATTTTATTAATCAATATAACCAAGGAATCATTTGATATAACTTAGCATAAGCTCATTTGATCATTGAATACATAATCACAAAGAAAATTCTTATATAACCATCAAACTCTTCATTCCCCACAAAACCTCAGAAGAATCCGCTTTAGATGGAATTCCTTGAAAATGGCAATAGCTTAAACAATTTGAGAAAATGAAGGAGGTGCAAAACATTCGGGAAAATCCCGAGGGTGAGGATTTTAGTGAAATCAATAAAATTTTATCACTTAAGCCCAACCTTGGAAAAAATGACAAAGCAACGAACCCTGGGGAAATCCAGAGGCAACGAAAATCCACAAGATAGGAAAATCCAGGTTAAAGCGCATTACAAAGATCAAAGAGGAAACGAGAAAACTCGGGGAATTTCGGTAGATGGGGAATTTCGTGAAGACACTGAAAGCCCGAATACCTACGTTTCTCTCATCTTCACCCAAATAGATCGAATGATCATGAATTTAAGAAACTGGAGCCTGACACCAAATTGACCTAGACCTCCAATGGATCATCTTTGAATTCAGAACCTTCCTCTCAAAAAATTGAGAGGGATTGGCCATGCCCTAGGTCAAAAACCCTTAACCTTCTGTCGTGAATGCACATAACAGCTCAGGCACAACTTGCTTGCCCGTAAAGATAGAAAGGTCATGGAAAATACAAGCAAGCTACCAAAGATAAACTCAAAAGGAAAGCTCAAAACAACCACCTAGAAATGGCACCCAAATAGAATGGGAAATTCCCCAGCTTAGAAATGCAAAACTCCAAACTAGCAAGACATGAACCCATAAAATGCCCAGGAATCACTTACATTCAGCAAGCAAGAGCGTAGCAATGTAGAAAACATGGAAGTATACAAGGAAAAACAATCCATCAAAAGAGAGAGAGACAAAATTCACATACCATGAGAATAGAGGAATCGAAACTAGGAAGCCAACAAGAAACCCCAAAGCTCGAGCAAAACGTGAATGGCACTTAGGAAATCCAACTGCGCAATCGAATTCACTCCCGAACGCACAATCTAGCAATGAGACCTGGGCTCAAGCACTCCAAACTCAAATGGACAGCAAACAATAAAACTCAAATGGCAAAAAAATTCCCATAAATCAATATAACACTGCTTAAGAAGTTGTGTAATCACACATTAATGCAAGCGATAAGACAACCCAAGCCAAACCCGAGAATCTGACCCAGCAATTGACTTCGAAAAATTCTAGACATGACAAGATTCTGCAGATGACCAAAATCCCCAGACTTAATGAAAATTAGTGGTCACTAGGCTCAGAAAGAAAACTGGGAAAGTCTGTCGAGGGTGGATTTTCCCGAAAACAGTGAAAACCTAGAATTTACCCAGAACTTTAAGGTTTTCAATATGAATCATAAATGGACCATTCTAACAGGAAATATGAACATCAAATCACATTCCCAAGCCAAAAAAAACCCAAAAATAGAGGCCAAGATGCCAAAAGAGAAAAACCAAAAGAGCAAGAATGAGGGTCCCCACTTTCAGTGGGGCATGTGTGCAAAAACTACACAACAGGGCTCACCTTTGAATTTAGGATGTTTTTCATTTTAATTTATGTGGTCATGTTTTAATAAGGTCCAATGGACCATTTCAAATTGGATTGTAAATGTTTAATGGTCAAACCATGTCTATTTGTAAGCTTGGTGTACCTAGGTGTTGATTTGGAAAAACTACCATGGTGTAACCAAGCATGGGAAAATGTGGTCATAATGGTTGTACATGAGTTAATTTGGTTTTTTAAGACTTTTTAGGAATGTTGGAAGTCTTTTAGAGTCTTTGTGTTTCTTGATGCCATGTGATGGAAAAATTATAAAAAGTTGTCAAAATTTGTTGAGCAACTTTGATGACATCTTTATTAAAACATTGTAAAGCACCTCTCCAATGGCTAAAAGGTTCAAAAGTAATTTATCAAAGTTGGGGAAGGTTGGAGAGTGTTTACATAGCCTCCTTTGGGACCGAGGAAGGTTTGGTGGTTTTTGTTTTGGAAGATTAATGAAATAAAAACTCTATTTTTCCTTAATTCTCTTTATTTTCTTTGATTTCTGTGTTTGTACGGAACTTCAACAGACTGTACGTGAAAAATAATCCCATGGATTGATAGATGGAAGAGTCTTATCCAATTTTGTGGTGGTCTTAAGAAGTTTCATCATGGTTTGAGGGAGATTTGGTCATTTTTCTAAAAGAGGGTCTGAAACCCTACCAAACCAGGGTTTGGCCACTAGAATGCATAAAACTCTCTATTCCATCGTGGAAAAGGAATAAAAATTTGTGGAATGGTAGATTTGGGAGTTTTATTTATGTTCCAAGTGGTTTCAAGTGGATTAATGGAGTTTTGGGTGAGTTCCATGATGAATTAGGCTCAGCATCTCTATGTGACAAGCCTACAAACTGAACTTTGGAGCAAGAAACTTGAAAAATGTTGTGTGTTCGTGCAAGAGTGGTGGTATAAATGTGTCAAATAGGTCTTGGGGAAAACTAAGGAACTTTCTTAATGCTTTAGGGGTGTTGGGGTGTGCCTAGGTAGTTTGGTTCTTCCACTGTGCAGGCCTAATTAGACTTCCTTGTGACTTGAAGGTCTATCATTTGAAGCATCTATTCTTGTGCATTTGGAGACTTCTAGAGGTACATGTTGGGTGCCTGGAAACTGAATTTCTTGGTCTATTTCTTGCTTTAATCAACATTCATTGGGACTATCTCAGTTGGACAAGGCTACAAGGTTGCATAGGCCTGTCTTGAAGCGATGGAGAAATGAGGATTCCTAAGTGTAGAGTTAGGTTGTTGGCCATTTTCTTTCCATGGTGAGAGTGTTCTAATCATCCCCAAGTCCTTTAGCTTTGTCTAGTTGATAGATTCCATGTGGATTGGTTGAGTTTCTCTATTGAGTGAAATGAGGATTGGTTTCTTGGTTGGGCTTATTTGAGAGAAGTTGTGTCACAATTGTGTTCGGTTTCCCCACCACTCTGCATCAAAGCGGTATTAGAGCCAAGTCTGATTTTGGAAAGTTTCAAAGAGATTGTGAGTAGTTGGAACGTGAAGAAAAATTCTCCAAAAGGTGGGTTTGTGGTTGCAAAGGATTTGAAAGCCTTGAAAGAGAAGGTAGAAGCATTGGAATCCAGAGAAAGGAGAAGAGTGGCTACTAATGAAGAAGGTACCTTAGAGGAAGAGGTAGAGGGTGATGAGGAAGAGACTCCACCTGTAGAGGAAATGGCTCTTGTGGAAAGGAGATTCCTTGGTGCTCTGAAAACCATCAAAGAAGATTCCTCTAAAGTTAATATGGATGTTGAGGCATTACTAGAGTGGGTAGATGTCTTGAACAATTATTTTGAGTACAAGGAAATGGTAGAAAGCAAGAAAGTTAAGTTTGCTAAGACCAAGTTGAATGGGTCAACCTTGATTTGGTGGAATTATCACCAAGGAGAAAGAGTGAAAGAGGGCAAGAATATGATTACTTCATGGGAAAGAATGGTAAGAATATTGAAAGCACAATTCCTCCCTGTAGATCATGAAGTATAAGTGTTTAAGAAATTGCATAACTTAAAGAAAAAGGACATGAACATGGCAACCTATATAAAAGAGTTCTGTAAACTTTGTATGAGGTGTGACCATGTGGATAATGAGAAAGAGAAAGTGGCCAGGTATTTGAATGGCCTAAGGTTTGTAATCCAAGATGAGATCAGCCTAATGACCCCTAATACAGTGGAAGAGTGTTTCCAAGTAGCATGTAGGGCTGAGGAGAAGTTGAGAAGAAAGAAAGAGAAGGAAGGAAGGGGTAGAGGTAGAATTTTTAAGGGAAGAGGTAGCTTTGGTGGTAGAAATCAGTCACAAAAACCACAAGGGGAGTCAAGTGGAAGTTGAGAGAAGATTCAAGAATCAAGAGGAGGTTTTAGGGGTAGGAGATCTAATGGAAGAGGCTCTAATTCCTTCTCGGGTAGATGTTTTAATTGCAATCAATTTGGGCACCCAGCCTTCAAATTCCCTAAGAAACGAGATTCAAGCTCTCAAGGTGGGGATAGGAGAAACCAATTGGTACAAGAAGAAGATACTCATAGTGTGTACTAACCTTCCAGACCTATTGATCCTGAGTTTGGAGAAATTTTGATGATGAGGACACTTATCAAGGTGTCAAGTGCTAAGGAGCCACCACAGAGGAAGTCTTTGTTCAGGACCTCTTGCAAATCCCATGGAAAGGTATGCAAGGTAATTGTATACTCAGTTTCTACTGAAAATTTAGTGTCCTTAGAAATGGTTGAGAAACTAAAACTAAAAAGAACTCCTCATTCCACACCATATAGAGTGTCCTAGTTGAACAAAGGTCAACAAGTGCTTGTAAATGAACAATCATGGGTATAATTTCAGATTGGGAACTACCAAGAAAAAATACTTTGTGATGTTATCCCCCTAGATGCTTTTCATATCCTTTTAGGCCACCCTTGGAAATATGATAGAAGAGCACAACATGATGGTAGAAAAAACACTTACAAAATTGAGAAAGATGGAGAGTTATTCACTATGAATCCCTTACCGAATGAAAGTATGGAGAATCAACTTGGGTCTAGTATCATGGTGGTAGGAGAGAAAGATTTTTTTCAGACCTTAAAGGAAGGGGGATGTCAAGGGTTTACCTTGATTGTTAAGCCAAAGAGTGGGTCAGTTTTGTCTACAAAGAAAGAAGAACCTATTCCTAGTGAATTCCAAACTTTGTTGGAGAAGTATAGTGAAATTGTGGTGGATGAGTTACCTAATTATCTACCTCCAATCAGAGATATTAGTCACCATATAGACTTGATACTAGGTGCTACATTACCCAATAAGTTTTCCTACAAGATGACCCCTGCTCAAAATGAAGAGATAGCAAAACAAGTACAAGAACTATTGGACAAAAGCCTAGTGAGGAAGATTTTGAGCCCTTGTGTTGTCCCAACCATGTTGGCCCCTAGGAAAGATGGTAAATGGAGGTTATGCACTAACTTTAGAGCCATAAATAGGATAACCATCAGATATAGGTTTCCTATGCCATGTAGTGCCTCTCATGTTTTGATACTTTGATACTACTTTGGTGTGTGTGTGTTTGTTGATTATGTTCTAATGCATATTTGATACTTTGTTTGACATATTTTCCACCATGTGGGGCATGGCAGACAATTATTCTTATTTTCTTCTGATAGTTGGACTTATGTGTGGGATACTCATGTTATGATAATGTTATTTTGTGAGTTATATTGATGATGTGATACATAGATTTTGTTTACTGTATTTGATTCCAGTGAAGGAGATGGGTTGGCATCGCTTATCCGTGAGTGCCCCGCCTCATCGTAACTCTCCTTCACAATGTGTTTGACTATGATTTATATGCATATGTACATTTTTTTGACGTTTTATGTTATGCAGGAATGCAGGTACCAGATGTCGACTCCACCCGCATTGTCGGGTCTGAGCGCATCCTACATACCCAATGGTTGATGTGGTTAGGGAGTTGGTAAAAAAGTACCCACGACTATGTCAGTGGTTGGTCCAGTGGTGTTTCATGGCATATCAATACTTGTTCGTGTGGGTATGGTTGTAAATTGAATCATTTTATTTCATGAGTTTTATAAGTGTGTTTATGGCTTGGTCTAGTGCTTTATTATTTAAATTAAATGCTAGTCTATGGTGCAAAATATTAAATTAATTAAAGGTTCAATGTTGCTTATGATATTAATACTTTGAAAAATTATGGTGTACATTATCACTTTTATTGTTATTTTAAAATGTGAAGCTAACCTTTAATTTAAATCATTAAATTAAATAATACAATTAGAGAAATTATTATGGATTATTTTAAAAGAAATAAAGTAAAGGAAATCATTATCATATTTGTTTTTATTAGAAAAGGTTATTTAATAAAATAAATTTTAAACTTCAATGATAATTAAGTGAAATGTTGTTTAAAATTATTATTCATTAATTGTTTATTTTTCAAAAAGTTAATTTTATTAAAATATTTAAAGGCATATTTTGGTGTAAATTAATTATGAAGATTCTTCTTCCAAAATTGGAAAATGGCAGAAATGGTGGGTTAAGTGGAATTTGCATGGGAAAGTTGTCGAAAAATTTATGACAACTTATGATTTGGCTTTTCTGGAAAAAATATATTTCCAAATATTGATTTTTTGAAAAAAGCAAGAGAGAGGAAATGAAAAAAATGTCTGCAACTCAAAAATTGTTGAATTTTTTTTTTAGGATTAGATAATCTATGTGGTTTTTCGTCGATTTGATTTTAGATTGCACTAGGTTTGGTTATCGAATTTGTTGTTGTTGGGGTTCGAATCTCTAGTTTTCGAAGATTTCATCTGGCTGGAATTGCACAAATCATCCTCAAATCGAGCTTTACATAGGATTTTGGGTAATTCAAATTTCATATTTTTCATCTCTGTAAATTTAGTTTTAAAAAGAAGAAACGAAAATGTGTTTGGGAAAATCCTCTTCCTTTGTAATTTTTAATTACCTACCTGTAGATTTCTCCTTCCTCTTTGTATTTTATTTTATTTTTTGTTGAAATCTCGATCTTCTCATCTTTAAAACTCTGGAAACCTCTCTCATTTGAGAACCCTCTCGTTCCCTGTATTTTTTTCCCCAATTTATTTATTTTGGAGGTTTTTGCATCTCCTTTGTTTTACTATTGTTGTTTTCATAAAAATATGATGGATACTATATATATATATATTTGTTAAAAATTATATTAAAACTCTATTTTGGATTGGGCATCGTACGACGAAATGTGAAATATATTGATTGATGGGTAGGTTCGTATTTTTTAGGGGGCTTTGTCTTTATTTTTTGGGTATCGCTATTTTATTGTTTGGGGGTGGGGAGTTATCCCCCACCGGTCCCCCCATACACGGAGGGAGCGTTGCCGATGGCAGTGCCCTCAACAGATATGTGGAGGGAGCGCTGCCAAAGTCAACACCACCCCCATGCTTGGGGGTGGCTGATTGGCTATGAAGACATACCAGCGCTCCCCTTCAAACCATCTGCAGCCTCTATAGCCTATGCGAATGTTGATCTTTATTTTTTATGTTCGGTTTTATATATATATATATGTAGATATATATATGCATATATATGTATATACATATATATATGTAAATATATATATACATGCATATATACTTATATATATATACATAGTGTATAGGCAGGAAATGTGAACAAATAATGGAGAAATAGAAATGAATTATTTTTTTGAAAAAATTGTATATATGATGAGAAAATACTAAATTGTTTTAAAATCTATTTGAAAATGTCTTTTTAATTTAATCTGTATGAAGAGATAGAAAAATAATTGCATTTTGAATATTACTTCAGAATTTGATTTCATTATTTTCCACTCAAACTATACTGTGAAATATCTGAATAGTTGTTTAAAATAAATAAATATTATAATCATATTTTTTGAACTTAATAGATTAATATCTTAAATTTGTTTTTTTTTACTTTGAACTGATTTTTAAAATAAAAACTAGATTTCCATTATCTTAGAAAAATCAGAAATTAGAATATTTTGTGTGGAAAAGAATTAAAATCAAAAAATAAAATATAGTTGAAGAATTGAAAATTAGTGAATGATTTATAATTGGTTTTTAATAAATTAAGTTAGTATCTTTAATTTTTTTTTTTAAGTTTATTTTATTATGTTTATATAAATAATGGAATTGTCATTGTTGTTCTTAAATCAACTTTTTAACAAGTTTGTTAACTTAGATATTTGATTAATGAATTATTGAAAAGTAGGAAGATATTTATTAAATTGGTCATTGTACTTGGGTTAAATAGAAATATTAGTGAATTTCCTTACTTTGAGTTTAACAGATGAAAATGGTCATTTGAATGAGACTTGGATGATTTATTATTTAAATGTCTTATAGTTAATGATGTGGTGTTAATTAATTGAATGTGACATCTTAGTGTGTCTTGTGTGGATTTAGTGTTATCTCTAGAGGTTAGGGAAGGTGTGAACATTTTTCTATGGTTGTATCTTTTTGGCTTATGTTGATAACATGTGGGAATTTGTGGGTGGTACCCTATTGTGAGTTATGATTATTTTGGTTGAACATTGTGGTACTTGTTTCTTGGGTTTGGTTTTAGGGAAACCATAGGGGAGAGTGGATCTTCTTGGGTCCAGTGTACAAGTGGTCACCCTTGTAAGAGTTTCCCTAATTAAAGTGAAAACCTAATTAATTTACTTAGTGGGTTGGGTTAGTTATCACATAACAAGATAAAATATACACCTTAGCCCTGTCGTTAGCGGTCCCAAAGGCTAAGGACAGGTGGGAAGACCTGATCGGTAAGGTCACTACCTTGTCTTCATGAAAGGTAGATGGCCCCACATGAGTCACCCTATGGGGCAGCACCTTGAAATAGGATGTCTGGTTAACCATAGATGGAGGTGGCTCCTAGATTATAGGTATTCTGGTGAATCCATGAAGGCCATGTGATGACACTCTCCCATTGTGCCCCTTTGTTTCCCTTGTTTCTTGTGCCTCTAGATTTGTGTTAGTTTTTTATTTACTGTTGATGTTTATGTTGTTTCGTGGGTTTGAGTCTTGTGTTGTGAGTCTTTTATGTTTGAGTTTGTGGCAGAGGGTTCTTTCTTATCGACTCCTTGCATGGGGGGTGTTCCTTTGGGTTCACACTGTCGGGTGTAAATGTGCAATGCACCCATTGGGTCCCTAGTTGTGATCATGGCGTGGATGCAGTTGTAGTGTTCTCAGAGCTCATGCAGAGGAGATTGTACCTTTGAAGAATTATCTTTCATTATTGTACTTTTGTATTATGATTGTACCCTTCTAAATCTTATAAGGGAAGTGGCCTTGTAATGTAACTTGTTTTTATATTGTGTTGTATCTATGGAAATATATTCCACATTTGTAACTTGAACTCTGAAGATGAATATAATATTATGTGATTTATGTTTATGCATTTATTCTTGTTGTACGTATATCATGTTTCATTCTCATTTCTTTCTTCCGCTTTAGTAGTATCATTTATCGTTAATTCTTGGGTTCATTTAAGTAACACACCATGTACCCCATAGGATTAGGTTAATTATTTATGTTATATCTATGTTGTATAAATTTTTATATGTTTCATTGTGTAATTGTTATTTTAAAAAAAAATGTATTTGTTGTAGTTGTCCTATGGGGTTCGCATGGCGAGGCATTACATGCCAAGAATGGAGGATATTATGGATTGTCTAGGAGGGGCTTGCTATTTTTCAAATATTGACTTGAAAAGTGGGTATCATCATATTAGGATTAGAGAGGGGGGTGAATGGAAAACAACATTTAAGAGTAATGAGGGTCTCTATGAGTGGATGGTGATGCCCTTTGGCTTGTCCAATTCCCCTAGTACCTTCATGAGATTAATGAATGAGGTATTGAAACCATTTATTGGAAAATTTGTTTTGGTTTATTTGGATTGAATTCTTGTGTTTAGTAGGTCCAAGGAGGAGCATTTGAAGCATCTTGACATGGTTCTAAGGAGATTTCATGAAGAGAAGTTGTTGATCAACTTGCAAAAGTCTGAATTTATGAAGGAGAAGTTGGTGTACCTTGGGTTTGTCATAGAAAAAGGTAGTTTAAAAATGGATCCATCAAAGGTTGAGGTCATTCTCAATTGGCCAACACCTAGGTCAGTGGGTGATGTGAGGAGCTTTTATGGCCTTGCAAGATTCTATAGAAAATTCATAAAGAATTCTGGTCACATTTGTGCACCAATCATAGACACAATCAAGGGAGATAAGAAGAGTAAGTTCCTATGGACCAATGAAGCAAATGAAAGGTTTGAATACTTGAAAAGAAAGGTATCATAACAACCTATCCTTTCTCTTCCTTATTTTAACAAATTTTTTACTATTGAATGTGATGCAAGTAGTCAAGCAATAGGTGTTGTCCTAAGTCAAGAGGGCAGGCCGGTTGTATTCTTTAGTGAAAAACTAAATGAGGCTAAGAGGAAATATTATTCATATGATCTAGAGTTGTATGCTATGTTCCAAGCCTTAAATAAATAGAGGAACTAGTTGTTACCAAAGGATTTTGTAGTATTCACTGACAACCATGCACTTAGTTTCTTGAATGGACAGGAAAAATTGAACCAAAGGCACATGAAGTGGGTTGAATACCTACAAGCATAAACTTTTTCCATAAAGCATAATAAGGGACAAGAAAATGAAGTTACAGATGCCCTTATTAGAAGGGTCATGATGGTTCAAGAAGTCCAATTGCAAAGTGTGGGGATAGAAGCCCTTAAAGGTATGTATAAGGAAGATGAATATTTCAAGGCTATTTTTTATACATGTTCTCAATTTTATGATGATTTTCATAGTGAACATGTTGATTATGTTTTGCAAGATGGTCTATTGTTCAAAGGGGCTCAATTGTGCATACCAAAATTTTCTATGAGGAAAAACTTGATAGCAAAAAAATACTGTGGGGCTCTTGCAAGCCATTTTGGGCTTGACAAAACCTTGGAGCAGGTTAGGAGGTTTTACTTTTGGCCTAAAATGCAGGTGGATGTAAGGAGATTTGTGGATAATTGCACTGTATGCCAAATATCAAAGGGAACTACTTCAAATGCTGACCTATACCGACCTCTACCAATCCCAAATAGACCTTGGGAGAGCATAAGTATGGATTTTGTCTTAGGACTACCTAAGACTCAAAGGGGAGTTGATATTGTTTTTGTAGTGGTGGATAAGTTTAGAAAAATGGCACACTTTATTCCTTGTAGGAGTACTAATGATGCCACTAATATTGCAGGACTATTTTTGAAAGAAATTGTGAGAATCCATGGCATTCCTTTGAGCATTGTGTTAGATAGGAACTCCAAATTCATTGGTCACTTTTGGAGGACCCTATGGAAGAATTTAGGGACAAATTTTCAATATAGTTTTTCCTACCATCCTCAAATGAATGGAAAAATAGAGGTTGTGAATAGATCCCTTGGTAGTTTTTTAAGTTTCCTAACAAAGGAGCATGGTCTTCAATGGGATTTGGTGTTGCCCCAAGCAGAATATGCTTACAATGACTCCAGAAACAAGAGCATAGGTAAAAGTCCCTTTGAGGTGGTGTATGGAATGAGCCCAAGGGGCATATTTGAGTTGAGAGATGTGAAAGGAATGGAGAGGAAAAGTGCAGAAGGAGAGGAGTTTGCAATAGCAATGAGGGATATCCATGAACAACAAAGAGGTAATCTCAAGAAAAGTGTGGACAAATACTAAGAGAGGGTATTTTTGAAAAGAAGGAATGTTCAATATAAGGTGGGAGATCTGGTTCTTGCACATCTGAAGAAGGAAATTCTACCTAAGGGAAGATACACCAAGCTTCACATGAAGAAGATAGGCCCTTGCAAGACAGTTCATAAATTTGGGCAAAATGCCTATAAGATAGCACTCCCCCCTAGAGTTGCTATTTCTCCTATATTTAATAATGTTGACTTGTACCCCTTTAAAGGATCTTTGGATGCAAGTATTGGTGTGGAGACTAGGGAAGATTGGGTGTAGGACCTTCTACCATCTAAAACTTTGAAACTTGAAGCAATCCTAGACACTTAAGAGGTAAAAAGGACAAGAAAGAAGGTATATAATGAATATCTAGTTAAATGGAGGGGTCTACCACCTGAAGATGCAACTTGGATGAGTGAAGAGGACATCAAACATCATGGCACTTTTTTGTAGCAACTAATCTCATGTGGTACTTGAGATTTTCTCCACCCCGAGAGTATGGTGCAGGGGCACCCAGGGTTCACCTTTGAATTTAGGATATTTTCAGTTTTATGTTGTTTTTTCATGTTGTAATAAGGTCAAATTGATCATTTCAAATTGGATTGTAAAGGTTTAATGGTCAAACCATGTCTATTTGTAAGCTTGGTGCACCTAAGTTCTGATTTGGCAAAACTACCATGGTGTAACCAAGCATGGGAAAATATGGTCATAATGGTTGTACATGATTTAATTTTATTTTTTTAAGCCTTTTTATGCATGTTGGAAGACTTTTAGAGTCTTTGGGAGTCTTGATGCCATGTGATGGCAAAATTGTAACAAGTTGTCAAAAGTTGTTGTGCAACTTTGACATCTTTATTAAAAATTTGTAAAGAACCACCCCAATGGTTAAAAGATTCAAAAAGTAGTTGATGATAGTTGGGGAAGGTTGGAGAGTGTTTAAATAGCCTCCTTTGGAGTCAAGGCAGGTTTTGTGGTTGCTGTTTTGGAATATTAATGAAATAAAAACTCTATTTTTCTTGAATTCTTTGCATTTTCTATGATTTTTGTGTTTGTATGGAACTTGAATGTACTATACATGAAAAATAATCTCATGGATTTATAGAGGGGAGATTTTACCCAATTTGGTGGTGGTCTCAAGAAGTTTCATCATGGTTTGAGGGAGATTTGGTCATTTTTCTGAAAGAGGATCTGAAACCCTACCAAACCAGGGTTTGGCCACTAGAATGTATAAAACTCTCCATTCCATCGTGGAAAAGGACTAAAAATTGGTGGAATGGTAGATTTTGGAGTTTTATTTATGTTACAAGTTGTTTTAAGAGGAGGAATGGAGTTTTGGGTGAGTTTCATGATGAATTGGGCCTGGCATCTCTATGTGATAGGCCTGCAAACTTAACTTTGGAGCAAGAAACTTGCAAAATTTTATGTGTTTGTGCAAGAGTGATGGTATAAATGTTTCAAAGAGGTCTTTTTTAACACTAAGGAACTTTCTTAAGGCTTTAGGGGTGTTGGGGTGTGCCTAGGTAGTTTGGTTCTTCCACTGTGCAGGCCTAATTAGGCTTCCTTGTGGCTTGAAGGTCTATCATTTGAAGCATCTATTCTTAGCATCTGTTCTTGTGGATTTGGAGACTTTTAGAGGTCCATGTTAGGTGATTGGAAATTGAATTTATTGGTCTGGTTCTTTCCTTAATCAACTTTCATTGGGACTATCCCGATTGGATAGGGCTACAAGGTTGCATAGGCATTTCTTGAAGTGATGGAGGAATGAGGATTCCTAAGTGTAGAGTTAGGTTGTTGGACATGTTCTTGCCATGGTGAGATTGTTCTAATCATCCCCAATTCCTTTGGTTGTGTCTGGTTGATAGATTCCATGTGGAGTGGTTGAGTTGTTCTATTGAGTGAAATGAGGATTGGTGTCTTGGTTGGGCTTATTTGAGAGAAGTTGTGTCACAATTCTGTTGGGTTTCCCCACTGCTCTACATCAATGTATACTGTAATGTATAAAAATGTATCCTTGGACATTTTTATGCTTATTTTGGCTTTTCTTATGGATTTTGGCCTGATTTTGCCTAGATTTAATGTTGTAATGTGGCCAACACATTCACATTAGGCCTTGAACTCTTGTAAATCAATAAAAACCTTATGATGTCTTACAAAGGTGTTGTGAAGTGTTGTAACACACTTTTACACTTTTTTAGGACCTTTCTAATGTATTTCACCTAAATCACCTCTTTTTATCATTTACCAAGCCTTATTTCTAAGTGTTGCAAGGAGTTGTAACAAACTCACACTTTTCTAGGCTTGTCATCAATAATTTGACCCTTTCTTATGTTTAAATGGCCCCTTAATACACTTGTAGGTCATACTTAAAAGTGTTCTTGACTTGTTAAACATTATTAAATGCACATTAATTCCTAACACCCAGTAAAATTGCCTTGGTGGGACCAAGTCGCCACTTGGGGCGACTTAGTCCCATTTGGCTCAAAAATCAAAACAAGTTCAAAATTCTAGTGGGTTTTTATTTTCTAAGACCCAGGCTCGGCCTATGATGTGGTATTTTCAGGAATTGGGGCATAAATGTGCATAAATATGAGGTTTTGCACTCATTTTGGGGTCTTATATTGTCTTATACCTTCTCTTCTCTCTTGATTCATTCATCATTCATTATTATTCTCAAGCAAGCTAGGGTTTTGGCATTCTAAGTCATCAAGAAGCATTTAAGGGAAGATTCTTCAACCATTGTTGTAGAAATTCAAGATCTATCATCATGGAAAGTTTTGAATTCCTTCATTTCATGTTCATGCTTCATCTTATTTCTTCATTTTGGTTTAATTTCCTAAAAGGGGTTTGACCAAAGAAAACCCCCATGCCCTAACATTCAACATTTATCTTTCTTTTTTTGTGTGTTTGTAGATTTAGGTACTTTGAAGGCTTGAAGATGATTGAAGAATAGATTGCAAAGTTTTTGAAGTCATATCCTTGTTGGCTAGGGAAAAACATCCACAAAAAGTCACTTACAATGCCAGAAATCAGGGTTTTGTATCTGGATACTTGGAGGAACAGAAAGTGTAGACCGAGAGCTTCAAATTCCACTTTCGAATTTTTAGAAAAGTCAAAGAGGACTAAGTCACCATTAGTAGAAAATTAGTCCCACTGCACATGTTTTTTAGAGATTTATGTAGATTCATATACCCATTTGGCTGAAACGGGCTTTAGAATAGTTTTCTCAATCTAGGACTAAGTTGCCCAGAATGGTGAATTAGTCCCAGTAGGCCTAAATTCTAGAATCAACAGCATTTCTTGTCTTCATTCAAGTCCTCAATACATTTCTAGGTGCACATCTTCAGTTCTACAATTTTTTATTATGTTTCATAGACATTTCTAGGCCATTTAGTTGTGTTTGCATACTACATTGTTTTTTCAAACATTCTATGTTTTCCAAGTTTACACTTGGTGGTGAACCCCCTTTTATCAGTTTTCAGCCCCTAGAACTCTCCCTTTGACATATTTCAATCCTCTTTGCATTGAAATCTCAAGGGTTTGGTCTTGAATGAAGTGTAGTTCTTTGTCCTTCTCCTTTTAGGTGCAAAACCCTAGAGGTGTAAGAGGTGATAGAAATCTGCGGTTCATATACATGTGTTTATTCAATAAAATTGCTATAACATGTGTCTAATATATGTATGTTGTTCATGTGTAGGTATTTTTCTATGAGTATATTTTGGACCCGAAATGGATATTTTTCATACATTATGATCCAAGATTAAGGCATGTATTTGACGATGCATTAGTGGATACTAAGAAAAATAATGATGGCCAACAAAATGAGAGAGAGGGATCAGAGAACATAGAAAAAATTGGCATCCATGATGATTTTGAAGATGGTTATGTTTAGGCACAAGAAGACAACAATCCAGAGTTAGATCATGTTATGGAAGACAACAATATGGATGGTATAGAAAATGATGATCCAAATACATTTGGTAACAATATAGATGGTCTACAGTCAAATTTCAATGATGATGAAGATGATGCAGGTCAAGATGAGGATGGTGATAATATTAAATACTTGAAAGAACATATGAACATTGACAATGATACACTGGATGACATTGTAGTAGACAATAATGTTAATGAACAAGACTTTTAAATTTTCAGAATTATTTGCAATCCATGTTTAAAAAAGGATGATCCTTATGGTCTAAACTTTGAAATGCTTCAATAATATTATTTATGTCGATACAAATTACCTATTACAATATCCTTAAATTGTTCAATCTTTGGTATGAATTGTTGGCAGAAAAAAATAGGATTACTTGGATGATTCTTCCATTCATTTTGTATCAACATATGTTCGTGAAGACAAAAAAGTTAATAAAATATTAATGCAAGTAACTCACAATTATTTAAATAAGCAGCTTTGTTAACTTTGTTATTTTTAAATAGTTTCCATTTTATGTTGAACATAATTTTGAACATGTAACTGAAAAATCCACAGTAAATGCTTTATTGTATCAGCATATTCATTCACATAAGCATAGTATTGAGGCTCAATAATTGATAATCATTGAAATATAAGAACAAATAAGTATGGAAAATATAATAAAAATACAAAATGATAACACAGTCATGGAGAATCTCTGATAATAAAATGTTTTATTTCATTCATAAGCTCAAAAGTTAACTGAAAGGATTTTTAAATATTCTCTCTCGCCATAACCCAGTAAAATAGTCACATACAACAAATGTGTCTAGGAAAATCATATAGATTCAAATAATTCAAGAGAACCACTCTAGAGATAGCACTAAGGGTTGATGGATTATGGTTGAGGGTTGAGGTTTGATGTTTTAAGGGTTGAGGGTTGAGAAATTAAGGGTATAGGGTTTAAGGGTTGAGGGTTGATGGATAAGGGATTAATGTTTAAGGTTTGAGGGTTTAAGGGTTGAGTCTTGAGGCTTGAGGCTAGTTGAGGGTTTAAGGGTTTAAGGGTTGAGCATTAAGGTATGAGGGTTGATGGTATATGGATTAAGGGTTGAGGGTTTAAGGGTTGAGAGTTGAGGGATGAGGGTTTAAGGGTTGAGGATTGAGGGATTATGGTTTAAGGGTTGAGGGTTGAAGGATGAGGGTTTAAGGGTTGAATATGATTGAGGAATTAGGATTGAAGGGTTGAGGGTTGAATTTTGAGGGTTATAGGATTGAGGTATTAGGGTTTAAGGGTTGAGGGTTGAGACTCAAGGGTTGAGGGTTAAATGGTTAAGGTTTGAAGTTTAAGGGTTGAAGGTTGAGGGTTATAGGATTGAGGGATTAGGGTTTAATGATTTAGGTATTAAGGGTTTAAGGGTTGAGGGTTGGGGGTTCAAGGATGAGGGTTTAAGGGTTGATGATTAAATTTTAAGGGTTGAAAGTTGATGGTTATAGGATTGAGGGATTAGGGTTATATGATTTATGTATTAAGGGTTTAATGGTTGAGAGTTGAGAGATTAGGGTTTTAGGGTTGAGGTTTAAGGGTTGAGGGTTGAGGGTTGAGGGTTGAGGGTTGAGGGTTGAGGGATTATGGTCTAAGGTATAGATTTGAGGGATTAGGGTGGAGGCTTAAGGCTTGATGGTTTAAGGGTTTAAGAGTTTAGGGATAGAGGGTTAAGGTCGGTTGAGGGATTAGGATTGAGGGTTGAGGGTCAAGGTTTTAAGGGTTGAGGAATTAGGAATTAAGGGTATAGAGAATCATTCTTGATCTCTCCACTCATACCTTTATTATTTTTAATCAAAGTTTATATAGATATTACATAATATCAACCATAATCTCTAAGTCATTAACCATTAAACTATCTAACCCCTAAGCCCCAAATCCCTTATATTTTGACCCTTAATCCCTTAAACCCTAACCCCTAATCCCTTAACCCTTAATCCTTGCTAGATCAGAACAATTAGGCACTAAAAAAGGCTCTAAAGAAGGCTATAAAGTAGGTGCTAAATTAGGCACTAATTTTCACCTAATTTAGCACCTACTCATTCTGATTGGTGCAAAAAACACCAAAAATAGTGCCATATTGATAAATAGCACTAACATTTTCAAAAAATTGGAGAAAAATACATTAAAATAGTGGGTGGAAGCAAAAAATGAAGCGAAAAATGGATCCAATCATAGGGATTTGTTGTAGTGCACCCCATTTATTTAAGGAATTTTTTCAAAAAGATCACCACCTTGTCATTGCTACCTTGTAGGAAAACTAATAAAAGGACAATATGAGAACAATATAGTCAGAGTTAGAGTTTAGATTTTTAATTTTAAAAAATGCATTTACACATTACTAAATTTAGGACGCTAATTAAAATGGTATAAAATGCAAGACGACATAGCACAAACATACATTTTTAAAGAGATCAATCAAACTAATTTTTTAAAGGATGTATTGCTAGTGGTTAATCATTGAGTAAAAATATTCATTCTCACAAAGGTATGCCAAAATCAACAGGATAAACGGTAGAATGAGGTGATGAATAAAAAATCAATTATTGAAAATTGACTACTTAATCAAGTGGACCAACTTCTATTGACTCAAACAATGAACTCACAACCAATGAAATAATAGAGAAGTCACTTATCTATAAGTGGGGTTAGAAGGAATACTGTTTGAAATATTGAATATAAGGTAGTGAGATTTTTGAAAAAATCCTCTAAGAAATGGGGTCTCATGGTGATGTACAATTCTCTCTCCCTCTCTCTTAGGTCTTTCCCTCCAACCCCCTCTCTCTTAGGTCTCTATCTCTCACTCACTCCCTCTCTCTCACTCCTCTCTCTCACTCCCTCTCCCACTCCATCTCTCTCCTACTCCCTCTCTCTCCCTATCTCTTAGGTATCTCCCTCCCACCCCCCTCTCTCTCAAGTCTCTCCCTCTAGCACCCTACCTAGGTAACTCTCTCTCTCTCTATCCCTCCCACGCTACCCAAATAAGTCCATCTCACTCCAACCCTTTCTCTCTCACTCCCTCTCTCTCCATTTATCTTGGGTCTCTCCCTATCTTGGGTCTCTCCCTCCCACACCCTCTCCCTCTCTCAGGTCTCTCTCTCTCCCACTCACTCCTCCTCCCTCTCTCTCAAGTCTCTCCCTTGGCACCCTACCTAGATAACTCTCTCTCTCTCTCCCCCTCTCTCTCTCCCTCTATCCCTCCCACCCTACCTAGATAAGTCCCTCTCACTCCAATCCATTCTCTCCCACTCTCTCTCTTAGGTCTCTCCCTCCCTCTCTCCCTTCTCTCTCTTAAAATTATCCCTCCCTCTAAATACATACATATAGGCATACATACATACTTACATACATGCAAGCATACATGTATACATATGTACATGCAATCTTACATACATACATACATACACTAATACACTAATACATACATACATATACATACACTGATACATACATATAGACATACATACATACATAGAGACATACAGACATACAAACATACATACATACATACATACATGTCATACAAGCATACATACATACATACAAACATTTAATACACTGGAATTTAACACAAAGCAAGACATAATGATAGCATGTTATAATGCGCTCATGTTATGTCTTTCTTAGGCAACTCTTGAGCACAAATGCATAAAATATGTCAAAACCATGAAATAATGTGAGTGTGTTATAATGCGCTTGAGTTATTTCTTACTTTGGTAATCCCCAAGCCTTAGGCTTGGTATTTGATTTGGATTATCAACCAAAAGGCTTGGAGTGTCTTCCCAACATCCAAAGATATGTTTTTGCATATTCTAAAAGATTTCACATAATCATGTACATGCTAACTGTCAGGTTTGCACATGTTTCAAAGTTGAACAAATCAAACAACTGGGTATTATTAGGCTCTCTCTTAGCTATTTAATGATGTAATTTTTTTCACATTTTGACAATGTTGAGCCTTTCATCTTTAATTTCCTTTGTTTGTGTGTTTGTTTTTGGCAAAACCTCTATTTGGTAATTTTTTCATTATAAATTAACCATTATTCAAATTTCAAATAAATTACATTTTTAGGAACTAGACTCCATTCTACAAATATTAAAAAAGAAATAATTTTCAATTAGTTTTCAAAATTTATAAGGGTAGCACAACCAAAATTTTGTTTTTCAGAATGTGTCCACTTTGAAAATTAGTAAAAAAATCTAATATTCATTAAAAAATTATTAGAAAAATCGGGCATAAACTACACGTTGTTAGCTAATTTATCACTGAAGTGATTTTAAAAATACCAAAAAAAAAACCTTTTGAGAGAGTCACTATGTTATGTTTATTTGACAAAAACAACACCAATTTTTGTGGCTCCCTCTTTTGAACCCCTTAATCTCTACCATTTAAAAAAAAAATAGTAGTTTAGAAAGTAGATTCGGAGCACTACGATCCTTATTTTTGTTGCATGTAAATTTTTTGAGCACGTAACTATCCTCAATTTCACATCCAAGGTCAATATTTCTTGATTTCAAAAAAAGTGGCCACTTTAGACCCCTTTTTGGCCCGCCATATTTTTGCACTTACCCCTAACATGAAATTTAAAATAATTCATAATTTTGTCAACTCATAATGGCTAGTAAGGAGAGGAGACATGAGAAAACTTATATATTTGAATTTAAAATCTTAATGTTAAAATTGTGTGCAAAAAGATAACCTAGGTGGTGAATAACTATATGTAGAGTTAGATCTAGATTCTAGGGATGGTTGATGATACAGACAAGCTACAATAACATTATTTTCTAAATTCCATTAAAAATATCACCAAATTACACATTAATAAACTGTCTATAATACCTATAGATAATTTAATTTTATTTATTTTAATATTTTCAAATTTGAAAATTCAAGTCTTTAATTTAAATTTTTTGAATTTTTTAAATATATTATTTTTAGTAAATTTAGAATAGAATATAAATTAAAACTCTTTTACATATATTTTATCAATTATTTAATTTAACATTTTTTTGCTACTATAGCTATGTTAGATACTTATGAGTTGCAAAAAGGAACATTAAATCTTGAATTACTAGTAATTATGAGATTCACTAGATCCATCAATGTTCTAAAATATTTCAATGCATTCTTATATTGATCAACCCTAGTTACAAAACCAAATTAGGGCACCTATCATCAAATTTGACACCTTCCATTGAGCTATTAGGAAAAATGGAGAAAGAACCAAATACCATAATGATGCAACCATCCTATTATATGTGAACCAATGTCTAAAGAATGCATATATCAATGTAATCCAAAATATGCATTTATAACCCCCAACTAGGAGAGGGACTAAAAAACTAACTAGTTAACTATCTACTAAATTAGAGGACCAAACACAAAAAACAAAAGTCCACAAAAAGCTAACTATCATGGTAGAGTAGGGGAACAAATTACATGGCCCTCTTGCTACTCCTTAGGGCACTTGCATATTTTGCAACCATCATCATGAACTAGGGGGAATCAACTATATGCATATCCTTGAATGTCTCATCACAACAAGAAATAGGTACATTGAAGAAAGCTTTGGTAAATCGAGTCACCTTCAACCCCTTTACCAATTATATCACCACCTAGTGTAGGCAACACACATTCTTGCTCAAACCATGAAAATGCTTAAGACGGAAATTAAAAAAAGCTTCCAACTGGTTGTCAATGTTACAAATATCATCGTGAAGGAGATACATTCTAACAATAGAAAACAAAATCAATGTGTTACTTAAGGCCTATTCAACATCACATGCATTATGCCTACCTACTCACTATTTAAAGTCCATAGGCATCATCACCATCATTGTTCTTATCCCAACACTCAAAGAGTCATCCACTTCCTTGACCAATTCTCAAATTCTCATGACCCACATCTCACATCCGAGTTCCCAATTCCTTTCTCCAAAAATGTAGAGAAATTTTCCAACATCTCCTCTCCATACTCTTATCTTTTTGTCTACACTTTGCACTCCTAAACCAACCAAACACATCTACCACTTTCCTTTTTCCTTTCCCAAGATTCATGGAAGCACCACTGAAGACAAAGCTCATAAACCCAAAATTTACTCCACATACACTGCACAAAGAGATGTGAAATCTAGAACTTCAAGACTTTAAGATAAGATATCTTCACATCATGTAAAATCATGAAATTGATTGCCTTTATCCAGAACCATCAACCCTTTTCTCCCAAATAATACTCTAAAATATTTGCTCCCATCACATACAAACCGTCTCTACCATCTCTAAACACCTTACTTCTCATTATGCTGAATCACCACCCCATATCAAACTAATTCGACATTATTTTAATGAAAGTTCGTATTAAATTTATTTTACCTTTAAATTTTTTATTTTTTATTTTTTTAACTATAATAAAAATTAGACTATATTCAATTCAAAAAAAATCTTACACAAAAATATAAAACTACAGAAATCTGATATTTTTAACTTCTAAATTAGAAAATCTTCTTACCCAGTCAAAGAAAGACAAGATTCTAATTATTATCTTATACAACTTGACCAAAAATATACTAATACTGTAGAAATATGATATCTCTAGTTTAACATATTTAGCAAATCTTTTCAGCCAGTTAAAGAGAGATAAGGTTCTATTTAAACTGTCATATCTGTTTAACAGTCAAGTTCACTTAATTTCTCCACTACTAAAAAGTGAAGAACAGTTGAGCAGGCAGCTTGCATTGATTGATAAACCTGTCTGATGGCAATCACTACAAAACAAACAACTTTGAATCCACCACAAATCCTCAAATTTAGGCATTTATACATTCTGGGTCATTTCTCCGTATCTCACATCTTATCACCATTATTACAGAGCTCACTTGGACAAGAAAAAGAGAGGAAGAAAACAACCGGAGGACAAGGAGTTGTTATTCACTTTTAATGTAAACAGGTATACTCATTGAAGTGTGTCTTTCAGATTATGTACATTTCATTGTTTTCAAATAACTGAAATGTTCTATCTTATCCTGGGCCCTGCCAGCTTGAAATGCACTCATTACTAACCACTACTAGTGGAGTAACACATCAAAGATATGTCAAATCTCTGACGTTAAGCCAATATTACATCCATTTTACCCCTCAAGGAAAGAAGATCATATATCACTTTTATGGTATAACCCATTAATGGATGCATATCTGGAATATGATAAGAAACGTATCCTGGGATATGGGTATGCATGCAATGGCATGAAGCTAATTTGGGCTTCAAATCATTTCTCTACAGTTTGTTGGTCAATGTCTGAAGGTTGTTCATCAACGTGTTTCATGCAGGACCATTTTTGTATTGATGATTATTCCATGGCTACTCTTAAATATTATTGGGTTCGTCAGTTAAATCTTATTTTTTTATCAATGGATGTTAAGGGTGTGCTCCGATGGATAAAAGTATGGCATGTCAATAAATCTATCATGGTTTATGTTTTGATTGGAGTATCTTTATTGGATTGCTAAGCTCGTGGATTTGGATCACATTTGTATTAACGTAAAGGGTGATAATGTTCAAGATGAGAAAAGGTCTTCTAATGGATAAAAGTATGGCATGTTGATAAATCCATCATGGTTTATATTTTTGATTGGACTGTTGGGTCCGTAGGTCTTGTGTCTTCATTGGATCACTAAGCTCATGGATTTGGATCACACTTGTATTAACATAAGGGGTGATAATGTTCAAGATGAGAAAAGGTCTTCTAATGGATAAAAGTATGGCATGTTGATAAATCCATCATGGTTTATATTTTGATTGGATTGTTGGGTCCGCAGGTCTTGTGTCTTCATTGGGTCACTAAGCTTGTGGATTTGGATCGCTTGTATTAAGGTAAGGGGTGACAATGCTCAAGATAGGGAAAAGGTCTTCTAGAAGCGGCCTCTTTGACTCAGACCAAGGTGAAAATTCTTGAGTTTACCAACAACACAAATTCAGGAAAAAAGAAGAAGATAATTATTACATTAAGAAGTGTTTTATGATGCTAACAAGGAGTTTCATATAGTGATCATATACATAAAAGTTAAAATATATTCTACATATACTTTTAAAAATATTATAGCTATTTAGAGTTGACATTTACTTTTCAATTTAAAGACATCAAATCTTTAAAATATATATGATTGTGAAATTTTAAAAATTTAAAAGTGGCATATATCTATATAATATGTACTACATTTTTTAAAATAAAAACAAAATAAAAGAATTATTCATTCCAAAAGTAAAGTAAAAATTTCTATACAAAAGCAAAACAAGTATATTAAAACAAAAAATAACTTTTGAATAATGTAGATAAAATAAAATCATTCTTAGATAAAAATTAAAATTTATGTGTCTATGTATGTAGTAAATAAAATAAACTAATTCTTAATGGATATTTTTTAATAGAAGTATTTCATATATCTATATTAATTTACAACTTTGTGATGTGGTTGAGAGAAAAAGTTATTATTGATATTTTGACTATTCAACGAAATGATGTTTAAATAAAAGATTATAATCTTCATTTTCATGTTTTCTAATTATTTGTTTCAAAATGACAATATTCCAATCTCTTAATAATGTTTACTTATATCTTAATAATTGCATCTAACATAATTACTATTTATATATTTAAGAGTATGATTATTCATATTTAAGAGCATGATTATTCATATACATTTATTGACCATCCAATAAGATGTTAGATATTGTTGTTTATATTATTGTAATACCCCTCCGTTTTGCTTCTTGTTCAAGTTGCTTTATGCTATGTTTGGTTGCAGTTACTTTGATACTGAATACATTTTTTTTATGATGTTTTGATTGCTACTATTGGGCGACAAATATTATTTTGTGATGTGTTGATCTGATTATTGTTTCACATGCATTATGGATTAATGATGTTGTAGAGTTAGCATGAGATATTATTATGAGATTATTGGAATTATGATGGAAGTGTCAGTTTTGATGAGTGTATGGGTGAAGAGGACAAGTTTGCATCACTCGCTTGCAAGCGCCCTGCGAATCCGTAATTCCTTCTTCACGATGTGTATTATATGCTGGATATATTGTATGATGTTGTTTACTTGGTTGCAGGATTGCAGGTACATGACATCGACTCCATCTAGTTTCACAAGTGTGAGCATGTCGATCCAACGGTTAAGTTGAACGGGAGATAGTAGCTAGGTAACATGTGTCAAGTCTACGCCCTAGCCTTAGTGTGTCGTTAGTTGTGTGTGTCGAGTCATTGTCTGTCTTGCTTTAATATTATTTAACTCTGAAGGATTCTTGATTTGGAAATAGATATTTAGAATAATTGTATTTAAATCATGTTGATAGTTATTTAATTTAAATAATGCAATGTGGATAAAAGTTTATATTTAATTTATTTAATTAATTAAATTTAATCCAAGGGGGTTGAATTTAGTTATTAAATAATTAAATTAATTAATTAAACGTGATGCAAGAGAATGAAAGGAAATAAAAGAATTAAAATTAATTTTGGAATTTAATTTCAACGTGTGGGAATTAAATTAGAAATTGTAATTAAATGTTTATTTGGGAAATTAGTTGCAACTTTGGAAATTAATTTATTATTTCAAATTGCATTTTAAATTGAAAGTGGGTTTTCGAAAAGTGAAATTGAAATTGAAATATCTAATTTGCATGTAATGTGAATTAGGGTTGTGAAATTGAAATTGAAATTGAAATATCTAATTTGCATGTAATGTGAATTAGGGTTGTATTAGGTATTTTTGATTTATAAAGAATACATGTTTTAATTTTAGGGCAGAAAAGTTTTTAGAAAAATACATTTTTACAGCAGGGAAGAAATTTTGGAAAATTTGCACAAGGGTTTGAAGAAAGTTTTGATTGTAGAATTGATTGAAGGAAAGATTGTTTGCATTTGTTGGTTTTGGATTGGATTCATTGGAGGATTGAAGAAAATTCAGGAAATCTTTGGAAGAGGCTTGCATCAAGAAATTCATCTCTTCCTGTAGCTTCTTGTACCAGGTTTTCCTCTTTGTGTTTTATTGTTCTTGATTGTTTTTTTTTAAATAGTAGTGATTAAAGATTTGTTTGTTAAATCTGTTTTAGAAAATAAATTTGATATTAGAAGAAAAGAATTAAATAAATTTACAGCCTTTGCTTGTGAAAATTCTTGAGTGAAAATTGTGAAAACCTCAGTTGAATTTAAATTATTTGGGGAAATCGATTATGTTGTTATTGAAATCAAACATAGAGATTGAACAATGCATTTAGAATGTTTTTAGAAAATGAAACCCTCTGTTTATTATTAAAAATCGGATTTTAAAATCTGCAGGATAGTTATATTTTTCATGGTAAAATGGTCTAGTTGCGTCGCCTATAACTCCACTTACACAAACTGGGTTGTAGGAAATTTAAAGGGTTTTTGCATTTTGAAATTTTCTTATCCCTGTCAAAAAATCGCAAATACCCAGATCGTAGTTTTTGAGTTATGCTTGAAACATGAGACTGCTGTTAAGTTATTTTCCCATGGCTGCTCTGAAAATAAAATAATAATAAATTGATATTTATAAATATTAATATTTTATGTATTGTTATTATAATATTAAAATATTATTTAATAATATTTTATATTATAATTTATAATATTAAAGTATTATATTTATTTATATTATTTTAAATAAAATTTGTATATTAGATTAGTGGAATTAAAATTATAAACGTATGGGAAATTATTGTTTATTTTAAAATGGCATGTTAAAGTTTAATTGAAGGAGTTAAATATTTGATTTAAAGAATGCATAATTTAAAATTTAATTATGGAATTTAAATTCATGTGTAAAAGGTCCAATTATTAATTTGATTTAATTGGAAAAATATATATATGATATTGGGTATAGTCCAAATATTGATCTTATTTTAACACAATAAGTTATGGAAGAGACCAAATGTTAATTTGATTAATTTTATAATAATTTAATTTGCAAGGGCAATTGGTTATTTAATTTAAAGCGAAATGTTTTGAGTTATAGTTGAAAATACTTATTTTGTTAAGAACAATTAGAGAATAAAATATTAGTGTAATTTCTCCCCTATCTGAAAAGATGAATTCTTAATTCAGTTTTATCGATATAATGAATTACGTAATGAAATGAGAAATGGATTTAGAGTATCCAAATGTATTTTCTTCTATTGTCTTCAATGATTATGTCTTTCATGTTTATGCTTTGAGAATGGGTTGAATACCTGTTAGTTTATAAGTCTTCCAGATGGTCTGTTGTTTGTGAAGGTTGTCGTTGTGATGTCAACCTATTGCGAATTCTCTTGGTAGTGCATGGGATCATGTTGTTTTAAAAGTAAATTCAAGAATTGATTATTATGAACAGATATTTGATAATTTTAATTTAATCATTTTCTATTTGAACAATTTATTTGTTGAGAATGTATATTTTATGGTTTGAATAAATGGATATATGTAATAAGAGTTTGGAAAGGGAAACTATTAGATGAGATTAACATAGGGTGTTGTTGGAAAACTAGAAGAAATATAAGGTTTGGGTTAGGAAATTGAAAAGAATTATTGTAGAAGATTTATGCTAATTTTAAAGGAAAACAATGGATTCGACTTAAATTATTTGAACTAGTCTATCATTTATTAAAAAGGCACTTATTTAGTTTCTTTTTCAATTAATTTTGAAAGGGCAATAGTTATTATGATTTATTTCCATAGAGAAAATTAATCGTTGTGATTGGAATATTAAAGAATCTATATAATTGAGTTTATTAATATATATGTTTGGGGTATATATAATATGGAGCATATAAAAATATGTTAAGGGTAAATTCATTATCGTATTTCATTTTAATAAGATGTATGCAATATATTATTGAATAAATATTTAAAATGGATTGATTAGTGTATATGGGTAAATGGGTAGAGAAACGATATTTTATTATATTAAAGTGATTTCATGTTCTAAATAGGAAATTGAATGAAATGTAAGACTTGGTTAGGAAATGGAAAGAGTTTACTTGCATGGATTTGTATCGATTTAAAAGTAAATTAAGAAGTTGTTTTATTGATGAGGCAATCAATTATGTTATTTATTAATTTCTATTTAGATTAATTGAATCATTGTGATTGGATTATGGAAGAGATATGGATTTAGTATATCCAAAAGTAGTATCTTCCTCATGATTAGCTTAAAGGATCTAATTCTCTGTATTCGGTAAAGGGAAGTAAGTTTAAATGTTTTAGATTTCCAATAATGAAAGGGGAAATAGGGGTTATGATTATTTTAGATGATCTAGTTATCGTGTCTTTGACTTTTTCAACACTACCTATTGAATGAGTATGGATTTAGGAAATCCAAATATTAGATTTGATTAATGACTTGAATGCTTTTGTTGCTATGTTGTCAAGTTGCATTGTTGGTTCTGGGATTTAGTGTTAGTCCTAAATTATAAGTCTTCTAGAAGAACTTAGATGATAAGGGTTATTGAATCTTTATGTCATCCAATTGTTTTCCCTTGGGTAGTGCATGGTGCTTTTTTTAGTTTACTCGGTTTCCTTGAACGGGGATCTTTTGTACCTCCTGTGAAAGGAGTGGACTATGTGATTGTTGCCTCCAAGATGTTTGGAATGAGTTCTATCTTTTGTTTCTTCATTGTTTTGGAGTGGATTATGATGCATAGTTGATATGCACTTGTGTTTCCCTTGGTGGATTGTTTGGGTGTGTGTTGTCGAATAGAAAATTGACTTTTGTTAAGGGCCAGAGCCCAAAGTGGTAAACTGGGTAACCTTCAGAAGTGAGTTAATCAAGTGATAATTAAATTAATGTACTTAGATGATTAGGATGCAGTTCACACTAATCAAGATAATTTAATCCTCACTCATAGACACAAGGGCTCGTATAGACTTGGGATGAGTGAGAAGGCCTGGAATGGCATAGTCATTTATCTTGTCAGTACGAGAGGTATTTGATGTCGCATGAGTGAGTATGAGTGTCGGGATTCGGTTGAGGCCACTAGGATTACCGGAGCTTATGAAGGATGCCCAGAGGAGATCTCATGACTACTATGCGATGACACTCTATCTAGGACAACTGTTGTTAATTATTTTATGTGTATGGTTCTCTGAACATATTTGATCTGCTTTATGTCTGGAAGCAATGTGACCTATGTCAGTGATGTGAATGTTGTACTTGAATTGTACTTGTTTGGTGATTGAGTTGAACTTGTTAGTTCATTTGTTTGGTTATATCAGTATGAGTCAGTATGAGTCTGCCTTTGGTTAGTGGTTGTAGATCTTTGTCTATGTTACTTTGTTACTACCTCCTAGCATGGGGGGTGGGCCTTCGGGTACCACTTGGTTGGGTGGAACATGCACCAAAACCATTGGGTCCCCATCTATCTTCAGTACTTGGTGGCGAGACATCCAGATGGATAGCTGGCGGTTCTTGTTGTAATTACTTGCATTGTAATATTTTATTTTGTATAAGTTATTTTATCCCTCTTATGTTTATGAGGTGGAATTCTGTAATTTAATTCATTTGTACTATTGTCTCATTCTGGGAATGAGTGATGTAACTATTGGATTAAGATAATATTTATGAGATTGTATCTTGGTTGATTATCTTATTATGTTATGCGGTATTCTTATGATGTATGATGGTTATTTCATAAAGTTATAATGCTACGGTTATATGTAATATGTATGTGTGGGTTTAAGTAATCCTAACTTTGTAGCCTTAGAGGTTGTTGTTAATTAGTAAGTGAATGTGTATGTTAAATGCACTTTATAAAAAAAAAATTAGTTCACTTAAGACGTTAATTGCAACTTCCTTTAAGGTTACTTGGCTGGACATTACAATTATAGTTTATGAAATCAATAGCAATGAAAACTATAATATCAACCGTTAAATAAAACAAATTGATGATGTGAAAAAGTTGAAATAATTTTTATCATCATTTGTAATTTTTTATTTTTCATTAGAATAATATAAGAATAAAAAATTTAATTATTTCTATATTTTTATAAATATTTAATTCATTTATAATTTATTTATATTCAATAAATGTTACCTAATTTCTAAATAGAATTATCTCAATTATAAATTTTAGTTTAGATTTGTTTAAATGTTCAATTCATTTATATTTAATAAATTTTATCTAATTTAAAAATATCTCAATTATAAATTTTAGTTATTATATCAATAAAAGTTTCTAATTTAAGGATGTCTAGTAGTGGGAAAAAAATAGTTAGAGCTGCTTTTTTTTGATAATATCAAAGGTAACTCAAAACAAGTTGATGATTGAGGATGTTGATTTATTTATTTATAGTATAGATTTTATTTAATTTTAAAATAAATTATCTTAATTTTAATTATAAGACATTTTAAAATAACATTAAGAATCATCATTTGATAATAACATTAAAAATATTAGTTATAATCAATATATTTAAAGAATTATTTTAGTTTTTTTACATTGTTTAGAATTTTATTTGAAGAATTATTTTATATTTTTAGTTCTTTTAAAATATATGTGGGGCAATATCATTCTAATTATATCTTTTGGCACAACAAATAAAAATCTTCTATTTTAATTTGACAATCATTTACACATCAAATAACTACTATTTAATTAGTAGATAAGCTACATATAGTGTGAGATTTGAACTTGAAAGAGTCTCACGTGTGCTAAAAGCTTTGAAACCCTCCAAAATATCACTCATCGTATAAAAGCTAGATAAATATTTATTTTTCAATTGAGTGGGAACATTCTATTTTCATTTGAAATGTGTTTTTGCCAATTTGATGGCAACTTTTCTTTTTCATTTGCATATATTTATGTTTTAAGTTTTTAAAATAAAATAATATCTAATTTTCTTAAGGAAAAAAATTAGATTTGTCTAAGTTTATTTAATTCTATTATTTAACACTTATTATTAATTGTTTGACAGTTATTATTATTAATTGTTTGACACATACTTTAACATTTTGACATATATAGTTTTCTATGTTGTAATCCTTGAACCTCCTTTAAGTACAAGTGTTAGTAATAAATATAATATTAATTTAATAATAAGTATTATAGATATATCTTAAACGCATATATTATAAATATAGTTTTAAGGTATTTTATTTACTAAATAACAATTTTTTAAATAATTTTACAAAAACTAAATTAAAATAAATTACTTTTTAAAATTATATAAATGTAATTTTTAAAATGGCATATAAACTACTTAAGAACTAAAAAAAGTAATTAAAATAAATCAAATCTTAAAGTAAAGAAAAATATTTCTTCAAATAAAATAAACAATCTAAATAAAATAAAATCATTCTTAAAAACTAATTGTTATTTTATATATACATACATACATGTGGGTGATCCCACAATAATGGGTTACATTTTTTATCAAACTTGACATTAGAATCAATATTTTTCACTATGTGTAGATTCTAAATATATTTTTTTTAAATAATTAAAAAATTAATTATGAATCCTTTTATGTAATTTTTATTAACTTTTTTTTAACTAAACAATATTTTCAAAAAGTGATGTTTACTTTTGGTTGCATAACATTTTTTTCTAAAAAGGATACAAATCTAGTTTTTCAAATACATTATTTTTACACCAATATCTAGGGCATGGATATTGTTTCATACAAATCTAGTTTTTTAAATACATTATTTCTACACCAATATCTAAGGCATGGATATTGTTTCATAGTTTTTTGTTGCATACATATTTTTTAATTAATTTTCTAAGTTAGAGTAATTATAATTTGGATATATTATACTTTCAGTTGCATAAATTTTTTTGTATGTATTTGAATTAACTCATTTTTTTGTTGTTGGAATAAGGACATCAATAGCTAGAGGACATGCATTTTTTAGAATTTGTTTTCTCTCTTTTCCTATTTTTTTGTATCTATGAAACAAAAACCTCGATATTCATTGAAGAACCTGCATTCACAAGAAATAAAAAATAAATATAATAGTAAAATTAAATATATTTAAAATTATACTTTTTGAGAAGCTTATAATAAGGACTAAATGATTACAAAAGATAAATTTTAAATGAATTCATTTGATCCCCCAAAAGGTAAATCAAAAGTGGATTTTCTTAGCATTTTGATAAGTGTGGAGGAGACTCCATTATAGGTATGGTTTAAACCTAGTGGGTTCCTATCCAAAGGGGTTTGATTTAAGTGGGTTTGATCAAACCCTCTTCAATTAAAATCCTTTCAATGGAACATTTTTAAGGCTTAAATCATTTTATTTTTTAAAAATATATGATTTCAGCAAAAATCAGGATGTCCCAAAAAGTGTAACCCATTATTGTGGCAGCACCCATGTATATGTATGTTTGTATATGTGTATACTCATACGATTACGTATGCATGTACACGCACACAAAATTATATTTATGTTTATGCATACACATGTATACATATATTTCTATTTTTTATTTTATTTTTAATGGAGAAGATGTTATTTAGGGGTCAAATCCCTTTATATGCATAACCAAATTAATTATAGATCCTCATGGAGGAGGAGTGGTGGATTCCTTCAACACCAAAAACCACATAACACAAATCTTCATATTACTAATCATCTGATACATAACCCCGCGTGAGTTATTGTGCTTCAAATACAAGAGTCCATCTATTAATTCATCGATCTAATCTATTTTTTTAGAGAGAATAGTGACAAGTAGTTGCATATAAATCTTTAGAAAACCTTCAAATTGAATTCAATGAAACTTTCTTTAAGTAACAAAAGGGATTTTTGCATTATACTATTGTTACAAAGAACCTAGAGATTAGAAATACCCCAACTAGGTCCCTCAAATTGTCACTAATATTGTAGCCTAAGTTAAAATGAGTCAAGAGATGTATTATAGAATTTCTTCTAGACATAATTCATTATGACTATCTTATCCCACATTTTCTATCCCAGGATGTATATGAAATTGTCAAGAAAGGTTTCCACAATTTGGTTGTGATGAAAATGCCTAGTTTCCAATAAATGGATAGTTCAATTATATGAATTATAGTACTCTCTACATGATCAAAACTAATGCATAAGATCCAATGTAACTATTCTAAGAGATACTCATGCTTATACTCACAAGACATTTTTTTCACAAACATTTTGTGGGCCATTTGTGGTAAGAAGAAAAATTTCAAGAGGTCTCAATTAATAATTATTTCTTGATTTCTATACCCATGTGAAATAAAGAGATAGGAGTATAGATTGAAAGGATAGCATCTAAAGCTTTATGGGTGATATTCTCCCCAATACACAACCAACTCCAACAAGCACATGTGAACATGCAATTCAATAATAGATGAGTAATTAATTTACATGGCCTCCATGTAGAGAGGTAATCTTAATGCATGTTTTATTCTAATTGTTCATAATCTATCACCCATAAGGATTTATTTATGTATAGAAATCTAGACTAAGGCACCTAGCTTTACAAGATAGAAAATTTTCTAACATAAATCTACTAGACATGATCTACCCAATGTAGAAGTGTTGAGGGGTTGATATGTCTATTTGAATAGGTATATTCCTAATTTAGCCCCAGTTAATCCTCCTTAGATGAAATGATAATTTTAAACATTTATTCTTCCATAAGTTTTTTCTTCAAAGAAGATGAAAGAGAAGTATTATTAAGATCCATCAAACCCATTGGTTCCCATTTGTAGTTTCAATCAATTTTGAATAATCAATCACCTTGTCTCCCCATGAGTCTTCCAAAATATCCTTGCATTCATTAAAATCAAGATTTATTTGCAATGATAAGAGACCATTCTAATATTTTGAATAAATATTGGTACTTCTTCCATTATTGATTACTTGTGAGAGATGCTCAATGATAATAGGATAGCATTATATCATGAAATTCTAAATTTGAGAACCACCAAGTAGTAGATAGAATTCTAGGTGAATCCAAGGAATTGAGGTACCTCTTATTGTAGGATTTGACTTCACATGGCCTCTAAGATTTCATACATCTTTTAAATTAATTTATTCCCTAGCTTATGGTTTTCTAGTTCAAGGATTGAATTCTAGTGCCACAATCTTCCTTATATTTATAGGTGATGTCCTAATTGATAAAAAAGTCCTCTTACTATAATTTTAACATTCCCAAATAAATTTCCATATTATATAATCCATTATTGATGTTTCCCTATTGGTAAGATAAATGCAAGGCACCATGAAGATCAATATGATAAAGATAATGTGTTTTCCATTATTACCTTGCTATCAAGAGAGAGTTACTTATATTTTCATGATTTAGACTTAGCTTTGCAAGGTTCTATAGTATATTACCATTAATTTGTTATGGTATCCCCTTGAATAGATGTAATCCAAGATATTTTCTAGGATCGTAGCAATTTTTTTTAATAGATAAGTAGGGAAAGGGTCCTAATCCCATGGTTACAACCTATAATGCCCCACCATGCAAACCCCATAGGACAACTAAAACAATATTTTTTTATTTTTTTTTGAAACAAAAATTACACATTACAACAATAAACATTTATACAACATAGATATAACATAAAACATTAACCTAATCCTATGGGGTACATGGTGCATTACTTTAAATGAACCCAATAGTTAACAATAAATGATACTAACTAAAGCAAAAGAAAGAGAGAGAATAACATATTATATAAGTATGACATTCATACAACAAGACTAAGATATAAAATCATAAACATAAATCACATATTATTATATTCAACTTCAGAGTTCAAAATTACAAATGTGGAATATATTTCCACAGATACAACACAATATAAAATCAAAGTTACATTACAAGACCATTTCCCTTATAAAATTGGGAAGGGTACAATCATAATACAAAAGTACAATAATGGAAGAGAATTATCCAAAGGAACAATATTCTTCGTGCGGGCTCTGAGATCACAACAACTACACATGTGCCACGATCACCTCCTAGGGACCCAATGAGTGTATTACATGTTTCCACTTGACCATGTGAACTTGAAGGAATACCATCCCCCCCCCCCCCTTGTGCAAGGAGTCGATAAGAAAGAACCCTCAGCCACAACTCAAATATAAGGACTCACATCACAAGAATCAAGCCCACAAAACAACATAAACATCAATAGTAAATAAACAACTAAAATGACTTCAGAGGTAACAAGAATAAGGGAAAATAAAGGGGCATAGTGGGAGAGTGTCATTGCATGGCCTTACATGGATTAACTAGACTTCCTATCCCTAGGAGCCACCTCCATCAATGTGGATTAACCATACTACCTATCACTAGGATTCGCCTCCATCTATGGTGTTGGAACTGTAAAGTTTTGACAAATTTATTAACCCTTCATGACTATTAATCTCCCAAAAAGGTTCATAATGTAGACATAATAACCCTCACATAGCATTTTTACCCAAAACCGATTTTAATTTTGTCATAAAACCCCATAATTCTCATCTAGCATTGAAACATTGACATATGAAAATATCGGCATAAGTTGATGCAGGTCTCATCGATGATAATATACATATCTTCAATATATCGATGAGACATCAGACAGATCACACCAATAAATTTGTACATTAGGAGAATGCGGGTTTGTATTACTTATCGACAAGACAAAAGGTATCGACATGACGGTGTAAAGTCATATTGAGCTAAGTTACCTTGGGCCGATTGAAGAAAAGCGAAGCCTATCGGGGACACTTTGGTCATCGGAGATAAATTTTAAAACACTACCTGAAGCGCTATTGGTCTTGCCAATAAAGCAAAAGGAGAACTCACTCGGTGAGACAAATGATGTCGAGGTGAGTTCAGAAGGTCTTACCGACCCCTCGGGTTACACCGATGAAAACTAATCTTACAAAGATAAAGGATGTCGAGAAGACGATGCGAATTATCTTGCTGAAAAGGAGGCGTATCAGAGAGACATGTCATCGCGGGGAGATATAAGAGACATCACAGCGAATATTATTTTTTCAGCAGAACAAATTGCTTGGTCTCGACAACATTAATAAGTAAAGTAAACATCTTGATGAGACGAAGTACTCTCGGAGTAAGGTAAAGAACCATTCACCCGATTCACTAAGTTTGAGCGATAGTTGTTTAAGTGAAAATCATGGTGATATAAATAGAAAAAGGGAAGAAACTATCAATGAGACTAGTGAAGTCGGGGAAACTGCAAGACGTCTTAGCGGATGGGTGACTGTTGAATAGGTAGATCGACCAAAGATTTGAAATGTCTTCCTGACATGAGCCCTGATGTGACAGCGAGAATTTCAAAAAAAAAACTTGCAGCATTCATGTCTCAGTAAAAGCATTAATGGCACCACGAAGCGTAGGAGATTTTGCATATCAGGGTATGATCAATTGAAATCATTGCCTCACAGAATTCAAAGCGAAAAGAAGCAAGGGAACTAGTAGAGCAATTAAAGCATTCGCCTGGCTTGAGTCTGCAAAAAAGTTATAGTAATTTTTTCTTCCTTTCAGAATTCATAAAAATTTGAATTATGGAAGGCACTAGTTCAGGAAAACTAAAGGGAAGAAAACCCGAGGAGGGGAGCCAATCAAAAGAAAAAAAGTAAAAGACTGAATTGCAGCTAGAAGGTACTGAAAGAAAGTTGAATCAAGACCTCATAGACCAGTTACCTAGTTCTGGACCTAGAGCTAGGCGTTCTGCATAGCTCAAAGCCAAAGTTGACAAATTGGATGACAAATTTAAATTTATAGGGGATGTTTGGACTCTAGTTAGGGGTTATGAGTTATTCATTTTCCACTATCATAGAAGAAATCATTTTGAGCCGGTATGCAATCCATGGAGGCTTAATTTAGGGAAACTGGTGTGCCCTAACATTTTCATTGATGTTGAACTGGTAAAGATGCTAGCTGGACGTTATGACCCGAAAAGCAAAGCTATATGTGATTTGTCAGGGAACTCATTGATACATGTATCTGAGAACGCAATTGCTGAGGTTTTCAGGATGGAGGGAATATTTAGTGAGAAAGTAGTATGCGAGGAGCTTGACAGTGAATTCAAAAGGATGGACACCATTTATAAAGGGTGGAGGTTACCTTTGCATAGAATTAGGTGTCATGGAAAGCCTATTCCAATGGAAGACAGTGAGGGTCCACCCTTTCATGTCAATCTCTTCGAACCTTACCTCAAATACACTTACTACTTGGTGGGACAGGTATTGGGGATGGAGGTACTTGAGCATATGGAGGTTGTGCCCATGGTAATTGTTGCAGACACTCAGTATCACAATTCCAGATCATTTGACTATGTTGCACATATTTTTAAGGAGTTGGATGTAGGTTTGATGGCGATAAAGAGTGGTGCTTTTGTTCTCCATCTCATAAATTATTCACTACTGATGCATTTAGTGTTGTACTTTGGACAAGAATTGGGTTTATGGCCCTAGGAGCTGAGGATTTCACAATCTGAGAAGGAAGGTAGGCCATTTCCTATTCAATTATGGACTGTTGTTTGGGACAACAGGTTTGCTAATTCAAATTTCCTGCATTTTAAAGAGTTCTTTGTGAAACCCTTGTATAGATTTTTCAACCATCCTTGTGATTTTTCTTTATCTGAAGAAGTGAAAAGGTTTCTTAGGCCTAAAGATTACAATGGACCAATTAACCATAACTGGGGGGATTGGTATTGTTTAGAGAATGCCACAATGATTAGGGTTTATGGCTTTGAGGATGCACCTTTCATTCTGCCTAGAACTGTCCTAGATAGAATTGCATACCTATTTTTTGTTAGGCAAATGGATTACTTTAGTGTTATGAACTTAAGTTCATATGGGAAACAGACCTTCATGCCCAGCACATTGTGTTTTAGTGATTTCACTGTATTAACCAAGGAAGGTTATGATTTGATTTTGGATAAATTGTTGCACTATAGCATGAGAAGAGCACCAGTGAGAAAGAACTTTGATCTGGAAGGGTATATCCACTATGCCAAACAAAAAATAAATTTCAGAGGATATCATCATGTGCCCTATAAATCTGATGATAGAATTAGAAACCTGGAGGTAGAGGAAGCTGAAATTGTGATTGAAAAACATAATCAAGAGTTGATGGGTGTTGAATTGTTATCCTCCATTAAAGGGACATCAAAAGAAGACAAGCCATAGAGCTCATCTGGGAAAGTTTCAAGAATGAAGACTCGGGACTATACCTATGTTTCCAGAGAAACTGATGTTGAGGAAACCATGGATGTAGATACAAGGCATGAAGACTATAGGTCTTTCATATTTGATGATGAATTTATAAAGACCTCAAAGTTCAAGACATTCTTGTATAAGAAAAAAGGAAAAGAGATAAGGGGACAAGTTGACAATGTTACTCCAGGAAATGAGGATCAACTGTTGAAAAGCTTAAAAGATGAAGTTGACAAAGAGATGATTAACATGACCCCTAAAAAGGGAAAGGAGCTGCTAGAAAAGGCAGGTGTTATGATTTTTCTAGGTTTGGATATGAACTCTGCATTAGTTTTTGATAGTTTCTTAAAAGATATCAATGCCACCCACAAGCTAAGTATAGAAAAGGTGACAAAGGTATACACGGGATCAAGATACAACCCTGATGATGAGACATTGATGATTTGGGCCTTGTATCCTCCTCACAAAAAATCAATTGTTATTGATACTGAAAAGGGATTTGGACATGTCATGACCCTGAAAGCTGGGGAAGTTCATCCTGTAGCAATTGCTAATATTGGGATAAATATAGCCAAGTTAAATAAAGCTCAAATCCAAGCATTGATAAGGGAAAGTGAGATGTATAAAACTGGTAATGAGAGGATGTTAAGAGAAAATGAACGCTTGAAAGACTTGGTAGGTGCTATGACAAAACCAACAAGGATGCTCACCCAAGGTGAGAGTTCACAGAAAAGGGACCATTGGGAAGGATCAATTGCATATTATCAAGGAAAAATAGATGAACTTGCTGCAATAATCAAAAGAAGGCAGGTTGTTCTAACCAGTTGGTTAAATAGGCTCTGGGGAAAACATTCACAATTTATGGATGCAATAAAGGAACACAAGAGAGTTGATAGCAGAATTCAGGAAAGGATTGAGGAATTGGAGTAGAAGGACACTCCTAGTAATGAAGAGATTGAAAATGCCAACTGTATCATGGAAAGACATAGGGATTTCTTTGAGGAGTTGCAAGGAGATATGTAGGGATTGATAGAGGTTGCCGAAGATAGATTGACCAAGTTATGCGATGATGAAGGGAAAATGAAAGAAGCGACTACATGGAAAAGTGAGTGCGAAACAATACTCCAAGAGATGTTGAAAGCAACCACTATGGAGGATGTGACATTGGATGAAGCGTGTGAGTAGAATGAGTGAATGATAATGATGGAGATTGTGATCTGCGATGCGTAGGGGGATGCTGACACTCATGAGCGCTAGGATTACACGGAGCATATGTTTGCAATCCATTTGTGGCTTAACAAAATTAGTTAAATGGAGAATTTGTTAAAACTTTTTATGCTTTAGAATTTTTGAAAAGGCACATCCTTTTGTAAATTGATGTACAAATATTTGTTATTGGATAAATTAAGAGGATATAATTTAGAATAGGGTAGATCGTTGTAAGCATTATATTTTTAGGATGATATTCAAGGAGACTATGTTGCATGTATAAATTTCGAAGAAGATAATGAAAGACAGTTAATTTGGTTATTTCATCCTGGCATCAATTGTTTGTGGGATTCTTGTGATTATCTGATTGTCTCCAATCTGATGTTTCTTGATTGTATAAATTGAAGTATCAAGTATATGTTCGATTTATCAATACACATTTTTTGTTTCTGTGTGATTTGGTTCATTGGATTCTTTGAATAAGAATTAAAATTCCTTTCGATCAATTACAGTAATCTAGGAATGTCATTTGGATCAATAAGAAGAATCAAATAGTTAGATTTGATATTCTACCTCAAGTAGGGTTTATCAATTACATTCTTTCATGTTTATACTAGTTATAAACTCATGGTTATATGCCAAACAATTAGAGGACTTGCTAGATAGAAACCATTCATTAAAGGCTTTCATTTGACTCTGTTACCGAACAAGGCACTGGTCTCCCTTAATTTCATTACATTAGTTTTGTCCATTTCAATTTGACAGCTCTTAATTAAACATATTAATTCATATACCTTGATATTGCATATACAATTTGTACCAAATTAGGATCATATCTTTCCACTATTAGATTGCCATTTGTGGATAGTTAGATCAAGTAGGAAACATAAAATTCAAAATCTGTGTTGCTCATATAGGTGCACCCACCTAGGTTTAGCAAAGCCTTAAGAGTAGAGGGTTCAACCATATTGGTTGGCCTTGTCAGTTGACCAAAAACATAGTGAGAGTGTGGCAACCTCTTGTGGTACATTCAACCAGCATTTTTGAGACCCAACATATGGTTAACCAGAAATCTTATCTCAAGGTGTCACCCCATAGGGTGACTCATGCAAAGCCACTTACCTTTCTTGGAGACAAGGTAGTGACTTTACTGACCAAGTCTTCCAACCCACCCTTAGCCTTTGAGATCACTAATGGCAGGGGTGAGGTGTAAATTTTTAGTCTTATTATGTGTTAACTAACCCAACCCACTAGATACATTAATTAGGTTTTCACTTGATTAAGGAAACTCTTTCAAGATGACCACTTGTACACTGGCCCCAAGAAGAGCCACTCTCCCCTATAGTTACCCTAGCAATCAAAGTCAACTAATGGGTGTACCTCAATCCTAAAGACATAAAGGCATCCTTTATAAAACATAACACACAAGGCATGACCCACTTGTGACTACTCAAAGCATCCCAAAACCCATAACAAAAGAGGTACCACCCATAATTTCTCACATGGTATCAAGATAAAAAAAAAATTTAACATAAAAAAAATACATACACATTTACCTAGCCTCTTGAGATACATAAATATCCACCTAGGAACAAAAATAACTCATTATGCCAAATCAAGATATACTTTCAAACTGTACAAAATTCAACCTAAATTAAATATAAGATATCGATTACAAATTTCCATCACTCAAAGTCAAGCAAGATAAATCAACTCATACAATTAAAACCACACATCATATAACCCTTTATTTTGAACAAATAGGAAGTTAAGGGATAATCACATAAACCCCGAAATACACTGTACAAAGCAATTCACAATAATTGGTAATCGCAAAGGCACAAATTCCACATTCTATATCAAAAAATTTAAACATAACCATGAAGACATTCACAACTCATAAAACCATAATGAAAAATGATGTAATATTGAATAATGGATAAATCATGACTTCTATGGTTAACATAAAATCTATATTGTAACATGCTTAAGCCATTAAAATGACTTTTATATTAAAATATCCTTCTAACTAATCCTTTATCCATTATAAGTATGACATAAAGATAAAATAAGAGCTAACATATTTCCACCTTAGTGTGTTTCACATTAATGTACTTTACTGATTATGAACGACCCTAAAACAACCTAACACTATAATGAATGCAAATTAGGGTACAACATTTAATAATTGCATAACAATTACTAGACGAATATTAGTTGATCTAGAAGAACCTACAACTTAATCAATTATCCTTGTTTACGATGAAGTGTAACCTAGACCTTAACCGGCAAGGGGTTTCCTTATAAAGGCTCAATTACCTAGAACTCCTAACTATAAGAGTGAATTTCCAATAATTAATTCTCTTGAGAAAATAACTATATCAAATGAAAGGGCATAATAGTCATCTTATTATAACTAAGTCAACCATCTTTCGTTAAAACTTTTTCAACAATGTGACCTATTTAATTTTATCTATGATAATAATTTTACACAAGTAACCTACTAATTAGGAATCAATCAATATCGCTATTGAAATCCCTTACTTAATCATCTAATGAAAATAATAATATACAAGGATGAAAGTATTCATGCAATGACCACCTACAACTAAATAATCCTTCCTATCAAGGAAATATTAAAATTGCTACAACACAGGAGATAATGCTAAATCCACATAAGACACACTAAAAATGTCACATTTAATTTAATAACAACACACCATTAGCTACAAGATATTTAAATAATAAATAATCCAAGTCACCATCAAATAACCATTTCCATCAATTTAAATCAAAATAAAGAAATTCACTAATATTTCTATTTAATCCAAAAACAATATTCAATTTAATAAATATCTTCCTACATTTAAATTAATTCACTAATAAATACCTAAGTTAACAAACTTGCTAAAGAGTTGATTTAAGAAAGCAGTGACAATTCCATTATTTATTTAAACATAATAAAATATACACTTTAAAAATTAAAGATACTAACTTAATTTATCAAAAACCAATTATGAATCATTTACTAAATTCAATTTTTCAACTATATTTTATTTTCTGATTTTAATTCCAGTAACATTTAAAATATAATTATTTTTTGTCTCTTAATATAGATTAAATTAAAAGGCATTTTCACACAGAATTTACAAATAGCATTTTCCCTCATTAAATATAAAAATTTATCAGAGAATAACTTATCTTTTATTTTTAAATACTTTTTCTCATTTCTCGCCTATACACTATATATATATATATATATATTTAAATATACATATATATATATATGTATATACATATATGTATATAAATATATATTGAATTAAATAAATATCTATTCATTTAATGCTACTAAAGATCAAAACTCAGTATTAACAGAATATATCAATTTTCTACAAAGTATATATACACATACATATATACATATATATATATACATATATATATATATATATATATATAATTCTAATCAAAATATTTTAAAAACTACCAAACTTAAAACATTCATTAATATATCTAAATATTTATACATATATATATATTTGAAAACATCAAAAGAATCATAGGATAAATTGGGCATAACCCCAATAACCAAATCCTTTAAACAGAGATAGACGAAATTGAGGAAAAACTGGGAAAGAGAGGATTCTCATACTAAAAGAAAATTATAGAGGTTTAAAGCTGAGAAGATTCCAAAGATAGAGGGAATCGAGATTTTAATAGGAATTCCAAAATAAAAATTATGGAGTGGAAGGAGAAATCTACAACAAGTAAATAAAATTACAAAGAAAAAGGATTTTCCCAAACACACACAAAAAACATATTTTCTTTTTCAAACAGAGTTCATTTTCTCCTTTTTAAAACTAAATTTGCAAAGATCAAATTATGAAATTTGAATTACCTAGAGTCCTATGCAAAGATCGATTTGAGGACGAAATGATGCGCGACTCCAACCAACTGCAATCTTTCAAAAACTAGAGATTCAAACCCCAACAACAATAGATTCAACAACAAAACGCAATGCAATCCAAAATCAAATCCTCTCAAATCAATTCAATGAAAAACCACACAAAGGATCGAATCCTCAGAAGAAAAAAATTAACATTTTTTTGAGTTGTAGAAATTTGTTTTCATTTTTCATTTCCTCTCTCTTGCTTTTTTGAAAAAGCAATATTTGAAAGCTAATTATTTTGGGATGGTGGTGAATGACCTCTGCTAGGGTTTTGTGTTTTCTAAGGTCATCTGTGGCCCCTCCTACGTCATACTGCGCTTCCTGTGCAGGAAATTGTTTCCTTCATTGAGTATGGACGCATTTACTGTGGTTTTAGGGGTTTATTATGCCTTCAACCGGCTCTAACCCAGCAATTCATGTGGGTGTTAGTGGTTCATCAGCGTAGTTTAATGGCTTCCCCACCAAATAAACGCCCTCGTAAATTTGTTCTGAAATTCTTTCATGAGGTAAGCATTCTAATGCCCCTATTGATGTAGTTTTTCCTTTACCTGATTTTTATTGCGCATGTCAATGGCTCGAACAACACACCCTTGTGGGTTATTTTGTTGGAAGGACTCCCCCCGAAAGTGTGCTAAAAGATTGGGTCAGCAAGGCCTGGGTCCCTTATGGGGTCCACCTTGATATGGTCCAAAATCTGACCAAAGGCCTTTTTTTGTTCCTCTTTGTGGAATTTAGTTATGTCCAAGCTATTTTGGGTCATGGGCCTTGGTATGTTCAGTCTTCCTTGTTGGTTTTCTAGGCATCGACCTAGGATTTTGTTGTCTCAGAAGACTCCAAAATGCGTGTCTAGGTCTGGATTGAGTTTCTTGGGTTACCTCTGCCATGTGTTCCCTTCTTGAACCATATTGCTTCCTCTTTGGGTAGGGTTGTTTGTATCGAACCTAATAGTTTCTTCCAAGCTCATCCTCAGAAGAGGGTTTGTGTGGAAGTTGATTTATCTAAGGATTTGAAAGAGTCTGTAGACATTCAAATTGGTGATATTAGACACACCCAGAAAGTCACATATTTCAATTTGTCCAACACGTGCTATCGGTGCCAGTCAGCTTACCACAAGATCAAGGACTGGCCTTTGACAGTTCCTCATACATCTTCTCAGTCACGGGATGTTGAAAAGCCTCATTCGATAGAGCCTTTTGTTAAGGCTAAAACAAAGTGGACTACGGTTTCAAACTGGAAAAATAAGTCATCTAGTTCTTGGTCGGCTCCCAAGGCCTCTGAACCAACTAAATTGGTTTCAAACCCTTCAGAGAAGGGAATAGCTACTCCCTCAGGAGTTACTTATGTTGTTGTACAACCCAGGTCAAAGGCCACGCCTCATCCTGCGGCTGTGTTGTGTGCTCAACTGAATTTTTCCTCCGCACCAGGAACTTAGCGGCAGTCTCGTAGCCTATCTCCTCCACTGGAAGAAGGAGAATATGTACCTGAAAAATGAAGATTTTGTCTTTCTATTCAGATTGATTATGTTCCACAAGAGTTTTTGAAAAATAGCTTCTCTTCCCTAGGTGAAGAGGATTGGGATTCTACAAGTATGGAAGATTTTCCATGAATTTTATCTCATGGAATTTTTGAGGTCTAACTGACCTCTCTAAGAAGTATTCTGTTAGGAATATTTTGAAGAATTACCTAGGGATTGAAATGCTTTGTCTCCAGGAAGTTAAAATTTTAGGTTTTTTGCTTGCATCAGCTTGTCGATCTATTTGGCCAGCCAGTACTATGTTTTGCACTTTGCATGAAGCTAGTTGTGGTGGAGATGCTACTCTTTTGGCCCCACAATTATATTCTTGCATGGTGGACCATGGGGTTGACCCCTCCCAGCGGGTAGTCTGGGTTCTTCTCAATATTGAGAATCATTCCTTCGGGATTATTAATGTTTATGCCTTTAATGATGTCATGGAGCACTGCTTGCTTTGGCGTTAGATTGTTGATTCTTTGCCAGTTGCCACCTGGTTTCTCTACATGGATTTCAACATGGTAGAGATGGCATATGATAATAATGGCACCTTTCCTTTTCATTGTGCAACGGGTGAAAGGGAGGCGTGGTTTTACATGCACAATAAATTGGGGCTTTTTTATCCCAATATGGGCTGCTACCATTCTCATTCTCTCTGGCACACTTGGTGCAATTACAAGGCTGGTTCTGATAGAGTCTTTAAACGCCTTGACTGTGCCATGATCTCAACTCAATCTTTTTTTTCCTTTACTAGCTCTGCCTTGCCAGTAAAGCCGTTAGTGGATATAATTCTTTCTGATCATTTCCCAATTCATTTTTTGCATTGAGTGGGCATCTTGTCAACCCCACATGTGTAAGACTCAATTCTTCTTGAACATGTCTTTGCTTTGTCACAAGCCCACCCTAGCCCACATTCACCGAGTGTGGAATTTAGAGTGCAAGTCACCTGGTTGTACGGGCTGGATTTCTTGGTGGAATGATGTCATCATTCGTATTGTGCATTTATTGGCTCTAACTTGCTATCTTTCGTCAATGTTCTTTTGAGGCCACCACTGCCAACTTGTGTACAGCTATGGAGGCTTTGGTGGCCAGTCCTTTCTCCCCATCACATCAAGTCAGGGTAGTGGATTTAAGACAGGAAAAGCAAGTGGCAGATAATTATACTACTAGAGGCGCTCAAATCAAATCTTGGCTTCACTGGCTCAAAATTGGTGATTGTGCCTCCAAAGAGGTTTTTTTGGCCCTTCGTGCTAGGCACTCATCCCCAAGCATCAAATCAATCAAAGATGGTAACCAGGTGCTCTTTGAGCTACCTGAAATTCTCCAAGCTTTTGTGTGTCACTATGAATAGGTTTTCACTGCTCAAGACCCCACACCCATGTGCCAGCAAGCCCTTCAGGACTGCCTTGTTGTTGTGCCACATAGGCTTTCTTCAACCAGATTAATTTTTATGATCAATTGTTAACAATTTATGATCTCAAGGAAGTATTTTCCTCCATGGCTGATGATAAGGCTCTTGGGATTGATGGCTTTCCTTGTGAATTTTAAAAAGCTCTTTGGGACTATGTTGGGATGGACTTGCATCATGTTTATCTTGAAGTCTTTCAAACCAATTCTCTAAGAAATTTAATAAATAAAGACAATATTAAATTCATACCTAAACCTGGGGATCTAGAGGATATTTGCAACTAGCGGCCCATCACGCTTCTCAATGTTTCTTACAAAATCATTTCCAAGGCCCTGGCTCTGAAAATTTGCCACCTCTTGCCTCAGGTTGTGCATCTTGAGCAAACTGGTTTCATTAAATCTAGGTTTATTCTGGATAACATTATTGTAGTTTGGGAAGGCATGGAGTGGGCCCGATGGTCGAACCAGAAAGTGGTGTTCATTAAAATTGGTTTTTCCAAAGCATATGACCACATTGAATGGCCTTTCATTCTTGCAATGTTGCAAGCCTTGGGTTTTGGGCCCAAATTTATACAATCTATTCATATGTTTCTTTCTGATGCCTCGGCTTGCATTTCCATTAATGGCCACCAGTCTTCTACTTTTGGTCTTTTTTGTTCCATTCGTCAGGGGTGCCCTTTTTCCCTTGCTTTGTATGTTCTGGCTGTTGAGGGCTTTGGATATCTTTTGGCCCATGTTGTTTCCCAGCAATGTGTTAAACGGATCTCTCTCTTGGACTCCCAGGAATAGCTTGTGAATGGACACTTCACGGATGATTATTTTGTCACTCTCTTGGAGGATGAAGATTCCATCACTACTACCCTTGATTGCCTTAATACCTTTTGTCTTGCCTCTGGTTCTGCAATTCAATGGCACAAGACCTTGTGCTACAGAAAATCAGTGCTTCCCACTCCTGCGTGACTTCAAACCTATAACTGGAAGTGGATTGGTCAAGGAGAAATATTTTAGTTTCTAGGCATCCCCTTTGCTTATCAAGCTTCCCCTCGGGAGCTTTGACAAACCGTGCTCTCCAGGGTTGAGCAGAAGCTGGCCTATTGGATTACTAAGCCTCTTTCGCTGGCCGAAAAATTCCAGGTGTGCTCTAAAATTTTGGCTACCACTCACATCTACTATTCATCCTATTGGGCTCCTTCTAAAGATGCCTACAGTATGCTTGAAATTTTTCTTCATGATTTTTTATGGGCCTCTTCTGAAACCCACAAGGGTTTTCATCGGGTTGCTTGGGAGTTTTGCTATCCCCCCAAGGAATTTGGAGGGCTTGGATTGCTCTCCACTCAATGATAAGGGACTACTCTCTATGTCAAATGGATTATCTAAGCTCTCACCGGGGATGAAGCTTGGAAGATTCTCCTCATGCATTGTAAACAGTATAGTTTTCCTGTTCATAGGCCAACCTAGAAAGGAATCGGTCTCCAAACCCTCCTAGTTATGAGGGAGTCAATTCAAATTGTTGGCTCCTTTGTGGCTAAGAGCATCTGTCACTCTTGGGAAACTATTAAGCCATGGCTTCGTTGGGCTGGGGTTGGATTTCATGATGGGATTTCCATCCACCAGCATAACTTATGGTGGTCTCCCCTTCTGGCTCAAAATGGTCAACTCCTGGCCAAGTCTCCCTGGCTCAAGGCCCTCAGATTTCATAAAAAGGAAATTCAAACACTGCATCAACTCTTTCATCAGCCTACCATGTGTCTCTTATAGTGGGATGCTTTTAAAGCCCAATACAGTCTTCAAAACTAGGATCGTCCTACTTTTGATGGGTTGGTGAGCGTCATTCTAGCAGAAATGCTTCACAAATTTGGTATTCATGGGCGCAAACCTTGGTGGAAAGACTAGAAATGGTTTCCAAAGACTCCTCTAAGGAGCTACAAGCCGCGACTTGGTTATAAGTGGCTTTCACCCCATTTTCCTATGATCAGTTCCTTGAACCAGAGGTGGCTTCTTAATTCCTCTGCCCATACTTGGCATAAGAGGTTTGATGCCACTTGGTATGCAATTGTTAATCTGAAGTTGGCCCACTTTTCTTGGTGTATTCTTTTCCAAGGCTTGCCTATGGGTTCCTGACCCTCGCTGCCCTTTTTGTGGGCAGTCTGAAAGCTTTAAGCATATTTTTTGGTTTTGTCCCAAAGCTCAACAACTTTGGACATGGATTCATGATTTCTTTCGGTCTTTTCGATCGAAACCCTTCTCTTGGCATATAGTTCTGCTAGGGGACCCGCTTGGAACCCTGACTAAGTTCACCCAACTTTGGCACACTTTCAGGGTGGAAATCCTCTTCAATATCTAGAAAGACAGAAATGCTTGTATATTTGCTCATTGTCATTTAGATGTTAATGTTTCTCTTTATGCTAAAGCAATTATTTGTTCTAATATTCTCCTACAGATTCAAGTGCAAGCCAACAAGGTTGCACTAGAAATGGCTCACCTGTAGGTTCTCTTGGACCACTAGGGCAATACCCCTTGTACTGTGGCTTGGATCCATGATTCGCCCTCCTCCTCTCGTGGTCGATCGCCTTCTCGGGGTCAGAAGTGGAGTGACTCTATGCACTCCCGCTCCTAGCCTCCTGCTTAACGGGATTCTCGGCCTCCCAGATGGGCTCAATCTCCTCTGCCTCATCCTTGTTAGGGCTGGCACTCTAGTGGTGCTACTAGGAGTGGTGGTGGCGATTCTGGGTGTCCCTTTGATGCTCCACCTACTTCTGGCTCTGGATGGCCTACCAGTGGCAAAAATTTTCTGTGGTTGGCTCTTACAATCTCGCCTCGGCACGAGGAAGAAGAAAAAGATAAAGATAAAGATGATGATGATTGGGGTTCTCCTCTTGATGTCACTCCAAACCTCGTTGATGTATGGGGGAAAAATCTGGATGATAGGGATCCCCCAAACTCTACTGGCACTACTTTGGCCACTTAATTTTATTTTCTGTTATTAGACTTCTGGGCTAGGCCCATGTGATTGATATTTTGGATTTTCTAGGCTCTACCCATGTGACATTCGGGGTGTGCCTTTTTACCACCCACCCCTTTTTTGTGAATTTCTAATTTTATCTTTATATTAATATAGATATATGCCTAATTCATAAAAAAAAAAGCAATATTTGGAAATATACCCTTTTCAAGAAAGCCAAGTCAGAAGTTTCCATAAATTCCTTGACCGCTTTCCCATGCAAATTCCACTTCACACACCATTTTCCCATTTTCCAATTTTGGAAGAGAATCTTCCATAATTAATTTACAACAAAATATGCCCTTTTAAAATTTTAAATTTCATTTTAATAAATTAACTCTTAAAAAATAACAATTAATTAATAATAATTTTAAACCACATTTCACTTAATTATAATTATAAGTTTAAAATTTATTCTATTACGTTAGTTTTTTTTAATAAAGACAAATATGATAATACTTTCCCTTAACTTTATTTCTTTTAAAAATAATCCATAATAATTTCTTTAACTATATTATTTTATTTAATGCTTTAATTTAAAGAACTACTTCAATATTTTAAAAATAACAATAAAGTGTTAATACACCCATATTTTTCCAAAGTATTAATATCATTAGCAACATTGAACATTTCATAAATTTAATATTTTGCACCACAGAATAACATTTAATTTAAACCATAAAGCACTAGACCAAGCCATAGATGCAAATTATAAAACTCATGAAATAAAATGAATTAATTTAAAACCATACCCACACAAACGAAGTATGAACACGACATGAACAACCACTACACCAACCACTGACATAGACGAGGTTACTTTCTTACCAAATCCCTAACCACATCAGACCATTGCGTATGTAGGATGCGCTCAGACCTGAAAATACGGGTGAAGTCGGCACCTGATACCTGCATTCCTGCATAACACAAAATGTCAAACATGTACATATAAAATAATTCATAGTCAAATACATTGTGAAGGAGAGGTTGCAGTGAGGCAGGGCACTCATGAATGAGCGATGCCACCATGTCTCCTTCACCCAAATCAAACATACTAATCAAAATCTAAGTATCACATCATTAGAATAACTCACAAAGTAACATCATCATAACATGAGTATCCCACACATAAGTCCAAATATCATAAGAAAATAAGCATAATTGTTTGCCATGCCCAACACATGGCAGAAAAGATGTCTAACAAAGTATCAAATATGCATCAGAACATAACCAAAAATCACACTAAAGAAAACACATACAAACACCAAAGCAGTATCAGAGTATCAGAACATGAGAGGCACTGCATAGCCAAACAAATAAAAAGGAACAAAAAAAAGGTGGGAAACAACACCACCAACTAACATCAAAAAATAACATCCATGGTGGCACACATGCCATAATTCATAACCATAACCATAGACCAACCATAATTAATCAAAAACATGAAGTTACTGCTAGACTACTTCAATCTACGTAGGTCATTAATCAAATCCACCATATACCAAGTAGTCCTAAACCATAACAAAGCTATTATGAAATAGCAGTCCGAAACTTAGAAGCAAAAAGATAAAAAGAGGAGAGCAATCATTAAACAGCATCAAAAGAGAAAGACATTTCTTGGCTTTCATCAACAAGTCCCCATATTCTCCAATAAGGGAGATATACTCCCTCTAGTCAGGTCCCTCTGAATCATCCAACACCTTCAAATCATTAGGCTTCCCTAGTTTTTTCAGCTTCATGTTGATTTGTGTTTGTCCAGAAACAACACCAAACATTTCCCTTCACATCAGCCTATTAGTCACCTTCATTAGCGTGACCAAGAAAATACATAATTTTCACTTGCATGTGACCTTACAAGTGTTAAAGAAGAATATATTTAGCTCTTTTTTATCTATAATTTTCCCTATTAGTAGAAATGTTGAAACCAAGATAATTTTCCTTTGCATGTGACCTTGAACATGTTAGAGAAGAATATATTTAGCCCTTTTTTATTTATGATTTTCCCAAATGCAACAAAATATTTATCCAAATTATCCTTTACAACTTTATCTTCCTCAACCTCATCCTCCCTAAAAAATAATATATCATCTATATTTTTTTATGAGGAAAGGGAGGCATGTCATGCACAATCTAAAATCCATGCTACCCACCCATGTTTTTTGTCACTTTTATGGCCTAACAAAATTCCTCTACTATAAATATAAAATGGAATAGGAAAGGGGGTTGATTTTTCTTAATCTCTTAGAGGCCTCCAATAATCCACAAGGATCCCCATTAACCAAAATAGAGAACTAGGGGATAGAGATGCAAGTGAATATCCAATCCCACCAAGCACTCCTAAACTTGAATTTATTATAGTATCCTCATCAGGAATTACTAGTTGACTCTATCATATCTTTTACTTATATCCAATTTGATAACCATTATTTTTTGTAGTACTAGCAATTTTGTGCATATATTCACTTTCAATAATGATTTCCTTTATAATTTTCCTCCCTAAAGTAAAGCCACCTTTCCTTGATAGATTTAAACTTAGGAAAATAACTTTAAGTTTGTTATTAGGGTGATTCTATAATGTTGGTTTACAATTTCTCAGAGATTTTGATTGCTGAAATCACATATTTTTAGAAAATATAATGATTTAAGCCTTTAAAAGTTCCATTTGAAGGTTTCCAATTGAAGAGGGTTTGATCAAACCACCTTAAATCAAACCCCCTTGGATAGAATCCCGCTAGTTTTAAACCATACCTATAACGACGTCTCTTTTACACCTATCAAAATGTTGATAAAAAACCACTTTTGATTTACCTTTTGGGGGATCAAATTAATTCATTTAAAATTTATTTTTGTATGTATGTAGTCATTTTTATAAGCTTCCCAAAAAGTATAATTTTATTATTATATTTATTTTTTATTTCTTGTGGATGTAGGTTTATCACAAAAAATCAAGTTCTTTGTTCTACACGTGAACAAATAAAAGATTATCAAAAAAAAATTGAAAAATATCAGTGCACTAGATATTGAAATCCTTGATCCAACCCCCCAAAAAAATGAATTTCGATACATACAATTTTTTTTTATGTTGTATACAATCTACCTATGTCTGAATTGTAATTGGTTTCACTTCAGAACTTGATTAAAAAAAAAAATCAATAAAACACTATGAAACCAAATGAAAGCACAAAATATCATAGTTACAAATCTAAATTCGAAAAAAATAGAAGTTTATCCTTTATAAAAAAAAGGCTATGTTGTATATGGTGAGCATCACTCCTTAAAAACGGTGTTTACTGAAAAAACTAGTTTTTAAAGGAGATGGAAAAATAAGTGCAATTTGATTCCAATTTTTTTGAAAAAAATATATTTAAAATCTACAGACAAAATGTCAAAAATCAGTAGTTTGCATCATCTTCAAATTCTTCATGGTTTAGCTGCTATAGGTGTCTAAAAGTGAAGATTTGGTTAGAAAAAAATAGTTTAGTGTCTAATTTGACCAAAAATTGTAAACCAGTATTGTGGGAGCACCCATCAATAAACTTGAAAATGATCTTATACAAATTATCACAAAGAGAGATTAGGAAAAAATAGAAAAAAAGTCAATCAAGGATTTCCTAGAAATGAGAATTTTTTTAATGTTGTTTATGTCCTTAAGGATCTTCATTGACTTCATAGAGTCTTCAACCACATCCCACACATCATGGAAGATAAATTCCTAGAATTTTGATAAAATAATGTAGGAAAATCACTCAATCATAGAGCATTATTTTGGTAGAGTTGGAAGGCAACCAATTTTACTTCTTTCATTAAGATAAAGGCAATGAGAGTCAAATTATTATAGTTAGAAATAAAGAATGGGACAATATCTAATAGGATTAAATCTAATTACACATTTTAGAAACTCCATGAATGGCCAAAAAATCCTTAAAGAAAGAGATGAACTCAACATGAATTCCCTCTACCTTGGTGAATAGATTTCTATCAATATACATGATGGATCCAATTCTATTTTTTACATCTTCTCACTCTAGTGGCATTATAAAAAAAATAGTATTCAAATCTCTTGGCTCCAACCATTCTCTTTTGATTTTTATTTAAAAAATCCTCTCTTCAAAATTTTTGCATGTCATCCCTTAAGATCCTTTTCCTTCATTGTTTGGTCATGATACATGAAATGGAATAGAATATTTTAATTGAGAGCCCCAATATCTTGTTGAATTATTTCTTCCTCTTGGAAAGGATTATTGAAAGAAGTCAAATTCCACTCATTCATCCTTTCCTTGAGGATACATAATTTCTTCATGAAGGAAACAATATTAAATAACATTTTGAAAATAATTTGTAGGCCCCCATGATTGCATGAGACATATGATACAATATTTTCTAAAATATATTATTTTAAACTTCAAAGGGCATATATGAGAATGTCTTTCATTCTTATTGAAAAAAATACAATTTTAATCAATACAATTTTAAGAAACACTCTACTCAAGAAATGAGCATTCCTTGCTCTTTGTATAGCTTCTTCTCGCTGCTACAAAACTCCCTTTGCTACTGCACAAACCTTCATACAACCCTTCCAAAATATTTGCACCTCACACACTGGCACCTTTACTTTCCTTCACTGGTGCTACTCCAACCTACAACAAAAATCTCCAATGAACACCTCTACAGGGGTATCTTTTTCCTTTCCATTCCTCACAAACTTCTTCCCACTTTTTTCTTGAAAAACCCTAGAAAATGCATTGAAAATCATAAATTATTACCCCAAATGGGCTCACAACTCTCCCCCAAGAATAGCTCTGCATATACTATGTTTATTCAGCCTTAAATGAGGCATTTAACTTTCTAGAAACTCCTCCAAATGTTGCATTTACTCAAGGGGCTTTTTTCTCTATTATGAGAATTTTAAAAGCTCTAAATTCTTGTTTGTTTACCTCTTTTATGTTCCAAATGCCCCCATATGATTTATGCAATAGATAAACAATTAAATATGAAATAAAAACTGATATTTTACTTTCATGGCCTCCATAATACCTTTAAAAAATAAAATTAATCAAATCGGTGCTTTGCAAGTATGTGATCAAGTGCTCACACGCGAAAAAAATGAAAGTTATCTTATTCACACAAAAATTTGGCATGCAATTTTAGAATGCTATCCCATGGTGCTTTGACTTTCATGGCCTCCATAATACCTTTGCAAAATAAAATTAATCAAATTGGTGTTTTGGAAGTACACGATCGAGTGCTCGCAGGCAAAAAAATGAAAGTTATCCGATTCACACAAAAATTGGCATGCAATTTTAGAATGGTATCCCATGGACCCCTAAAAAATAATTTTACTCCAACCTTCCAAAATCATGAAATATTAAACTTTTCATAATTTTCTAATTTTTAACAAAGTTTTGACATTAAAATCTCATAAACTAAAAAATGTATGACTTTAATGATTTTTTGCATATTTCACACACCACCTTCAAGAATGCCCCTACCAAAGTATTCTACTCCAATCCTTATGAGTTTTTCAGAAATAATTTTTGAAAACTATCTGCAAAGCCTTAAAACAACGATTTGATAAAACTGACTTTAACAAAATCTTAACACAACCAAGAGCTTTCCAAAGCTAAGAGATGCTACATGTACCCCAAAACACACCAAAAGTGAATTCAAACTTGACTATTTTAGTGGGATCATAAACATTGAGAATAGTGAAATCCAAATTAGAGAAAAGTATTTGAACTAAAACAACCATCTAATTTTGAGAGGAGTGAACAAGCTTCACCTTGATACATAGACAACAAGATTCCCAACCCTTACCAAACTAATAAAATCCACAATTGTGTTATCATAGAACCTATAATGATTGATAAAAATCTTCATAGTATTTAAACTTAGTTTTATTTCATACAAAATTATGATATTGAATAATATTTATTCTAAATAGTGTAAGATAAAACACTATCTACTAGAGGCATTTAAGCCCATAAAATTATAGGTGGTGGTCTTCGGTGTTCTCTAAGCGATGTCTTTTCTCCCTTAAATTATAGAAACTATTGTTTGATGGAGGATTAGCCTTCAATAATGGCATACACCTCCCTTCTCTATTGTTAATCTTGTAGCCACACCTTTCCAATTAATTTTGGCCTTTAACATCCTCAAATATTATTAGTGGATACATTGATAATTGGTGATGCCCAAAGATTCATCAACCTCAGTCTCTGAGTCATATCAAGAATCAAGGTCTTCATCCTCCTATAAAGGCTATATCTTATGGGTAGAGGAAGGCCTTTTAAAAGGAATAATTTCCAACTCCTTATCATAGAATCATGAGCTTCAAAAAATTAATCAACTATCAACCCATCAATGCTTAATATCTAAGAATTCTTATTTATTTTGGAGGCTATGATGAAACCTCCAACGCCAAATCCATATTAAATGATAAATGGGGGGGTTGGAGAGGAGAGCTAGGGAATTACATGATTTTTCTTAGCAACCCATTTCTAGCCCCTCTTGATGTTTATTTTCCTTGAGAAATTGGTAATAGAATGGGATTGAATTTTTCACAAGGAGAAAAAGTATTTTATCTTTTTAAAACCTCCATTGAATTTATTCATTCACTATATTCATAATCTAGGGTGATTCTTTTGGGGATCATTGAAATTGATAAAATATAGATTCATGCATATATCCTTGAATAAGCATCAAGAATATTCTAATAAGTGGAATGTACATTTCAAAAACCATTCCCAATCTATGTGAGCCCCTCATTCATCTAATATTCCTCTAATAAATTATATAATTTGAACCAAGTGGGAGAGTTTAATAGAGTACAACACAATAGATCAAAGTTTGGACATCATATCTAGATATATCAATAAGCATTTTCCAACTCACAAGGTCCATTATTGAGGAAAAAAAATCTTTCATATTCTTTCTAATTTTTTTAATAATGTTGGATATATACCTCAACATTTCCTCTCTACTAATCAAAATATTCAAATTCTATCTAACCTTGTTGTCTATAATATTTTCATGAAATTTGTTTTTTCTCCTCTAAATAACTTACTTTTTATATATTTATATATACATATATATACATACATGTTGGATGTTGTGGTTCTACCACTGACATGTGGTTGTCATTGATGTCAACACTATTAGAATTTTAATCTGCTTAAGGTTGTATATGTCGAGGAGATTGAGAAAATTGTAAAAATATAGTATAGGCAACCAATGGAGCTAAGAAGGTCAAAATGTTGGAAAGCTCTATGTGTTGAAGATCTGAAAGTGCGCTTCAAATAGTTTGTTGTTGAAACTTTCTAGTATGTTGTCTAAAAGTTTCAGAGGTGTGCATGAAGTTTTGTGGAAGTTATGAAGAGTTGTGTGCCTACAATTATTTAGTTTCTGTAGATGGTGTTCTTAGTTGAAGCGGATGAAATTATGGTAATTTCATGTATTGTGCATGTACCTATGATGTTCATGGATGATTCTAGATCATTCTATATCCTTGTTGTACGTCCCCAATGATTGGAGTGTTTGTGTTTGTGAGTGTTCATGCTCTTGGTCGACATTGTGGTGTTAGCGTGTTGTGGATCCATGAGGATTAATATTTTATTGTTTGGTGTATTTGGAGATGTTTGTTTGGGTCCTCACTATTTTGTGACCAACTTGTGTTGGTACACATTGTAATTTATTCATGTATCAAGGCTGACAGTTGTAATTTATTATTTATTTGTGGTCAACTGATTAGTGAATGTAAATCTGTGTAGCAGATATATATATGAGATTGTTTTCCTCATTTAAAAAGTAAGCTCAAATGTACAAGTGCAAAATAAAGGTCAGATCATTCAGAGCAGAGTGTGAAAGAGTTTGAGCAGATTGTGGAAGAGTTTGAAGAAATTTTTGTGTGCCTAACCGAAACTATAATCAATCTTTTGCAGAAGCTATTTACTCAGTTCAACTTCATTAGATGGATTTAATTTGATTTTTGTATGTAAGGTAGTGAGCCTTCCCTTTGAGCAGTGTTCTCTAGGTAGTGTCTTTGAATTCAAGTGCATTCTCTTTTTATTCTTTATTATACTTCTAACAGGGTATAATCTTGTGGACTAACATCCACCATGGTTTTTCCCCTAACAGGGTTTCCACATATAAAATATCGGTATTCATGTGTCTCTGATGTGTTGTTGATTTTATGATTGCACTATTAATTATCATATATGTGATATAAGGTTGGTTAATGTTGTATAAGTTTGTTTTTGGTAACAACTGACTCACCCCCCCTCTTAGTTGTCTATCCTTGTTTTTCCAACAATTGGTATCAGAGCTAGTTCCTTTAAAAGAAGCTTAACAGCTTGAGGTGATCCGAGATGGCATCATTCAAGAAGGATATTCATATATTCAGTGGTAAAAACTACTCTCGATGGAAATTGAGGATGGAATGTCATTTGAGGTACATTGGTGAACCTTTCTGGAAGATGACAGAAATTGCATATACTATTCCTCAAAATGGTCCCTCCTCTACAGATGAGACCAAGCAAGCAAGAATTAATACCAAGGCAATAGAAACACTAGTGAGTACTTTGACAGATTCATAAATGATAAATATGATGGGATTGAAGATTGCATACCATATTTGGAAAAATATGGAAACATTGTATGAAGGAGATGCACTAGTGAAAGTGCTAAGCTACAAAGTCTAAAAGGAAAATGGGAGAGCTTCAAGATGAGTGAAGATGAGAACATCTTTTCCTTCTTGCATAAGATAAATGAATTGGTGATGGACATTCAATGTGTTGGTGGAACTTTGGATGATGATGAAATTATGGCTAAGATACTTAGATTTGTGCCCCCTTCCTACAAGACAAAATCTCATGCTATTGATGAACTTAGAACACTGAAAAATATTACAAAAGACATGTTGATTGGAAAACTTGTTGCATTTGAATTAAGTTAATTCGGTGAGTCTTCTCCTAAGACTGAATATGCTTTCAAGGCTACTATATCCAAGAAAAGAGATATGATTCAAGAGAGAGTTCTCAGAGAACATTCAGATATGATGATGAGATGAAGCAGATTGAAGATGAAGAAAGGGAATTGGAAGAACTGGAAGCATTGATTGTGAATAGAGAATCAAGAGGTCATGGTAAGTACAAAGGAAATTTACCTATTAAATATTTCTCTTGCATAAGATATGTCATTTTTCTCCTAGATGTCTTGAAAGAGTTTCAAAGTATAAGCCTGAGAACACTAGATTTCAAAGAAAGTGCTATTATGTTGAAGAAGGTGTAACTGATGAAGAATCTAATAAAGAAACTAGAAATGAAGATGAATTGGTATTTATTGCTATCAAAGAAAATGGTCAGGTGTCCATTGAATCTGCTAGTAATGTGAATGTTGAGAAAGCTCTTGCAGCCAAAGTTGAAGAGAAAGATGAGCTGGTAATTGATAGTGGATGCTCACATCATATGAATAGTGACAAAAGAATATTTGTAATCTTGGAAGACTATGATGGTGGTGTTGTAAGGTTTGGTGACAACATTTCTGGTGTGATTTGTGGTAGAGGCACTATTTATTTTGGTGGTAAGCACAATACTAATGGTGTTCTTTATGTAGAAGGCTTAAAGAATAACTTGTTGAGTGTTGGACAAATGGTAAACAAAGGTTACAATATGAAATTCAAGAATGGTAAGTGCGGAATAATGGGAAGTTCATGAAATATGATTGATTCAAGAACAAATACAAAAGGTAATATGTTTCATTTAAGTATTTCTATGGAAAATTGTTTGATTGCTCAAATTGATGTAATTTGGTTATGGCATAGGAGGTTATGTCATGTGAACTTTGTTAAAATTTTCAAGATAATCTCTACTCAAGCAGTTAGATATTTACCTAAGTTAGTGAAGCCTACTAACACTATGTGCAAGGAATTCCAGATGGGAAAGGAAACAAGAAATTCCTTCTGAAGCAAACAATACAACTCTAATGGAGTGCTAGATTTGGTACAACTAATCTATGTGGTCCTTCCAGAATCAAAATCCTACAAGGTGAAAGGTATTTTATGTTACTCATTGATGATTACTCTAGAATGATATGGGTCACTTTCTTAAGATAAAAACAAGAAGCATTAGAAAAGCTCAAAAGTTTTAAAGCTATGGAAGAGAATGAGACAGGTCAAAGGATCAAATTCTAAGGTCAGACATAGGTGGTGAATTTACTGCATAGGAATTCAATTCTTTTTGTGAAGAGCATGGAATCCAAAGACAACTATCTGCTCCCCGAACCCCTCAGCATAATGGAGTTGTTGAAAGAAAGAACGAAACCATTCTAGACACTGCTAGAACCATGATGTTGGAAGGAAATTTTCCTCATTTCTACTGGAGAGATGTTGTAATAACTGTTGTGTACACCATTAACAAGGTGAATGTCAACAGTCATTCTAGTAAGACACCTTTTGAGCTATGGTTTGGTTATAAGCCTATTGTCAAATAATTCAAAAAAATTGGAAGAAAATGCTACATCAAGAGAGATGATGATATAGGTAAGTTTGATGCTAGAAGTGATGAAGGAATCTTCCTAGGATACTCTACTAAAAGCAAAGCTTATTGGTACTTTAATAAAAGATTGAAGAAAGTGGTTGAAAGTGCAAATGTTAAGGTTGATGAAGATATTGGTAAATCATCTAGATCTAGTGATTATGATTTAGATGATTAGCATGATGATGCTAACAATAATGTTCAGACACATAATCAACTTCAAATTGTTTCGGTGAACCAAGGAAATCAAGAAGTAGAAGCTAGCAAAAGTGCAGAAGAAAGAACACAAGAACAAGAGGTAAGAGAAAATTTCAAAACTCCTAAATATGTAAGATGAAATCATCTGGATAGTCAGATCATATGAGACAAAATCAAAGGTGTGCAAACTAGAAGAATATTTTCTAATTTCTAAAGTTGAACCTAGAAATATAAGTGAAGCATGCAAGGATGAACATTGGATGGAAGCCATGAAAGAAGAATTGTTGTAGATATAGAAGAATGATACATGGGATCTTGTCCCTAGACCTCAGAAAAAAAATGTGATTGGAACCAAGTGGGTGTTCCAGAATAAGTTGAATGAACAAGGTGATGTGGTCATAAACAAAGCAAGATTGGTTTGCAAAGGTTACTTGCAGATGGAAGGTATTGAATTTGAAGAAATTTTTCCTCCTATTGCTAGAATTGAAGTTGTTGGATTATATATTTCTTATGCTACTTTCAAGAATTACAAATTTTATCAGATGGATGTGAAGTCCACATTTCTAAATGGTGAACTAGAAGAAGAATTTTATGTTGAACAACCAGATGGATTTCAGTTGACTGATGAAAATGACATGGCATGCCAATTGAAGAAAGCTCTTTATGGACTAAAGCAAGACCCTAGAGCTTGGTATGCTAGATTGGACAAATACTTGTTGAAACTTGGATTGAATAAAGGTACTGTTGACAACAATCTATATTTCAAGATGGATAAGAGCAAATAATTGATCATTGAAGTCTTTTTTGATGATATTATTTTTTAAGGTGATGATGATTTATGTATGAAGTTTGCTGATGAAATGAAAAGTGAATTTGAAATGTCAATGATAGGAGAGCTAAAATTATTTTTAGGATTTCAAATTACTCAGTTAGATGATGGAATATTTGTATCTCAGTCTAAGTATGTGAAAGAGTTACTGAAAAAGTTTGGCATGGAGGATTCAAAACCAGTTGGTACACCTATGGTGACTGGATGAAAACTTACATAGAAAGATGATTCTCCCAAAGAAAATCAGACAAGATATAGGTCAATGATTGGTCGTTTTCTCTACTTGAATCAGACCAAGATAGATATAATGAATGATGTGTGCATGGTTGCTAGATTTCAAGCTGATCCTAAAGAATCCCATGTGACTGTTGTGAAAATAATATTCATATATCTGAAAGGGACAGTTGATCTTTGTCTTTGGTATCCTAAGGATGATGATCTTACTCTACGTTCTTTTACTGATGTTGATTAGGTAGGAGACGTACATGACATGAAGAGTACCAATGGTGGTACATTCTTCTTAGGTAAGAAGTTGGTATCTTGGTTAAGAAAAAAACAAAACTCGGTTTCATTATCTATTGTTGAGGCAGAGTACATTGTTGTTGCAAACAGTTGTACCCAAGTATTATAGATCAAGCAAATGTTGAGAGATGTCAGAATTGACTATGAAGAACCCATTGCCATATTTTGTGACAATTCAAGCACCATTACCATTTCTAAGAACCCAATGTTGCAATCAAAGACAAAGAATATATCTATCAAGTATCACTTATTGTGAGACAAAGTAAGTGATAAAGAAGTCAGACTAGAGTACATACCTACCAAAGATAAAATTGCAGATATCTTTAAAGATTCGTTGCCTAAGGATAGTTTTGAGTACCTCTGAGGCAAGTTAGGGGTGATTTCCCCTCCTAATTAGAACTAAGATGCAGGTATTTACATCAGTCCATGAATTCATTGCCATATCATATTCTAGATTGATGTTGTGGTGACTTCTACTTAGGGGGAGTAGTCAGATGATTCAAATTTGTGATCAGAGCATATGTACCTTTTCCATTGATGTCAAAGGGGGAGAGAAACAATGTGAAGAAGTGGGAAAGAAGAGCAATGAAGGAAAAAGTACACAATCTCAGGGGGGAGATTGTTGGAGAAGAGTTAGTTGGGTTGATGTTATTATTTTTCACATCATGTGTTGCCATCAATGCCAAAGGGGGAGATTATTGGATATTGTGGTTGTTTTTCTAACATGTTTCTATCATTGATGTCAACACTATTACCATTTTAATCTGTTTAAGGCTGTATATGCCAAGGAGATTGAGAAAATTGTAAAAATATAGTACAGGAAGTTAGTGGAGCTGAGAAGGTCAAATTGTTTGAAAGCTCTATGTGTTGAAGATCTAAAAGTGTACTTCAAAGGGTTTGTTGTTGAACCTTTCTAGTATATTGTCTGAAAGTTTCAGAGGTGTGTATGAATTTTTATGTAAGTTATGAAGATTTGTGTGCCTACAGTTATTTATCTTTTGTAGATGGTGTTCTTAGTTGAAGCGGATGAAATTATGGTAATTTCATGTATTGTGCATGTACCTGTGATGTTCTTGGATGATTCTAGATAATTCTCTATCCTTTTTGTACATCCGTAGTGATTGGAGTGTTCTTGATCGAAGATTTTTCCTATGGGTGCCTGAGTGTTCATGTTCTTGGTCAGCATTGTGGTGTTAGCGTGTTAAGGATCCATGAGGATTAATATTTTATTGTTTGGTGTATTTGGAGATGTTTTTTTAGGTCCTCACTATGTTGTGACCAAATTTTTTTGGTACGCATTATAATTTATTCACATATCAAGGTTGACAGTTGTAATTTACTCTTTATTTGTGGTCAACTGATTAGTGAATATAAATCCATGTAGCAGATATATATATGAGATTATTTTCCTCATTTAAAAAGTAATATCAAGTGTACAAGTGATGTACAAGTGTGAAATAAAGGTCAAATTATTCAGAGCAGAGTGTGGAAGAGTTTGAAGAAGTTTTTGTGCACCTAACTGGCACTATAATTAGGCTTTTGTAGAAGCTATTTACTCAGTTCAACTGCATCAAATGGATTTAATCTGATTTTTGTATGTAAGGTAGTGAGCCTTCCCTTTGAGTAGTGTGCTCTAGGTAGTGTGCCTAATTGCAAGTGCATTCTCTTTTTATTATTCATTATACTTCTAACAGGTTATAATCTTGTGGACTAACATCCACCTTTGGTTTTTCCCTAATAGGGTTTTCACGTATAAAATCCTGGTGCTCATGTGTCTCTAATGTGTTGTTGATTTTATGCTTGCACTATTAATTATCAGATATGTGACATTAGGTTGGTTAATGTTGTATACGTTTGTTTTTGGTAACAACTAATTCACCCTCCCTCTCAATTGTCTATCCTTGTTTTGCCAACAATACATACATATGAAATATGTTAAATTGGTTTTGAAAAATGAAAAATTCTTCCTTGAGAACCAACTTTTTATATTACCATTCAAATGGATCAAAAAAATTGTTGTTATGGTTTGATAAATAGTTTAATGTTAAAAATTGGAAATGCAAAATCAAATAACTATAACTTCGATACAAAATGTTGTATTATAAAAATTTGTCTAGAGTATCTTTTTATTTACTATAGAATAAAATATAATTTATACAAAAGTGAAAATTATAGGTCTTAATGATGCTTCTATAGCTATTTGAAAGCCTCTGCCATGAACCCTAGTGTGTAGCATAAATTTCATTGTGGCATGTTGTCATATTGTATAGACATAATGAAAAAATAATATGAAGCCTCAAAAACTATACCTACACACAAAAACAAGAATCATGGGCCTACTACATGCGAAATATATTTAAATAGTAAAAATCATTAAGAAAACCCTAACTAAAATTAATTAAGAAGAAATAAGGAAAAAAGAAGGATACACCTGAAAAATCACCTTCTTCCTTGATCTATATACTTTCACATAGAGAAAAGAAAGAAAATGTTTGGGTGGTTATTTAGGGGATTTCTTGAGTCAAGTCCCCATCTTGTTCTATATACCTCCACAAATAACCAAGACTGATTGGATAATAGATTTCTAATAAATGATAAGAATTCAAATAAAGTTTGATAACATAACATGTAAATGATTTAACAAATAGATTGAGACATAACATGCTAACACCGAGAGTATCCAATTGTTATCATAAAGAGACAATAGTCAATGTAAATGAGGAGACAATAAGACTTATTATTCTCTCACCAAGAAGCAATGAATAACTCCCAAAGTGAAATCAAAGCTACAATATAGTTGTCTTACTTAATCCCATAGCCAAGGAATGACATGCAAAGTGTTGGATGAATATTATTGCTTCAAAACCTATAAATATTCATGAAGATTGTAGAGTGAAATCAAAAGCATAGTATTGTGTGTTTGAGAGAGAGTATGATAGATATTTCCTTTATTTTTAACAAAATATAATTCCATGGATTTTTTATCAAGCCCAATTGCCATACAAGAGCATTACATCTAATAGATTTATGGGAATGTAACATTTCAATAGCCACTCGAACAATAACTTTCCATTGTACATTAGCACATCATGTAGACATTTGTGTGTAGTGCTATCATCTAGGGAAAATGGACTAAAATTTCCAAAACCATCATAATTATGGTAGATAGAAATAATTATATTGTTAACATCTTATGCTTACACTATATTTTTTCCTCACTTGATCAAGCATATGCACTATACTAAATATGAATTTTAAAGAAAGAAATGATTTGAACTTAAAAATTATCAAAGGATACTTTAGAAGAAGCAAAATCTTCAATCTACAAGGAAGGAAGAGTTGCACAATAACTAAAATATCTTGCATAAGACAAACATGTTAATGAAAAAATAATCACATAAAATGTGTTAGTTAAGAGACACACGTCAAGGAAAAATAACACACATTAAACATTCACACAACGCACAAAGAAACAAAGATGAGACTTGGCTAGAAAGAGAAAGAGATATGATATGAAAAGCATAAGATTGAATATTTTGATAGATGATTTTGATAAATAGTTTGATAATATGGTCAACAAGTTGTGTTATGCTAAAAACCATAAAAAAATTGATTGATCATGGTTGTTGCAATCTAGGATACAACATGGTCATAAAAAATATAGGATATATGAAAATCAATAGCCTAGAAAGCTATGATATACTAGCTAGTTCTTATACTATCAAGATGCTTATAAATATTTTTTATTTAAGATAATAATATTGTGATTGTGCATTCTAATAGACCCCCTTGAAATAATTGCATGACTCAAGGAGTATAAATATTTAGAGAGAGATAGAGAGAGATAAAGTAAAGATGTGTCATGAAACTAAAGAGTTTGTGCTCATGGAATATCAACATAGAAAGAAATGATGAAAAATAATCTCCACAACACCACTTATGACAAGAACAATAAGGGATCCACAAACCTAGGTTCAGTATGAATACTTGATAATTATGTATATAAATATATTATTATTTTTGAATAGTCATTATTCCCTAGGTTTAGTGGAACTACAAGCATAGAGGAAGAAAGTCACATATAAAATAAAATAAAAAATTGGGTCAACATGAGAGACCTAAATGTCTCAATGCTTTTCATCATCCCCAAAATCAAGAATATCAATATACAACACATAGTAGAAAGATGATGTGAATAGAGGAATTTACAATGCTTAATCAGTCTTGTATCCATACATCTACAAGGGTGGCATGGGTCTTCTAGGTAATATTAACAAACATATACTAGCAAGTATGGAGGAGACACAAACAAAGCTCACAAAAAACTAAAAATCTAAAGATGATAGGAATATTGCTTTAAAGTATTCACTCAAACAAATCATTAGTCTCCCAATCTTGATCATAAGGGGAGGGAGGTTGAGCCTACAAAGGAAGTATTTTTAAGGAATTTCTAGGTGTATCACCTAAAATAAGAGCCAAATAACTATTTGCAAGTACAAAATCATCTTGAACATCATCTTTGTCAGAGTACTCGGCTCGTTTCTCTTGGTTCCACTTGTTGATGGCATAGTCTTAGAGGAATTGGGAGCCACTAGAGAGGTGGTAGCTATCCTACCAGATCTCCTAGGATTGGATGAGCCTCTTTGAGGTCCTGACATACTCTTGTATTTCTGTACTTGCTCCTTTGTGGGGCCCATTGCCTCTACAAACTGTGCAGTCATCTTCTCAACATATATTTTTGTTTGTTTCTCCTTTTGCTGCATGTGCACCTCCATATATTTCTCCTCATAGGTGTCATACCTCTCCTCAAAATTTTCTTTAGGTTTGTTCCAGTATGAATTCTACTAAACCAATAATTTCTTCCTCTGTAATCTCATATCCCATCTTTGCAATCCAAACGGTCCTAGGCTCAACAACCTGTATAATGAAACTATCCTTTGTTACCAAGAACATGATGTAATTTTTCTATTTTTCCACCATGCTCCAAGAAATCCTTTCTTTGGCTTGCATGTTCTTCTATTTTATTTTTTAAAACCCCATAGTGTTGCTTCATGTGCATCTATATCACCTAACCTTGTTAGGTAGTCTCTGATTTGATGTGTCACAGGTTTTTTCTTCAACCAAACTATATTCTTAGTTCTAGGAACTTCATATAGAAAGTAAAATAGTAAATAAATGATAAATGTATTAAATTTTAAGGGGTACTTTGTGTCCTTTGTCTTCTGTAGCTTTTCAATAAATTTTTCCCTCAATAACTCACATAAATCATAATTTTCACCCTTCACAACCATCTCATAGGCAACATTAATTGAAGTTGTTGATGCAAAATTATCCCTATTAGTGATGTATAATTAATAACTGGTCACCATTAAAGCATAATTAACTACCATATATCTAATATCTTTGATCGTTAGGGCTCTCTTGCCATATTTTGCACTAGTTTACTCCATCACCATTTCATTATTCACTAAATTAAGCATTGGATCTAGTCTAGTTGAACATAAACCCATAAAAACCCTAATTTCCTCTTTCTTAATCAAGTGAGGTATAAGCTAGATGAATCCATCATGGATTTTTCTTAGGTAAAAACTTACATACACATCATCACTAATGAGTCTAGTTTATGGTATAATTATTGATAAGGTTGTTGTCCATTTCCCGCAGTAACATTAAACTTTGATGCTTGGGAGATAATATTTTCATAATATTTCCTTATAACCATAGACCTTGGACATAAATCTATTTTCATAAGCTTTCAAATGATATTGGCATGCTATATGGATTGTTTGTGTTAATTTTGCATGTGGTTAATGAATTTCTCTTTAAGATTATTATGGATATGCAGTTGTTGTGTGTGCTAAAAATTTTCATGCAGATAATTTAAGACCTACAATTCAAGAAGATCCCGCCAGCTAGATGCATGCCATATCGGTCAACAAGATGGTCATTTAATGAAAAGAAGGCTCTTGGCGGTTGGATATTCCTCATGCAAATCAGATTGTAACCTCCTTGTAATGGTATTTAATGTTTTTGAGCATGCGTAGGTTTTGCTATTTTTCCAAAGTCATTTTAAGTCTAAATATGTTTTACAGATTTTGTGCATGCGTAGCCGCCTTTGCTCTTTTTCAAGTTTTCCCTAAGTGGCGTCCTTTGGTTATGTCAAAGTTGACTACCTTGCTAGGTGGTTAGATAAATAAGGCTCTGATGTTCCTTCAAGCTAGCTCTCTCTTTTTCTAGTCGAAGAATGTTAATTTTATGATGTACTCACATTCTTAGTTTTCTGCAATACAACTATGTTGACTATAGTCATGTTTTTTCACTGAATAAAATGAAGTTATGAAATCATGCATCTAATTTTACCTTAGTCTTAGGGAATAATTGTCCAAGGGGTCCCACTTGGTGAGTATTCCATCCCTTAGTTTAGTTAGTATTTTTTGTTAGGTAACTAGTTAAGAATCTGGCACTAATTGTTCCTACAACCACTAGAGTTTCATTTTGTGACTATTCTTGCAGCCAAAGTAGATAGAGTAGTTTCCTATTTGATCACTCAAATTTTCATTTATTTCATGCTTTTAATTTTAGTCTAGTTGTTGGTTGATGTTCAATATTTATGTCATTTCCTTCCAAATAATTTACTTTCAATATTGCACCTTTCTTAAGTTATAGAATGAATGTGGATACTTTGGATTCCTAGTGCACATACAATGCTGACCCATTTCAAGTTTATGTCCTTGGGTTGACAATTAAAATGCACCTTCATGATGATTGAAATAGATATTCAGGTTAGATTTCCAATCTTTGAATTACAACTGTCAAGGCTTAGTTGTTGAGTCATTATAGGAGGCCAACATTTTTGGTGTTGTTGTTAGGGATGGTGTCAAAATAGGAAGCTATTTGGAGTCATTTATAGTTTTTACTGTTGTAGTATTTATGAAAATTGTTCTTAGTATACCCCTTGTTAGAAGAGTTATGACCCCCTCTTCTTTTACCAAATTTTGTGTGAGTTGGTTGGTAGTGAGTTGATAATGTATGCATAGAAGAATAATTGCTCGTGGGAGATTCCTTTCTAACAATCCTGATCTATTCTAGATAGTTGAGTATCAAAATCTTTCCTGAAACAAAGAAGAAGAAGAGCCACACTCCTTTGCTGATATATTTCCTAATTTGACTAGTTCTAAAGTTTCCCTTGAAGATCAAAATCCAATTGAAGAACCCTTTACTTTGGAATTTCATCAAGCAGGAATGGGTGATGCAAATGGAAATGAACGTAGCATGCACCCTAACCAATTATCTTTTCCTTTTCCAATTTCTCATCAGAATGAAGCAAACAACCTCAAAAATATCTCAGCTTCAATCGTTCCTAAGTTCTATGGACTTTTCACATAAGATCTTGATACATTCTTGTTTGAGTTTGATATACTCTGCAGAATTTATGACTATACCACTAATACCCATAGGCTTAAGCTATTTCCTACCACTTTGAAAGAAGCTACATTAAGATGGTTTATGAGCCTTGGTAGAGATACTCTGGAGACTTGGGAAGACATGAATACAAATTTCCTTGATAAATACAAAGAATATTGTAGGGGTAATGACATGAGAGGAGGTGACATTTTTAGGATGCATCAAAAGGAAGATAGGAGCCTGTAAGATTTCATTTCAAGGTTTATGTTTTGTCTGCAAAAATATCCACACCATACACTCAATGAAGAATCAAAAAATCTTCTTTTCTTGAGAGGAATTAATGATAGATGCACTAATGCCTTGGACCTGATGGGAGAAAGAGATATCACCCAAGTTCCTTGGGAGGATATCAAGAAGATATGTTAGAATTATTCTAGGGCAGCCTCAAAGAAAGGGAGAGCTTACCAATCATCTATGGGTAGGTCATCCACCAGTGGAGTTTCAAGGATGGAGATTACTCACTTACTATAAAATTTCAAGCAATAGATCATAAACAATCTAGCTACTCAGCTAGATTCACTTCAGGCCAAAAAGAAACAAGAGGAGGCAGAGGCAATGCTTGCAGAATATTGCCCTCATTACAGACAAAAGGACTCCAAATGCAAGCTGATAGCTAATTTTGACATCAAACATATGTCACCCAAGCTCAAGCCAATCCAAGTTGAGGATGATCAAGTCTAATATGTTGCACAAAGGATGCCATGGGCTCCAATATAGGGTATTCCAACTGATCCACTATCTTTTACTGGGCCATATTTCAATTCTTATTCATCTGGTAGTCAATGGAAACCCCCATATCCATCCAATAATGGAGGATATCCACCGCATCCTTGGATTAATCCCCAAAATTCTTGGACTAATAAAAAAAACTCTCCACCCTAGTGGCAAAAACCTCAAGGAGATTGGTAGCCACCTCCAAGAAACTAGCAGCAAACATTTCAATGGATGGGAGGATAACAATGTTCAAATAAGACAACCAATTACATGAAACCACCTTCTCAGCCCTAGAAACCTGCTATAATGCCTCCTCCTACTAACCCAAGTTTAAATGTTCCTAAACCTACTTAGATACTAGCCCAACCCACACCTAACCCAAATAATAAACCATAGTAATAGTCGATATACTTTGCTAATCCACATCAATTCCCTGCATATGTTGTGAGTGTAACTGACATGAATTTGTATTCGGGAACCACTTTTCTAGCTCTTTCCATACCTATTATAACTGAGATTTCTATGGATGAGGAGGAGCCTTTGAAAGTCCATGTTTAGCCAAGTACACCTAAAAATCTTGAACCAGTCCTAACCAAGCAGACTGATCCTGAACCACCATTTCCCCAAAGTTTGGAAACTATGAAACAAAAGGAAGAAAAGGAGGACACAAATTTTGACATTCTAGATCAATTGAAGCATATATGTGTCTAGATACCTCTATTACATTCCATAAAAGGTGTTCCTATATATGGAAAATCAATCAAGGAAGCATGCCTTAAGAAGCCAGGTAGGAAGAAGAAAGACCCCACTATAGTTCATTTGGTGGGACAACTTGTAGGAGTTGAGAAAATACAACACCACAAACCCCGAAGATCACCTGCATGCAAATAACCTGTCACAAAAGAAGAGATGGAGACAAACAAGCAAGGGTTCTTTGAAAACTGAAAATGTATATATCAGAGAGAATGAATGAATTGATATGAAATACAATGGGATCAATCCTTATAAAAAGGAGATCATGCAAACCCTAATAAAACCCTAATAGGAAAAACCCTAATAGAAGCCCTAATAGGATAACATTTAATAATTAATATAATTATTAAATGTCACTTTATGCAAACTAACGTGAAATCTTAAGAAGGGAATAAAGGTAACTTAATCAACATAATTAAGTTAAAACCTTTACTCTAACACAACTTGCTGACATCATGCTTGCAAAAATGATTGTTTCCAAGTACAATGACCCAAGGATTCATGTGGTAGGAGTTTTTATAAATGGGATGTAGATAAAGAATTTTGTAATTGATTTGGGAGCAACAATAAATGTTATGACCAGGAACATCCTGCAACAACTAAATATTGTAAGCATGAGACCTAATCCTATTGTCCTGCAACTTGCTAATAGTTTTACCATTGCGCTTGATGGTATAGTGGAAGATCTATTAGTAACTCTAGACTCTTGGGAATACCCAACAAATTTTATGATTCTTTCTCCTAAAGCCATACTAGGTGGGTACCCCATTATTCTTGGAAGACCATGGTTAGTAACAACAAATGATTATATTGGATGCCAAATAGGAGATATGACCATTTCTTATGGAAAGAGCACCAAAAATATTGTTCTCTACCCTCCCACTCAGCCATCCCATGATAAGGATAATCTAATATGGCCACATGTTGGTGAAAAGGGTAATGAAGTTAATTTTGTGGCACAACTTATAATGTTGCATAGAAGTCCCTTCCTATAGCTTCAAGATGAAGATGAATTATTGTCTCACATAATTTAGAACCATTATGAGGTAGAGGAAGAATTTTCCTCTCATGTATATGATTCTTCTGATATAGTGCTAACACTCCTTCTCGCTCTTCCTTCAGTCGCTCTTCCTGCAATCACTCTTCCTACAAACACTTGTCCTGCAAAGACCTTTCCTGCAGCCAAATTTCCTATAGCAACGGTATGTTTCACACATTACTTCCACATGAGCTCAAGGTACCATTATTTAAGCATTTATGATTGAGTTAACTACACAAGTGCAAGTGTTAGAAGGCAAATATATGAATATCAACAATAAATTGAGTGGAGAAAAGTTATTATTAGCAAACTTGCTAAGGTCCCACCAAAATGCATTTGAATGGAACTATCATGATATGAAGGGATTGGATCCTAAAATTTTCACTCATAAGATATATAAGAGATTATTGTACACTAATAAGGCAGCCACAAAGAAGAATTAATCCTGCATTGAGAGAAATATTATAAGGGGAACTACAAAAATTGCTAGATGTAGGATTTATCTACCCCATTTCAGATAGCCAATGGGTGTCCCCATTGGTGATTGTGCCCAAAAAAGGAGGGAAGTGATGAATTTTTATTGATTACAGGGAACTCAACTCAGCCACCAAAAAAGACTATTTTCTCTTACAATTCATAGATCAAGTTTTGGACTCACTTGCAGGAAAGTAGTGCTTTTCTTTTCTTCATGGATTTAGTGGCTATAATTAGATCCAAATTGCATCTGAGGACCTAGAGAAGACCACCCTTACTTGTCCATGGGGAACCTATGCCTACTTAGTACTTCCATTTGGCTTATGCAATGCACCTGCAACTTTTCAGAGGGCAATCATCAACATATTTTTTGACACTCATGATTGCATGGAAATTTATATGGATGATTTCACCACTTATGGTGCTGATTTAAATGAAGCAATGGAGAATATTAAGAGAGTCCTACAAATATGTGAAAATGAAAATCTATCTTTAAATAGTGAGAAGTGCTTCATAATGATGCAGGAAGGTGTAGTTCTTTGGCCACTACATCTCTCACAAATGAATTCAAGTAGATCCTACAAAGATTGAGGTAAATACCGATCTGCCTATCCCTGCAAAAAAAAAAGATGTTAGGATTTTCTTAGTACATGCAGGTTATTACAGGAGGTTCATCAAAAACTTCAGCAAAATGGCAGCACCATTGTATAATCTCCTAACTAAAGATGTTGAGTTCCAATGGATAGGAGACTGTAACAGTGCATTTTCTAATTTGAAAGAAGCTTTAACTCATGCTCATGTAATCAAAGGACTTAATTGAGAGATTCATTTTTGCATCCATATAGATGCATCAAACTATGATATAGGAGAATACCTAGGATAGAAAGAAGGAGCTATTAAAAATGATATTTACTTTGTCAACAAAAATATGCAAGGAGCCGAATTCAACTATACAGTGACAGAAAAAGAAATGGTAGCAGTGATTTATTCCTTAAACAAATTCAGAGATTACATAATAGGCTACCAAATCTTTGTGCACACCGATCATGCAGCCATTAGATACCCTATGAATAAACCTCTAATTTCAGGAAGGCTAGCATGATGGTTACTGGTGATGCAGGAGTTTGATATAACCATTGTGGATAAACCAAGGAAAGTCAATGTTGTTGTAGATTTTCTTTCAAGGCTAACCACATCAGAGGAAAATCAAGTCATAGATGATTTTTTCCCTGATGAGAACTTATTTTCCATCAATGTGCAGACACCCTGGTATGCTAACATAGCTGTTTTTTTGGTCACAAGGAGAGTCCCTCCTCACTTCTCTCCAAAAGAAAGGAGAATTCTCATTGAAAAATATTTTCCTTTCTCATGGATTGTTGGATGTTTGTTTTATACTGGACCTGACTAGGTCATGAGGAGATGTGTGAGGGAAGATGAGACATTTGATATTTTTCATGCATGTCACAATGAACCCTGTGGAGGATATTTTGCAGCCAAGAGGAAAAAAATGAATATTTTGAACTTGGGATATTACTACACAACACTTCACAAGGATGTAGGTATACATACAAGTAAGTGTGACAAAAGCTAAAGGATGGGCCGACCAACCAAATCTGATGAGATGCCACTTTGTTCCTGGGTAGTAATCAGTCCATTTGATAAGTGGGGACTAGATTTTGTATGACCCATTGATCCTCCATCAAAAGGTAAATCCTATATTTTGTTATGCACTAATTATGAAACTAAATGGGTAGAAGTTAAGGCCATGAAGCATGCAAGAGATAATAAGGTTGCAAAATTTCTATATGAGAAATTTTTCACATGGTATGGGGTTCCAAGAGAGATAGCGACTGATCAAGGGACTCAATTCATTTCAACCCTTGTTATAGCACTGGTCAATGAGTACACCATTAGGCACATGAATTATACTCCTTTTCACCCCCAAGCCAATGGTCAATTTTAAGTGACTAATAGAGAAATTGAAGCCATTCTGAACAAAACAGTGGCTATCAATCAAAAGGATTGGGAAAGCAAGCTACCATAATCTGTTTGGGCTTACATAACCACCTAGAAAAAACCTAAAAGATTCACTCCATTTGAGTTGTTGTATGGAAAGATGGCTATGATGCCCATTAAATTTGAGCATAGGACTCTTAGAACTGCAGTAGAATTGGGGATGGATATATCTAAAGCACAAAGAGATAGAATCATGCGATTGAATGCTTTGGATGAGATGAGGAAGGCAGTCTTGCATCACACAAAGGTAGTGTAGAATCATCGAATAAGATGGCATGATAAATTCATCAAGGATATGAAATTTCAGCCTAGAGATTGGGCACTTCTCTATGACTCAAGATATCAGGATAATGTAGGAAAATTGCACACAAGGTGGCTCAAACCTTATGAGGTGGTCGAATTATTTTTCAATGGAGCTATTCAACTTACTACCATTGACCCTGTTAGGTTTAAACTACTGGTGAATGGTCATCGCCTATGATTGTATCATATGTCAACTTCTAAGGAATAATTCCTACAACACTTCACTCAGGATGTAGCACCCGAACTTCCTGCAACTAAAGGAAGTGGACCTATTGTCCCTCCTTCCAGCTAAGTAAGGTATGCTACTTATCATAATAAAGATTCCCACTTTATGGGCATCCACTTCTTCACCCATCTGCCCATTCATTCCACTTTTCTCTCTCTTCCACCTCACCACCATCATTTCACTCAACCTCATTCTGCTCTTCTTTTGTTAATTGCTCAACTGATTTCTTGGAAATGACTAGTACTTTCTCCATGATCTTTGAAATAAATCTTCCATGAATTCAGGTACGTGTGCATTAATTGTTATATCTTAATTTTCTTCTAGTGCATTTATTTAATTGTTGTAAATTAATATGGATGTTTTTCATAGCATGTCATCATTTCCTACCCCTTTCAAATCATCCTTTCACCTCACATGTGAGGACACATGTGAAAATTTAGGTTGGGGGGAATGTGTTAATGTCATGTCCACATGTTTGTTTGTACTGATTCATGTAAGCAAGATTTAAGTGATTGAGCTAATTTGAATTCTGAAATGATTACTCATAGGTGTGAAATGTAAATCCTTTGCTGCCATTTTCCTTAATCATAGCCTGCATTTATTAATCTTGTATTAATTTAATTTTTCCTATCATAATCCTAAGCCAAAAGGTAAAATTCAAATGACACCAGCATTGGAATTTAGCAGAATTGCAAGAAAAAAATATTTGCAAAGTAACTGGTTGATTTTAGACTATGGGAGGTGGGTTAATTCAAAATAAACTCATAGTCCACAATGTGTTATTACAAGATGCACCTTACCTATTCGATTTTAGAAACTATGGATGGATAGACTATTTCTTAAAGCTGGATGGTTTCAATGAAGGTGTTGCATTAGAATTCACACAGACATTGTCTGAAGGAAAAGCCATAGTAAGAGGGTTGGAAGTCACAACTATGGAGGAAAGAATTGAATAAGTTACAGGGTTGCCTACTGATGGTGAAAATTACCCCATTGCCAAAGATGCCAGGTCGACTAGGGCCAAATTTACAGAACCTAATGACCCTTCGTTGAGCATAGACAAACAACAAGCGAAGATAACTTGTTTACCCAAGCTATGGAAGCAGGTTGTAGTCTATGTTTTCAAGTATATCACTTGCAAAGTTCTCCAATCAAATTCACATTTTGTGCATTTTAAGCTTCTGAAGCACAAGAGGCACGAAAGGAGAATGAATGTGCCAAATGTGTTATATCACCATGTCTCAATTATGGCAGCCGAGACCCAAAAAGGTAGGGAAATTTATGTTTCTCACCATTATCTAATTAAATTAATAGTTGAAAAAGCTCTGCATGATGTGTCCAATATTTCTTGGGAAGAATTTTTGAGAATTGATCAAATTAGACCAGAGAATTTGTGGCATAGGGTTGGGAGGAGAAGAATAAATGTTGGGGCCATTGCTGGTACCTCAAATTATAATGCAAGCCCTAGTGGAAACCCTCCTATAGCCACACAAACTATTGAGACTAGTTCTTCTAAGCCAAAGAATTTTAGTGAAGAGAGTTTCTCTCCTAATTTTGATGATGACGTCCCTCTTTGCACCTTAATGAAAACTAGGGCACAACAGAAGAAGGTAGAGCTAAAGGAAGGAAAATCTAAAAATAAAATGGTAGAAAAAGAAGTGTCAAGCTCCAAGAAATGAAAGGTTGGAACTATTCTTCTTGCAGTAAAGGAAATATGAAGAAACCCTCCCAGAAAATCAAATTCAGTTGGGCCATCCATTGGGGTATCTCCTGAGGGAAGCCCTAAACCTAGAAATTTTTCATAGGAGGATACAGAAGGTCCAATGGAGCAGGTAAATGTTGAAGAAATGAATGTGTTTGAAGAAGCAACAAATTTAACATTGGTCAATCTTGTAGATATTGTTGAGCAAGTTGAAAACCAGATGTGTGAGGAAAATCAGGAACTCCTACAGCAAGAGTTCCTATAGCATGAGAAAGAAAAGGAACATGAGGCCTTGTATATTGAAATGAGAGAACAAGGACTGGAGCCCCTATAGCAAGAATTGGATGAGCAAGAAGAAGACCTATAGATGGTACTCTACCAAGAGCAAGCACAAGTGCCAGGCAAAATAATAGGAGTACATAGGCCCTCTGATTTTTCAATGAGCACAGTAATTCTAAAATTTTTGAAAGAAATACAAAGAAGAGAAGAAGAATGGAAAGCAAAAAAATGTAGGTTAAAGAGGGAAATTGAACAAAGAAATGAGAAAATTAAAGATAAGAATGCAAAAAAAAGAAATTTGAAGAAGGTGGATGACATGAAAACTTTAATACCACAAATACTGGTATACAGGGCTCCTCCAAGGGTATATGTGTTGCATTTAAAAGAGAAGCATCTTTCTTTCAATTTTGCAAAGATTGTCTCAGGTTTGAACCCCTGAGACCCCCACTGAATTTTTCAATGCTTTTCAGATTGCTCCTCCTTAGATGAAAAATTTTTGTGCCAATTTTATTTGCATAATTATGTTGTGACCAAAGATAATGATTGGAATCCACTATTATATCTTGGGGATGTCCAATTAAGGGCATTCATGTCTTGGATACAAAACAAAGTAAGTTGGGGAAATTAGTACATGACTTATAAGCAAGTTGAATCCAAAATTCCCCTGCCCATTAGGGCTGAATCTAGGCATCCAAGAGATATTTTTAATGATTGACACATAATTCTATACTGGCCAAGCTATAGTTGTAGGATCCTACCTGAAAGAGAGGCAGTTTACAAAGAATATGAGGAAATGTCAAGAAATACAAGAGAACTTATGATGGGATATCTGTCATAGAGATGGAACAACCTAACTGATGATTTGAAGAAATAAAATCCTCATTCCATGCACAACTATGTTGTTGCGCTTAAAATATCTAAAAGATTAATCCAGATTGGAAGAACAAAAGTACAATTCTAGCTTCCACTAATTTTCCAGCCACCTATCCTACTATGGCTTGTGCCAAACTTTTGATATTATAGGTATGACATAGCTAATGAGAGAAAAATATGGAGTAAGTTGGGTAGATAACAAGGGTTCTATTGGGTTCCTAACTTAGACATGCTAGAAATTGATGTGGGACATCTTGTCATTGTCAATTTCACAACTCTTTCCCTGTTGGAGGACTAGCAAGACATTAGGTTGGGGGGGAATGATGATTCTAGTTTATGGTCTAATTATTGATAGGTTTGTTGTCCATTTACTATAGTAACATAATACTTTGATGTTTGGGAGATGATTTTTTCATAATATTTCCTTAAAACCATAGACCTTGGACATAAATATATTTTCATAAGCTTACAAATGATATTGACATGCTATATGGATTTTTGTGTTAATTTTGCATGTGCTTAATGAATGTCACTTTAAGATGATTACAGATATGCATTTTTTGTGTGTGCTAACGTTTTCATACAAATAATTTAAGGCCTACAATTCAGGAAGATCCTGCCAGCTAGATGCATGCCATATTGGTCAACAAGGTGGTCATTTAATGGAAAGAAGGCTCTTGGCGGCTAGAGATTCCTCATGCAAATGACATTGTAACCACCTTGTAATGGTATTAAATTTTGTTGATCATGTGTAGGTATTATTTTTGTGCTAGATTCGCGTTAAGGATAAACATGCCTGACAAATTTTGTGCATGCATAGCCGCCTTTTCTCTTTTCCATGTTTTCCTTAAGTGGCGTCCTTCGGTTCTATCGGAGTTGAATACCTTGCTAGGTGGTTATATAGATAAGGATTTGATGTTCCTTCAATCTATCTCTCTCTTTTTCCAGTCGAAGAATGTTAATTTTATGATGTACTCACATTCTTAGTTTTCTACAATACAACTATGTGGATTGTACTCATATTTTTCCACTGAATAAAATGAAATTATAAGTTTGTGCATTTGATTAACATAGTCTTAGGGAATACTTATCCAAGGGGGCCCACTTAGTGAGAATTTCATCCCATAGCTTAGTTAGTATTTTTTCATTCGGTACTTAGTTAAGAATCTGGCACTGATTATTCCTGTAGCCACTACAATTTCATTATGTGACTATTCCTACAACCAAAGCAGACAGAGTAGTTTCCTATTTGATCGCTCAGATTTTCATTTCTTTCATGCATTTCAGTTTATTCTAGTTGTTGGTTGATGTTTAGTATTTATGTTATTTCCCTCCAAGCAATTTACTTTCAATATTGCACCTTTCTTAAGCTGTAGAATGAATGTGGCTACTTTTGATTCCTAGTGCACATACAGTGTTGACCCATTTCAAGTTTACGTCCCTAGGTTGACAATTTAAATGCACCTTCATGATGATCAAGATAGATATTCAAGCTAGATGTACAATCTCTGAATCACAACTGTAAAGGCTTAGTTGAACCATTGAGTCATTATAGGAGGCCAACAATCACAAAAAAAAATAGGGAAATAGTTTCACACATCAAGCTTCTTTTTCGCCAAGCTCTTGAATTTTGTTTTTAGCTCAAAGTAATCTTTGGTGAGTTCATTAACCCACACATTACCCAATTTAGAGTGGTTGTATTCTTCCATTTTTGCATGCATGTATACCCTTACATATTTTGTGTGTAAAAAACAATATGGAATGTGTGAGAACACACTATCCAGATCATCCACTAAGGATTTTTCAAGATTTAATTTAAATTGAGGTTGGGGATGATCTACAACTTCAACTACTTGTGGTGTATAAATTTTTCAACACTTCAAATCACTTCTAAAAACTTAGGACAAGATAGAAGTCTATAAATACCTTTTAATCACTTTTTGGCTAGGGTTTCATGCTCAAGTTCATTGGAATGCTTCACCTCGCTCTTCACTTGTCTTCTCTCCTCAAATTATCATTTTCAAATGACTTAGATTAAATATGAAAGAAATTTTGTTCCCTTTTGAATTGACCTAATTCACATTGTATGAACATTTTAAAAAGCTAGTAAAAACCCTAACTATATGCATAGTCAACTTTAATGCTCTATAAACTTCCACAACCCAATATTTTTTATTTGTTATTTCTCCAATATGTTAAATATGTCAACCTACACCTTACTCCAATGTGTTGAAGCATCAACACCATTTCATTGGTAGGGGATAAAGTATCTTCTATTAGTGCTCCCCCTAGGCTAAATATTTCAACTTAGTTTCTGGAGGTTCAAAAATTTGCAAAAAATGTTGGTACAAACTCAAGATTCATCTCATTGTCTTCCTTCTTTCTCCAAATATTTTCCATCTCTTTCTTCATTTCTACTAGATCATTCTTCTTTACATTCTTTCTTCTGCAAAATTTGGAAATGTGTCCTAATCTATTGCAATTGTAACAAGTGACAACATTTTGAACAATCATACTTCCACCTATTCAAGATCTACATTGATTAGATTTATGCCAAAATCCATTGTATGCATAATAATACCCATTAAAACCTCATACAATATTATAGCCAATCATCATTTGACTTCTACATTCACTCGCCTTATGACTAAATGTTGGTATGTAAAGCACTGACCAAGAAAATATTGAACATTTTGCTTCTACATTCCATAGCCTTATGTCCAAATTTATTGCATGAACAACAAAAACCATTAAAATATAAGAACCTTTGTGCATTTGGTTGTCTGATCAGTGGTATTTTTAAGTCTTTCCTTCGATTTTAGAACTTCTTGTCATTGATCTTCTTTTCCAAAATCTTCTTTTGCTCATTTTTTTTCTCTTCAACACTTAGTGTCTGATCTACTTTTGAAATTTATCCCTTTTCAAATCCCAATCCACCTTTATCTTTATAATTCTTCTTATTTGTAATTATTTCATCAAGCATTGTAGAGTTCATCTTGAATGTGTCTTCTTGACACTTTTATTTTCTAGATCTGATCTCAAGGTTACAACTTCTTCTTCAATTTTTGAACATTCTTCAAATTTACTTTTCATATTAGCATTCAAACATTCTTCAACTTACACTTTAAAAATGGTAATTGTTTCATTTTCCTACACTCCAGTTGCTCATTAACCTCCTTATATCTTTCTCTGAATTTTTTGATTTATTCTCTCATTTTTTTATGCATTCATCTGCTTCCTTGAAATTTTCCTTCAAATCTTTGTTCTCAATTCTAGTCCTTTCCATATCTTCAATGGTTATTCTGAGTTCTCCATTCATTTCAACCATACCATCTTCTTCAATGAATCCAATAACAATAATTTCTTCTAGAGGAATAGGATATCTTCTAACAGCCATATATTCAATCTCCAAGACCTTCCTCAAGTGGTTAAGCTTCTTCCAAGGAACCAAGCTCTGATACCAATTGTTGAACACCCAAAATAATGAGAGGGGGCTGAATCATTATTCTCTAAAACTACTTAAACATGTAAAAATTCATTCCACATAGCATATTCAATTTTCACTAAGAAAGGAAAGCATGAAAGCAACCATCAAAACCACATAGCACATGGACACCATATTTTTACATGGAAAACCTAAAAAGGGAAAAACCATGGTGAGGATTAGATCACAATATATTATAACTAGCTATAAGATATTACGAAAGTTCTCACTATAGATGGACTCACTTTTCTAATAGACTCACTGCCCAAAGAATGGATAAAAGATAGAAGAGATGGGTGGAACACAAGCATAATGAACTATTACAAATGCATTTGCAACATGCTAGAATACAGTTCCATTGAAGCTCAATATATAGAGTCAACACACTTCATACCACTCTACTTTATTTTTTGCCCTCACATCACTTTCACACAATTCACATCAACAATAATTGTGTTCACACTCTAAACACTAAAATGAAATTACATATATATCCATCACATCCACAAACACCTACAACATCAATTAGGTCATCCTTATTAGATGTATCAAGAAAAAACATAACTTTTCGGCTCCCAATTGACCATGCACACCTCATGCCTTAATTTAAAAACATGTAACACCCCAAATAGGTTAGGGTGGACCTATAATAGTTCCCACATAACATATTAATACTTACTTAACCTCCATAATACCCAAAATATATTAGGTCGGCACCACTAGTGACCTAACATCAAAATTCACCAGCTAAACAACCACAAACCGAAACACACCTCCAAAATTCATGCCACATGGAAAATAGGGGAACCTAAAACCTATCAACACCTCCGCAAATTTGAAAGGAAAAATATTAGTAGATGGTGAAGTACAAATTCATAAAAAGCATAAACACTTTGTACTAGAAATATTGTCATTGGCAAATCGAATATATTGTGTCATTAATAACTTCTACACTAGAAGGAAAACAATGTGAAAATCTAGATTTAGAATCCTCTGACATCCGCGAAAATTGAATTAGAACTGCATAGAAGAATTATTTAAGGACCAATGTGGACCAAAAACTAGATATCTTGTACACTAAAAACTATGTTTTGACACTTACCCAATCTTCACTCAACTATCTGCACTATATCAAAGCTTCTTGTATCTAAGCATTGGATTAACATCTTTATGTATGCTAATGCTTCACCAATTGGTTTGCGGATTGATCTTCATACCAAATCATAATATTGACATCAATGACAACACTATATCTACATACTGTACAACCCATGCTCATACTCATGCTCATGAACTACCAATAGACATACCAATAACTTTTACCTTTCAACAAATTCATGGATAGTTCAGGAGGATTTTTCTAGGCGAGGTTTTCTTCTAGAGGAAGATTTGGATTTCCAGCCATTGCAACACCTGATTGATATTGAAAATTAAAAAAAAATAAACAAATTTTCGATTGCAAACTAAAATGTATATAAAAAAACCTATTTTACACTAAAATTGTTAAAAATTAATGCTAAATCAATTTTTTTTGAAGAAAAACAATAAAAAATCACATACCATGCAAGAAAATTGGATTAAATTGATATTTTCAAAGATGAATATCAGTTATATTGGATATTTGTTTGCTTTTATTCACCCTCTTCACAGTGTTGTGGGTGAAAAATGTTGAAATGATAAGTTTTGACCTTTTTATTTATACTTATGTAAATGAATATCCATTTGATTTTATATGCTTTTTTAAAAGAAATTTGGTTCCTAATAATATATTATATATAATATATCTTATATTATATATTAATTATATATTATATAACATAATATATATCATATGTTATATTATATATAATAATGTAATATATTATATTATTATATAATATATTTATTTTTTATACGATTTCATTAGAAACATATACTCGTTTCACTCTGGTTCTTACCATGGCAACATATACTTTTTACCTAAACCTAGTAAAAATTCAAAGAAAAATTTCACACTTTTGGGCAAATGAAAATGATTTTTAATCATATCGTCATTTTTTGGACCCCCATGATCTTGCACTCACTTGTGATACAAATGATTTATATTATTCATTTGATAAAAGTGATAAATCTAAGGATTGTTTTAATAAAGAATGTAACGTTGGAGATAATGATGATTATGAATCTACAAGTCTTGATCGTTGTGATGATAATCACTAACTCATTTGATTGCAAAATCTGATGAAACCTTCTGAAGAAATCTACATAGTCAGATGTATCGTCGGGCACTTGTGCGAATTTTCTTTTTTTTAAATTTTATCCCCGACATTCATCGGATTTTTGACGAACCATTTTTTTCATCCACGTTTCAACGAAGATCTTTCACCAAAATTTCGATGGACCTGCAAAGTTAAATTGTGGCAGGCATAAATAAAAAAAGAGCTTGACTATTTATTACGACAGTGTTTTGCTCGATGGTTTTCTTGGGGAAAATCAAAATAAACTCAAGAAGATATCGCTAGGTTGAGGGTAGTCATCGTATTTTTCTAGAATTCATTTGTGAAGTCAAATTTGTACTTCTAGGTTTGAAAATCATATTTTAAAGCAACATCTCATCAGATTTCATTTTTAGTCTTGTGCATTTTTAGAATTTCATTTCCAGATTTTAGACTTGACTTCACAAATTCTTTATAAGGGAATTGTTTATAACTGATGGAAAATTCTTGATGGATTTGGACAAAGATTCTATTTGCAAGGTTTCAATTTTAACCCTAATGATCAATTTTCAATAGATTTGGGAGCCATAGCTAGATAATATCAAAGGTGTTGGTTCTTTTTTACTGTAACTAAGTTTATCTTCTAGACACATAGCATATAAAATCTCAGATAATACTACCTTACAATACCATCAATCTATATTCTAACCCAATACTACTTATCAAATCCTTATATGAACATAGTCACCTATAACCTCACTCAAGAATTTTAATTAATTCCTTGAATTAAAGCCAAAATGAGAATTACACACACCATAACAGTGAGATGAATAAAATAACCTTGATCATTTTATTCAAGATAATAATATATTGATACAATGGAGATACATGACCTTGAAATGAGTATTTTTCATTCAGATGCTAGTACTGTCTTGAAAATTAAGTACCCATGAAACTAAAACCTACAACAGAATGACACCAAACCTAAGAATAGTATCTTCACTATAATATTAGGCTCTTTACAAAAATTATCTGCAACTTCACTTAGACTCGACCTAAAGATATCTAACTTGGTAACCCGTATTTCTGGTCCTAAAATCCTTCTTATAGGGAAAATGAAGGAGCAACAAGAATCGGACCAGAAATACACCTGTCACTAGTCACTTGGACCGCCTTATGACATTTCAAAAATTGGTTACAACAGTTGAGTCTTTGGAGAATCTTCTTGTTCATCCCATCCACTAGAGAATAAATGTTGCATTTGCCAAACTTTGAAAACTTGCACCAAAAATACCACCAAGACATAGCCAAAATTTGTTATAACCATAACCATTGAGTTGTTAACTGTCGGTTGTAGACTCTGTCCTATTCTTGTTTAGTTAAGGACTTTTCTACCCATCCTTGATATTCCTCATCCGTTGGCCAATTAAAATTTACCACCTCATTTACCTTGGCACTGTAAGGTGTATACTTTACTACTACTTGATCCACCTCCCTTTCAAAAGATTCTTAAAATGTGCTAGTGTTAATGATTTTATCCATACTACTCATCAACATGTCATAATCCAAGTCATCACAAATCAATTTGATTTTTTAATTGATGATTTCATCTACTCTTTCCTACCATTGTTGTAGTGATCTTACATTTCCTTGGGCATCTACAATATCTTGTAAAGATGTGTCACTCCAGTCATCAAAATTTTTTACCAACTCTTTAATCCTCCTACTAAAATCATCAGGCAAGGCCTAGAAACCTTGTAGTGACTTCACAAAGTCTTGAGTAGGCCTTAATTATTAAAGTGTTTTTTGGGGTCATTAATTTCAGACTATCTTCTCTTTTGCAGGGGTGGTTGCATGCCAAATTTTTTTGCTGTAAAATATCATAATTATCATATTTTGTTACCTATGTATGATTAAAAATTATTAAAGAAGAACCTCGTAATCTCAGGCTTTCATTGGCAGCAGACGGTGTCAATACATTTGGAGAGCTGAGATCTATTTACTTGATGTGACCTATTTATGTTATCAACAATAACATTCCTCCATGGATGTCAATAAAGAGGGAGCACATAATGTTGGAAATGATTGTTCCAGGTATATGTTTACATCAATTTTATTTAACATAGCAACATCTCATTTGTCTTATTTATTGCATAATCACTTATATGTGTTTTCATTTAATAGTCATGTACATTAATTTATATATATTACAGTAAAATGGTTATAATAATTATGTAATGTTTATGTTCATTCAACTAGGTAGGTACCAAGTTAAACATATGAATGTATATATTGAGCCTCTTATCGATGAGTTACTAAAGTTATGGAATGGCGTGACTATGTATGACGTATCTAGACCAATAGGACAAAAATAATTTCAATTCCATGCAATGCTTGTATGGACAATTGATGATGCCCCAAGGCTAACACATTTTTCTGGTATGTTATAACGTTCGACTGCATGACTTTAACGATATTTAATTTTATGAAGTAGATATCATGCATGTTTTAAAATAATCTATTCATTATATATAATTATAAAAATTGACATATTTAATCCAATTATATATGATTTGCAGGTCTTTAAACAAAGGGAAAAATTCCATGTCCAATTTGTGGTCCAAAGATGAAATCTCGTCGTTCAACAAGTTTAGGAAAGGAGGTGTTTGATGAGTATAGGCACTTTCTCCACATAAATCATAAGTATCGAACTACTGAAAAACATATTTTCAATGGGAAAGAAGAGACTACATAAAAACCACGAAGAATGACACCTCGCCTATGGAAATTGGAATATAATAGAAATAATCATCAAGATTATACATCAGATCAAATTGTTTATCTATCATTTATGATATGTTTTGAATTTATATTTTTATATTGTGTTGTTTTTACTCATGCTATAATTGACAATGATTGTTGTTGTTAATTTGTTTAACTTATATGCTTCATGGAAATCGTCAAGGCATTAATGGTTGGCTTCCACAGGGACTAAAAAGTTATCCCAGACAATTTAGTAGGTTGCCCTACTATGAGCAGCTACAAATTGTGCATTTTTTTGATACAATACATATCGGAAAGAATATGATAGAAACGTTATGGAAAATATTGGATGGAAGGCACGACAAAGAAAAAATTGTCAAAATTTGTAGTGACATTCAGGAAGCCAGTCATGCAATGAAAAATGCCATTCAATTAAATAGCGATGGAGACCAAATTAATATAAGTGCCATGTCTTGGTTATTAACGGATCATCAAAGTAATGCTATAAAACAAGTCATATGAAAAATTCAATTTCCCACGAGATTTGTTGTGAACATAAACAATATCATAACAAAGAAAGGTGAATTTGGGTCAGGGATGAAAATGCATGATTGGCATACCTTCATTAAGGTAATTATTTTGGTATATTATATATATATATTTGTGTACAACATGTACTTTTCAGTGTATTATGTTTACTACTTTTGGAAAAATATTAATGAAAAGATCATTTTATAATTGTTGCAGTACGTTCTACCTCTATCTCTCCTAGACAACTTTGACAACAATGTCAAGCAAGTTATATATGATCTTGGAAAATACATGAGGTAAGTCATGATATTTGTTCAATTCATTGTATATTTTTGTTAAATCTCATTAATATATTTTTCCCTTGATTCACTTGTAGATGGTTGTCATCTAAAGCAATCCATAAAGAAGATATAAATTATTAGAAGAGAAGAATTCCTCATCTAATGTGTGAAATGCAAAAGTGTCTACCTTTGACATTTTTCAATGCACAAGAACACTACCTCATACACCAAGTTGACGAGATTGAATTGTGTGGATGGTTGAGAGGCACTTGAAATTTTTGAAGGATTTGGTTAGACAAAGAGCACATCCTGAGGGTTCTATGGTGGAGGGATACATGGTATACCAGACCATGGTGTACATTACTGAATATCTTCCTAAGTTTGCAGCAAAGATCCATGTAGATCACATTTGGGATCCCAACTCCATTAACAAATTCGAAGGGGAGTACCTGATGGGGAAAGGTAGATTGAGGAAAGTGATAGGTAATTATAAGATGGTCATGGAGATTAATTAGAATACATTTTACATTTGGTTTTTATGTATATTGTACTTATTTAATTATTAATCTTCAATATTCATCAATTATAAATTAAGGTTGTATACCATGGTAATTAACTAATTATACGTCGTTTGTGAATTTCTTTTTTTTTTGATACAGTTGGTCGAGAGTGGGATGCACTACATTTGTATGTTGCAAACAATCTTGATTGGATGACGGTATGGATTGAACGATGTCAACAATTTGGTCGCGCATTAACATGGGAAGGTGTGGCTTCATTGGTTAAAGAAGCTCATCGTAATGGAGATTCCAATGTTACACAAAGGGAAATTGATTTAGCATATGGTTTAAGAGATAAACATGTATGTATAAATATATTAATCACCCATATTATTTAATTATTTTCAATTATATTGATGTATATATATGTTGAGATTTTTTTCTTTGCATACATTCGGCCAAGAATAAATATGTTTATCAACTGACGATATTGCAATAAGTTTTACATGTTTGACATATTGCAGGTGAAACACCACAAGGCTATGTGGTGCAATGGTCGTAAATTTTGAATCAAAAAGTTGGATGACACGTAGAAAAATTGTGATTCTGGGATAACTGCAGTCTTCCAGGTGACTAATGTTTCATCTAGAAGTGACATACATCCAAAAGTCTTAGAAAATCAATACTATGGGATTTTGGATGATATACTTGAGTGTGACTTTAAGTCCTTCAAATTAGTTTTGTTTGTTGTCCTATGGTACAGGCTACGATTGAATGAAAATGATCCTGAGAGAACTGTTATTGAACATGATAATGGATTTACAATGGTTAGTACAAGGTATTTTGAGTGAGTTGGAAATGAGCCCTATGTTCTTCCAAGCCAATGTGAGCAGGTATTTTACTCAGAGGTTCCAAGTAAAGTGGGTTGGTCATATGTTGTTAGACATGATCCAAGAGGAAGGTCAGTAAAGTATAATGTGGTGGAAGAAGAAGATACTGAAGAAATAGAAGATGATGTAGATGATGATCAAGATCAATAGTTAGTTGATGATGTGCCTGACAAAGATGTCGAAGAGGAGGAACTAGATCATGATGATGTAGGAGTTAATGTTCATGAAGATGATATCCATGTGGATTATGACATTATCAAAACTGATATCAATGATGATGATGATGATATGACCAATCCTTACAATGTTGAATCTGGATCGGATGATATAGACAAAGAGTTGGATGAAGAAGAAGATCAATGACATTGAAATGTATGAGTTATGTGATTGTATTATCTATTTGATATTAATTTCTTGATAGAATTATATTTGACTTATGTGGTTACATAATTAGTTTATGATGTTTTCAATTTTAATTATATTTGAATTATACTAGAATATGTTCAGTTAATAGATGTAAAAAATAAAATGGATAAACCAAAAGATGAAAGTGTGAGACCACTTCCTTGTTGGGTGTATGGAGTCTAATGAAGATCTATAAAAGTGTAATATATAATGGCAATAATTGAAATTTTTTGGCACACAGATGTAGTTTATAACTTGTATAAATGTGCAAGTAAATGACTGACAAACTCTACTTGAGATAGAATGACAATCCTAGTTATGTGATTCTTCTTATTGATCCAATTAATACTCTTCAGTTACTGTGATTGACTATAAGGGTTTAATCTTTACTTGAAAGAACCAAATAATCACATCACACAAATACAACAAATGTGTATCAGTAAATTGAATATATATATGCTTGATATATCAATTTAGACAACAAAAAAGCATCAAAATGGAGACAACTAGATAACTATATAATTCCACAAATAGATGATACCAAGATTAAGCCACAAGTTCAAACATCTTCATTAACTTCATCAAAATTCATACATGCATCTGAGTCTTTTAAAGGAAAGTTTCATTTCAAACTATTTATTGTATCTTTCTCCTATCCGCCTATATCTATTTTACATTATGAAACAAATATAAATATATCAAAATTGTGAAAGGGCACATCCTTTGAGAAATGTCTTTTGCTTAACAACAATAACAAACTATAAATTATGCTTTATTAAGCCATAAATAGATGTTTGACAGATAATCTTGGTAAGCTAGCCACTTGTGTGTATCAGCATCCTCTAGTACATTCCTTATGGCTATCTCCATTTTGAACATCTTCTCATTCTGTTCACATGCCTTGTCCATTGTTAAATCATTTCCTGTGGCTATCTCCAGAATTGTTTGCATCATCGTCTCACATTCCTTCATCCATCCTGTGGTGATAGACATTGTTTTAATCCTCTTCGGTTAAGTACTTAACCACCCATCTCTGATACTCTTCATCCGTTGGCTAGCCAAATTTCACCACCTCATTCACCTTAGTATTGTAAGGTGTGTACTTCACTACAACCTGATTGGCTTCCCTTTCAAAAAACTCTAAGAATGTGTTGGTGTTAATTATCTTATCCATACTATTTACCAGCAAATCATAGTTTGAATCATCACAAATTGATTTGATTTGTGCATTGATAACTTCTTCTGCCCCATCATGCCACTGTTGTAATGTCTTAACATTTCCTTGTGCATCAATAATGTCTAGAAAAAATGTATCATTCCAATCATCAAAGCTCTTTATCAGCTCCCTAATTCTTCTACTCAAATCATCAGGTAGGGCTTGGAATCCATTCAATGATTTTACAAAGATTTGAGTAGGCTTCAATGATTGGGGCCTATTGTCTACATCAAACCTAGAATCTTTGTACATAATATCCAGATCATTGGCCCTAGGGATCCATTTCTCAGCCAAAGGCAAAACTATTTCCCGATCCCTATTGATAATTTTTTATTCCATCGAAGAATAAAGAATACAAAGAATGTACAAATGGTAATTTACCATCAACCTTTTCATTAAGATGCCTCAAAACTATGTCAACCACCTCACTTTGTTTGGAAATTGCATCATCCTCACTTGCCTTTAAGGAAGCCTGCAATTTTGTGATCCTATTCAACATTTGCTTCTTGGTGGGATCCACAAAATAATCAACTTCTTCTTCAAATGGCTCTAGTGTAGGACTGAGAGCAGGTGCTTGGATGGGGGACCCCGAAGTTGAAACAATTGGCATAGTAGGGGTGACCGATCCTGCAATAGAAGGTAATGCTCTGATACTAGGAGCACTAGAGGATTATCCCACCTTCCCATATTTCAACCTATCTACTTTAGATTGCAGCTCAACATTCCTTTGTTGTATCCTACTATATTCTGCAATTATCATATTGTATTTCTCCATCAGAGTCTTCTTTTCAACCTCTTCTCTCTCAACTGTCTTTTGGGCCAATTTGGCCACATTTACTGTCAGCCTTGTAGCTTCTATTTTTGAAGTTTCAAAAGCTCTCTTGATGATTAGCCCTCCCCTTAGGTGTGGGATAATATCAATCACATTTGGCTTTCTTCCCTGGGGTTCCAATGCCCATATGGCCAAAGTTTCATACTCCTCACTGAAGGCAGAGTCTTGTAGAGCTGCATTAACCTCTTCTTCACTATTTTGTATAGGGTGTTTGGACTATAAGATAGCATTGAATGCAACTGCATCAGCTATGCCCCATTCAGGAAAAATTAAGACACCAGCCTGAGTCACAAGTCTTCTTCCCTCCTCAGGAGTGATGCCTTTTAATTCTTCCATTAATTCGACCTTGAACTCATCATCATTCTCCTGCTCAGACCTATTAGGTATCAATTCTCTCCTACTCTCACATTTTTTCTAGCACTCTTCTAGATTCATCCTCCAAACTAGTTGCAAGAATACAAGAGTCTTTACAAATGCATCATCATCCAAGAATGCCTTGCAAGCCTCCATCTTGGCATCTTGTACACATTGCCCCTTTACATCCATGTCAGAAAGCACCAATTGTGTTGATCTAGGAGGGGAAGGGATACCAACCTGCATGTCTTGATTAGTCACAATTATCTCATCCATCAGAGTTTCCTGCATTTCCTCAACTCTCTGCCTCTTAGGGCTTGGCTCTGATGGTAACACTGCAAGATCACCTATTGGTGGTGAATCTAGATCCACAATCCTTATCCCTCTAGGTGCTCTGATCCTTGGACCCAGTTGTGATGATGCTTGCATGACTTGTTTTCCCTTCTTGTCCCTTTCATCCTCATCACTGCTCACATTCCTCTTTCTCTTGTATAGAGGCCTATCAATTGGTGGCTGATAAGTTGGCCTTGTTTATTCAGGCCTCACATCTGGTCTTTCTATACCAAAATCTAATTCCAAACTGACCCTCTTGGTCATCAAGGTGCCCATGATATATTTGAAATTATCCATTAAGAAGTCTATTCTCTTGTGAAATGGAGTGAACTCCATTAATGGATCATATTTTGGATCCATTTTATGTATTATAGCCAACAAATTTTCATATGCAATCCATTTTTCTTTATTCAACTCCTGCTTATTCAAATCAAACTCATTTCTGATTAGGTCCTCAGGAAAGTTGAATTCATGTGCAAATTTGCCACCTTTAATTCATTGTCTGAACAATGCAAAGAATCCCTCAAGGTCATGCTGTCTCCTAGGACCATTCATCAAATTGAAGTCATCAAAAAACCTTCTAAAGTGGACCCATCCTCCCTTGGAACAAACAAAATCAGAAACAACAGTGTAGTCAGGGAACAAAGTCCCTTTTCCTTTCTTTATTAGGTTGTCCTCATGAATACAACATAGTTGCCACATAACTTCAGCAAACCCCATCCTTGATGGTACATTAAAGGGGAGGATATGAGGGGCTCCCTAGAAACCATACACCCTCAAGACAGTGCTTACAGGGTACAAGATGATATCACCCCAATTGTGACACACTTTTAAATTAGGCTTCCTCACCTTCGATCGGAGGAAGTCATGCAAATCTTCAGGGACTCTTGGCACATTTACCACCAACCGAGCCCTGAGTCTCGAGGCAAAGTAGTTATCAAACTGCACAAAGCTGGCACCTCCCCTGTTGTAAGACAAATCTGTACTCCACACCTGTGTTGGTAACCTTTCTCCATTCACCTCTTGCCTCAACTCCATTTTTTCTGAGAAGAAAACAACATTCTTGTACATGAACATATGCATCAATAGGGAGTACCAGAAAAAAGGAGTGCCAATATCCCCCACATGCAGCTTCATCAAAACCTTATGCATCTTCTCTGACAGGAATGATGCAAAGTCATATACCATAGAGAAGTTGGGATGTTGAATCTGGGCTCCCATAAACATGTACGTAACTAGCATCACAGTATTAGGGCTGAACCCTAAAATCTGGCACAATGAATAAAATGTTGCCAGGAAGTGACTGGTAAAACAACTCAACCTGAAAGGCTCTTGGTCATTTGGGCTGATAAGAATTGTTGAACTGCCCGCCCTGGCTAGGTGAGGAGGAAGCAACCTCAATCTGAAAAGAGGCTTTAACCTTTTATAATCCTCCTTCATCTCCTCAAAATCTATTTGGACTTAGAAAGGGTTCTACTCAGTCAAATCAAAAATTTACCGAATCTCATCTGCATTTATACTTAGCATAATTTCACCATCATTATCCCTTATGACCCTTGTCACAGGATCATACCGTGCTGCCATTGCTCTGAGCAAGTCAACATCAGGGAACACATTTAGCACTGTTAATTTCCCCATGTCGTATCTCTAGGCATTAGAGAAGGGGTGAGGTAAGTTTTGTTGTCCATACCACAACCTAAACATTTCAAGACCAGTCACTGGAATCCTGGCATCCACAATGTTATATTTTCTGCACAGTAGACCTTTGCCTAGGGTCTTTCCATTCATTAAAACCAAACCACTCTTCCTGTCATTTGTTGACAACGAGAGTTGATCCAAGAAGTCATCATACAAATTCTTCTTCAAATAATCAACATGGATAGAGTGCTGCTTTGGTGGTGCCATCTTAAACAACTAGGGTTTCTTTTATAAAATCAAATCCTCAAAGAAACTAGGGGTACCCAGAACACAAAAATACAACACAACTATGCAATTCCAATAATTCAAATAAACCAGTAACCCTATGACAATAAATAACTAAACCCCTTGACCAACACAATAGAACTCTTCGCAAAGAAACAGTCAAATTAACCTAGCAGTTTAGAAAATAACTCACGAGATTTTGCGCCTTGTAGAGAACCAAACTTCATGGTGATCGCTTGAAAAAATTTATCTTTGGCTCTGAACTGCTTGGAAAATCTTTGAATGCTTTTGTGATGAAGATAGAAAAAGAGAAAATACTTTATGTCGATTGAATTGAGCTAGTAGACATCTCATCTACTAGTAAAACTCATTTGCATGTCGCGCCAATGGCTCCAATCACATTTGATGCGAATTTAAACTTCAACCGTCGATATTTTATTTTTGTCAGATCATCAAACGATCATCTTCAAAAGTGCTAACAAAATCTCCATGTCAGCATCGAGAGCCCACCATAGAAGGCAATGCCAAAGGAATACACATGGTGCCCGCCCGTGATATCACGATCACTAAACATCCTGCATCTTTGGATCACGCGATGGCAGACAACCGTTGATTCCTACCATTGGTGATCGTGTTCACTCACAACAGTCAGCAACACCAAACATAACCGTCGAGATTTTTTTTACTAAGATTATAACATCACCATCAATCTAGAACATGCGCATCTCATAGTTGTTTTAGTAACCCACTTTATAACCTATTTAAGTCCGACACAAATATTAAACACTTTATTAATCCCTTTTTGGCATCGACAACTTGGGACATGTGGCGCTCACCCGTGATATCTCAATCAAAAAACAACCAACGGTGATGTCATCACGAGATCGCAGGGAGTGGTCAAGATTAATCGTAGGAAGATCGACGGTCATTAACAACACAATGGTCAACAACACCAAAAATAACTGTCGAGCAACTCTTTACCAAGATTATAAAATCACCGTCGATCTCAAGCACGTGCATCTCGCAACTATTTTAGTAACCCTCTTTATAATGTATTTAAGTCCAACAAAAATATTAAATGCTTTATTAATCCTTTTTTGGCATCAACAGTTTGGGACACATGACGCTCACCCATGATATCGCAATCACCAAACAACCAATGGTGATGTCATCGTGAGATCACGGGGAACGGTCAGGATCAATCGTAGGAAGATCGACGCTCATTAGAAACACCCCCTACAAAATAAAATAACTATTATAAGGGAGAAGGGGACGTCGCCTAGGACAACAAAAAATGATAGCTCAAAGTTGTTCTTAAAGCACGGGGCATAGATCGACCCAGACTTAAGAAATAATAAAATCAGGCGAAATAACCTTTTTGCATGTGCAAATTGCGCGACAGTCGGATGAAGTGATTTCAATCTTGACCGTTGCTCGCAGACCTCGCAAGGTTTCTGCTAACGTCACAAATATGGTGCGAGGCATGCGAGATGCTGCCATCTGTCACATTTGATGGTGGGGACCAATTTTTCTCGTTGATCGATGATGAAGGCTGATGTCGACAACTGTTTCCGTATCGATGCATCGTGGTCGTTCCTCGTTGACCTCACGCAATTAAAACTGTAGTTTCAATAATGCTACGAGGTGTGCAATTTGGTGACGTGTGGAATCCGATGCTATGTGCTGATAACAAAGGTGGGGCCCATTTTCATGCTGATGTGGTGCTCGGTAGGTGAATATCCTGTCCGTTTGGTGACTGGAGGGAGAATGTGGCATTTTCAAACTATTTTGACTAAATCTGAGACGTTCTCCTGACCAACGTTACGATTGATCAACAACTCATATTTAAAAATAAAATGGTATTGTACTATAGCCATTTTATCTCGCGTGAGTGAATAGTAATGGCTGAGTTCGACTCTGCTTGCATAATTAAATGCTAAAATTTGCGAATTACTATTTCTGTGTTGTATCTCTACATTGAGGAAGAATTGCTTGGTATCGAGTGAAGCAAGCTGTGGTTACGATTTCTCAATTTCACTGCCCTAGATGTTCTACGATTGAAACCGTAAGTAGCACGTACGCCATTTCTTGTAAATTCAGAAGATTTTATGGTTGCTTGCTGGGCAATTCGTGATTGTTTCCGGTTTTTGTTCTTGAAGAATTGATTGAATAGATTCGCTTTTAGAGCTTGTCTAGATAATTGCTAGGGATTTTTGAATATTGAAGAATTTTTTGTTAAGGCTAAAGGAGAAAATTGTAATTATTTGCTATCTAAAAATAAGCAAACCCTAGTTTGAATTATCATTAGTCTAGTATAAATGGCACCCAAAACCCAAAGTTCTGGTTCTGAAACCACTACCAAGTCTTTATCCCAAGATATTATTGATTTGTTACAACCCTCTACTAGCAAGAAGTAGGAGGGAAAGGTTTTCTTCTATGGGCCTCGAATCTTGGAAGGATTGATAGACAAGCAATGTGAAATTCAAGATGTCGAGCTACCATACACCGAGTGGCAGTTGTTCTCCATTTGATTTGGGAACAGGAATTTGCCGGTTCCTTTGTGTAACCCCTAGAGGTAAGACCTGGGTAAATTGGTGGTTCCTAATGTTTATATGGATGTAGATCTTTTAAAGGACATTGCTGCTAGATATGATCCTATGGCCCGAATTGTCAGAACACATGTTGGTGTGTAGATGATTAAGATAACCAAAGAAGAAATTGCAGATATGTTCAAATTGCACGAATGGAGTCAGGATATGGTTCCTGTCGACTTGGAGGTTTTCAGACAAAAATATAGAAATACTAGGGGTTTGTTAAGAACATCCTATTTAATACCTCATTTGGCAGTCTCAAAAAGAGAAAAAAATTAGAAAAAGGTAGTAATTGGTAGGAATGAGCCTGAACCTTTTCTTGTCAACTATTTCACCAGTTATTTCAAGAAGACTGTTTGTGCTTTATGTCAAGTTCTGGGAGTCAGCTTAAAGAAACCTTGCCTACCGATATTATGTATATGGTAGTAAATCTCCACCACCCAGGTTTTAATGTAATATATGATTTTTCCACTTATTTGACAGAGAAGATGCACATGGGTCTGGTAGCCCTAAAGGAGGGGAAGAATTGGGTTGGATTCAAATGGTATTCCTTGCTAATCCACATGTTTCTGTATAGGGGTCAGGCTGTGTTCAAAAAAGATATGGAATTAAAGAAGAAGGAAGGAAACATTGAAATGCCTGTCCAATATTGGACTAGGATTCTTGACATGCGTGATCATAAGTTTGATTATGTAACTTTCCATAATATCTTTGGATCTAAATTAAGGGAGGCTCTGGTTCGTGACCCCCCAAAGATCCCCAAAAAAAATCATGACTTCTTGAGGCCGATGGAGAGAAGGCCTGAATTGAACATAATGCACAATTGGGGAGATATTATCCCCTATCATAATACCATAATTTTTTAGGGTTTTTTGGAACTAATGTCAATCCAAAGGTTCTACCAAGGGAGGTGCCCCTTAGAATTGGATTTTTGGAAATCATGAGGCAGTTGGGGGATGCTCAGGAACTACACTTTCCAGTTGAACAGAAGAAAGGTTCTTTCTTCCCTGAATATACAACATTTGTCAATTTTTTTATGAAAAAGGGAGGATGGAAGGAGTTGCATAAATTACATGGGCCTTATAGGCTAAGGACTGTGCACCCAAGGAATCATGATCCTGAGGGTTTTATCTCTCAAATGAAGGCACAACATTGGACATGAGATTTTGTCCACAACTTCTACTTTCTTGAGGACACCCTCAAGAATATTTTTTATTCGGAATTACAAGATGAGAGAAAGGCACTATACATTTCCTACTCTAAAATGGTAAAAAGTAAGCAAGAGAAAATACCCGGTTTCAATCCCATACCTAATGCTAAAGATGAGTTTAGTAGGGCAATGTATGCTATTGATAATTTTGAGAGCTTGGTTGGGGTTTTGAAAGATGAAAGGGTTGTGGAAGAAAGGGGAAAATCACAAACCATCGAGGAGTACCCTGAGGTAAAGGAAGAGGAGAGGCCTACTTATCAGCCCCAAAAGAAGATAAGGGTTTTTTCTAGAAGAAAGGGAAGTAGGGCTGAAGATGTTGCTAAAAATATTGCACCATCTTCTTCAAGGCAGTCAGTACCAAATGTTGTTGATTTGGATTCTCCTCCAAGTTTTTAAGAACAGGCTTTCCCACCATCACCAAACAGGCAGAGGGTTGAAAGGGTAAAGATTGTTGATTGTGATGGTGATGAGGATGATGACATTATTTTCACTCCGGATGAAATGCATCCTAAGATGCCATTGGACCCAATTGACATTGCAATAGGTTCAGGTATAGTTTCTTTGAGGTTAGGAAAAGATGAAATCAAAGGAATAACAAGCAATGATGACTTGAGAATAGAAGCCTGCAGAGAGTTCATGATGGATGACTCTTTTATTCAAACCGGTGCTTTTAAAGATTTTGTGTGGAGAGCACATGCTGCATTATATGCTGAGAAGGTGGCACATGAGAGAAGTTTGCATCTAGAGCTCCCAAAGAAGGTAATTCAAGCTAAGGTCAGGGAACATATGAGAGAAAGATTCAAAGCAATAACACCAGAGCAGGGTCGGGAATTGGTACAAAAAAGTGGACTATTGCTACTCCCATAATGGGATATCACTAATGTTGTGGTGTTTGACACAATAAGAAGGGCTAATAAGCCACTTCTTGCTACTAAAGAGGAGGCTACATTGGCACTCAAGGGATCGGCCTTTAGTGAGGAATGGGATGCATTGGCAATCTGGTCCCTATCTACTGGCTCTAAAAAGCCAATTGTTGCAGAACCTTCTGACTTCAGTGGTCACTTGGTTGTGAGGAGAGTTGCTGACACCCCAGCATTGGAAGCTGCTGATATGGTTGTGAATGTTGCCAAATTCACCAGAGCAACTGTTCAAGATTTGACCAAGGAGTGGGATACTCTGATAGGCCAATATAATGACATTATTATTGAATATAATAAGAGTCAACAAAAGGTGCAAAGTTAGAAACTGAATTGGCTTTATTGAGGCAACAAATGGATACCATGAGATCTCAAAAGCAAGCCAGTTCTAGCCACACTGTTCCCGACCCACTAGTAGAGCAGTCTCAACCTCCTACACAAGCACAGTCTTTGGCTATTGTTCCATATAATATGGGACAAGTGCCTATCGCTATTGAGAGGGATACTAGCCCTGGAGGGGGAATTTTTAGGGAGAAACTGATTCATTAGGTTGAAGAATATAAGGAGATGGTAAAGCAAATCTGGGATGCAGTAGGGAGAAACAATGCAGTGATAGTGGACACTATTTTGAAACATTTAAACAGAATAGTCCAGAGTAAGCTAAATAATGTTCATGCAAATTATGTCCTAATGTTGCAAGCACTAAATTTTTTTCCAAGGGATAAAGAATTGGCCATCTCATTGCTAAAAAAATGGAGCCCTAGAATGGAGAAGTTGAGATTCATGGCAGTAGGGGCAAAATAGCATGGTGATAAATATCCTACTATTATTGCAACATATCAATTGGTCAAGGGAATTGTTGAGTAGAAGTTTTAGGGATTTTCCGCCCCAATGGAATCCAAGATTAAATTGTTGAAAGATGTGTATGATGGAAAGGACCTGACCCCATTGCCTCATATTTTACATAGTCAGGATGAAGTCAAACCCCTGCAAGTTTGGAAGGAGAAAATGAACAATATAATGATGTCTCAAACACATGAGATATGCAAAAATGCTGACATCCACATGCTAGAGAATACATTGGAAAATTTGTCTTTTGTTATAAGTTTCTTAGAGAACTTTGATAAAAAGGCCACATCAATAATGGTAAAGTATGCTCCCTATCGAAACAAGGTTGATCAAGTTGTGTCTTTCTAGTGGCCTTCCGAGGAGGAGTTTGAATTATGGAAAAAGGTGTTCACTGATGAACTAGAATTATGAGTGTTATATTCAAGAATTGTAACTTGGTCATGTATAATACAGGTCTGGCCTTAGATATTATATTCTAAAATTGCATTCTCCTTTTGACTCCAAGTACAGGGTGCTAAGGTGGAGTTAATACTATAACGGCTAAGCATGCCTTCGATGTATGGGGAGCGGCCTTTGGAGTGATGTTTTCTTTCCTCCTTATCAACTAATGATGATCTTTGTCTTATATGTTCCACTCAAAATCATGAGTTAGCGGTCCAATTACAAATGGACATGTGTACTCTCTAACCTGAAGCTTGTTGGCTCCCTTATTTTATAAAAGGGAATTCTGGGTCGAGAGAGTGGTCAGTTGAAATATCCAAAATGTGAGAAATAAGAGTCTAGTAATATAGAGAGTATGAATAGTAAGTCCAGGTTTTAAAAAGTTTTTAGTCAGATTGGAGAACTTTGTTAATCATGGGGTTTTTGAGAGTGTTTGTATCAAACTCATGAATATTTGGAGTTTATTTTCTCTCCTATTGTGTTATGTTACATGGATTATTAATGAAATATCGATCAAAGATGATTTTCATTGATTTTCATTTGTTCTTTACTGTGAATTATGTTTAACTATAGCTATGGTTCAAAGGATCAGTTAAATGCTTTAGTTATCCAATAAATTCATGCAATATAAAAAATAGGATTCATAAAGGAGTAATAAACTCAGGTATAGATATATGGGTTGTAATGCAATTCATAATAGATCATAAGTGTTCAAATGAAATTTACCCTGTAGTTCAATTTTCTCTTTTGACTCTATGCACTGGATATGGCACTAGAATTCTGATTACATTTTAGTCTTGTATGTTTTGTGTTATGGCATTAGGATATTTTACTCAAACATTTCCTATTAATTTACTTTATGTGAAGTTTGTGATTCTCTATTAAATGGACATGAGTATTTTTTAAGGAATAGCCAATTTCTTCAAGGATTTTATCCTTTAACATTAATTGGGGATCTATTCGTTGCTTACCTGTGTGCAAATGAATTTCTTAGTATGTTAGGAGCACATGTTAGGGAATACCCTCCAGGGTTTTATAGATTCTGAAGTGTAGGAGAATTAGCCTTATTTCTATTCTTGTTAAGTTGGCCATACTATTCCTAGTCTTTTATTATTGAATGTGGTGAGTTCATAGGAGCTTCTAGGAAACACGTGTGGGTTGCAGTAAAAAAATGTCAACCGGTTCAATTGACAACATGATCTATTGAGTAATTACA